>JAOANK020000060.1:197446-228675 GCA_026257165.2 Telfairia occidentalis | reverse complement strand
AAATAATCTATTCATTACTAAACTTAATTTTATAACAAACTAATTACTGATTAAATTACTGACTAAATAAAAATACTTTATTAATAATTAAATTTACTTTTATAATAAATTAAAACTAATTACTAAGTAAATTAATTTAGAATTATAATCATATAATTCAAATTTACTAGTATATAGGTGAAAATCTATTTGATTTTAAAATTATAATTAAATTTTAAAATCCAATCTAATTAAAATGAGCAAATGAAAATCTTCATTTACCAATTTAATTACTCATTACTAAATTCAATTTTATAACAAACTAACTACTAATTAAATTACTAACTAAATAGAAATGATCTATTAATTATTAATTTTATTTTTATAATAAACTAAATAGAAATACTAACTAATGACTAGTATGTAGGCATAAAAAGATTAATTTAGAATTTTAATCAAACTCCATTAAGATTATTATTTGCAAAACTTAAATAAAATTTAATTTTAGAACAAACTAATTATTGATAATTAAATTACTAACTAAATAACTACTCAACTTAATTTTATAATAAACTAAAACTATTAAATCAATTACTAACTAAATCAATTTAAAATTACAATCAAATGATTCAAATTTGCTAGTATATACTCAAAAATCTAATTTAAGTAAGAATTATAATCAAATTTAATTAAATCCAATTTAAAATTCAAATGAATAGCAAATTTGACTGGCCTATCAAAATCTAAGCTACCTTTTTTTTAGGTAAAAGTCTACCTAATTTAAGTAAGAAGTTGTGGTACTTACTCGTACTCCAAAAAAAGAAAAAAAAAAGTAAAGTGGTGAACTTGGGAAGTGGAAATGTGGGTATAGTTGGGCAGTGGGCACCGTACAATCGATCAATAAGATGATGACAAATGTCATTTTTATATCACATGCAAGCAGAATAGAAATAAAAAGAAAACTTTGTCTTCTCACTTCATATTCATTTATAATTTACCTACATGGTTCTTACGGCAATACTTCAAGTTCAAGCCAAGGAAATGAGAAAGAAGATATATACGTTTACCTACGGCAATATTTCAAGACAGGGAGAGGAAAAGATACGCAAGAGAAGGAAAAGGAGAATGACAACAACGTTGGCCCGCGGCGAGATGAAGACTCTGTGCTTTTGGGTAAGTGGTCTAGTGAAGTGAATTAGTGAAGGAGAATGAGGATTCCTATGTGCTTGTATCATTTTATTTAAGTGCTGAAGGTCAAGGAAACGTCAAATGAATTAGGTAAGGTGAATCAAACTCAAATGCCAAAGAACTCTTCGTACTTCGTTAAAAACTTAAAAGTCCAAACTTTTTAATTTCTTGGTGTTTCGCTATGGCGATTGACGAGCATTTTTATTTTTCTTATGATTTTGATTACAAATGAAATGATTCCAAATAAATTCAAGATATTCATATGTAATGTGTTCATGTTTTATTTGTTCATTGTACCTGGTTAAAAATTGGATATTGCTCATTCATTGTGATTGTATCTTATTTATTATTATTAAAAAAATCTTGTATCAGATAATCAGGTTGGGTTGGGTTATTGGTGGCTTGACCATGTCAAACCCGACCCGACCCAATTATCTTCGATTTCTACAACTATGAACTCGAAACTGCTACCCCGAATCGTATACAACCCGACCCGCTGTTGATTTCGGTCAGCTTAGTTGGGTTTGTCGGTTTTGGCGGGTTGAACTTACACCCCTAGTATGTACCTTGAAAGTTGAAGTGTATAGTTAATAAACAATACAATAGTGGGGGTCAAATATGTTAAAAGTCATTGTAATTTCGTTGTTTCATGAGTAACGAGCGTAGAGTTAGGATTTAGATGTCTACACCTTCAAATTTATCATTTTGTTTCTTTCAAACCATAAAAATAAACTAACTTGATGAACTATTTAAATAGTGTCTAAATTAGATGGACTAAATAATAGGGGTGATCAAATTAATCCAACAAATCGAGCCGACTAACCAAAATCGACAAAACTGACGTGTCAGTCGATTTTTTAAAGTATTTGGTCCGCGTCGGTTCTGCCATATGAAAAACCGACCAGTCGGTCGGTTAGAGTAGCTGGAAAAAAATTATTCCAACCAACCGACCGATTTTCTTTACCAATATTAATAACAATAATAATAAAAAGAGACTAATAGCATTTTTCTAAAATAAAAATACTGACATATTCTTTTAAAAAAGAAAAAAACTGACATTTTGCATTGTGATAGTTGACATGCTAGTGTTTCTTTTACCGATGTGCATCAATGATGACAAGTTTTTTTAAAAATATTATTTAATATTTTTTTCTCATCTCTTTTCTCCTCCTTCCCTCATTAATGACAAACCCTAAACTCTATTTCTTCTCCCTCTCTTTTTTTCTTTCCATTCTATCTTCATCCCAAAATCAACAAAATCAACCGAGCAACCATCTTGATCTGTTGGTCGATTGTATGAAGTATCCTAAGACTGTCCACCACCGATCGATTACCACCGATAGGTCGATTTTTTACATTGGTTTTTGTCCAAAATCGACTATGATTGATCAATGAACACCCTTACTAAATAAAATCAATTTTCGCATTATTGAGGACTAAAAACATTATTTTCTCTTATCTCATTATATTACTTTCATTCAATTAAGCTAATTTCTTTTTTTCTTTTTTAATTCAACATGTAAGAGTGAGAATCAAATATGTGACCACATGATCAAGTATATACATCTCAATCAGTTGATGCATATAATATTTTCTTCAAGTTCTTCCTGTAGAAATGTAGTCTTTACATCTAACTGCTCAAGTTCAAGATCATGAATAGCTACAATACCAAATAATGCACGAATTGAGCTATGTTTCACAACTGGAGAAAATACATTAGTATAGTCAACAACATGGATTTGATTGTAGCCCTTAGCAACTAATCTTGCTTTATATCTGGCTTGCTCAACTTCTGGGATACCTTCCGTTCTTTTAAATACTCATTTACAACGAACAACTTTCTTATCCTTAAGAAGTTTTACAAGCTCCCATGTACCATTCTTGTGGAGAGACTCAATTTTTTTCTTGCATTGCAATCATCCACTTCCTTGAGTTGTTACCATTTATTGCCTCTAAAAATGTAGATGGCTTCTCATTAGAATCAATGTCTTCAGTAACATTTAAAGCATAAGCAACTAAATCAACCTGTGGGTATCTTTGTGGAGGTCTAATTTCTTATCTATATCTATCTTTAGGAATAGTATATTACAATGATGCTTGTGGAGATGAAGATGTATCACCCCTATTGGGAATCTCTGTAGAAGTGCCACAAGCACTAGAAACATCATATTTATCTGATTTGGAAGATTGTTTTAACTCAAACTCCATCTGTACGTGCAAATCTTGTTGAATCTTATCTGAAGACTCTTCTTTAGTAGATTGCTTATTCAACATGAATGATTCGTCAAAGATAATATCTCTACTAACAATTACCTTTTTAGTTTCAGAACACTTATATCCCTTAACACCAGGTTTATAACCTATAAAAATGCATTTCAAAGATCTTGGTTCAAGTTTATCGTTACATCCAAATATCTTTAAATCTAAATAATGGGTAGGAGTATCGGACCACACTTCTTGTGGTGTCTTTTTCTGAAGAGATATAGTAGGAGAGCAATTGATAAGATGGCATGCTAAAACAGAAGCTTCAGCTCAAAATAATTTAGGTAAGCTTGCATTTGACAACATACAATGCATCTTACCCATCAAAGTCTGATTCGTACGCTCTACTACTCCATTTTGTTGTGGAGTATGACAAATTGTTAAGTGTCAAAGAATTTCTTCAAACTTACAAAAGGCATTAAACTCTTTGAAACAGAATTCCAAGTCATTATCTGTACCAAGATATTTTATTGTCTTCCTATTTGTTTATGAATCATAGTTTTTCAATTATTAAATGTAGAGAATACGTCACTCTTTTGCTTAAAAAAAACACCTAAATTTTTCTGGAGAAATCATCAATTATGCTTAGCATATAGAGTGCACCACCTTTAGAAGATACTCTAGCTGGTCTCTAGAGATCAAAGTGTATATAATCAAGTGTTTTCTTTGTATTATAAATACCTTTCATGAATTTAACTCATTTCTATTTCCCAAACACACAGTGCTCACAAAATTCTACCTTATTAATTTCCTGTCCATCAAGAAGTCTTCTTTTGCTTAACTCGATCATCCCACTTTTACTCATATGCCCAAGAAACACGTGCCAAAGTCAACTAACGTCATCATTAGATAAAGAAGGCATAGAAACTGCTATATCACTAAGAATTGCAAAACCCTACAATACATAGAGATTGGCATAATTTTTCTATCCTTTCATAATTGTCAAAGCACCTTTGCTAACCTTCAAAGCTCCACCTTCACTAGTATACTTGTACCATTTTGAATCAAGGGTACTCAAAGAAATTAATTTTTTCTTCAAATCTGGAATGTGTCTCACATCAGCAAGTGTCCTGATGGCTCCATCAAACATCTTGATTCTGACTGTTCCAATACCAACTATCTTACAAGATGTATTATTTCCCATCAAAACTACACCTTTAGATACTGTGTCATATGTTGAAAATCAATCCTTGTTAGAACACATATCAAACGAACATCCTGAATCAAAATTCATTCACCATAAGAAATTAAATTTTCGTCAGAAGCAACTAAGAGATCACCGTAGCTATCGTCACCTTCAACAACATTGGCTTGACCGGAACTCTCGGGTTGTTTTCCCTTTTCATAAGCAACAGTTCTTTTATTCTTAATTTGTAACTTGTAGCATTTAAATTTGATATGACCCTTCTTCTTGTAGTAATTGCATGTTTTGTCTCTATTCCTAGATTTTAATCGACTTCTCTAATCACCATAAGTTTTCTTCTCTTGTGTTCTCCCTTGAGAAAGTAACCTCTTCTGCTTGACTCTCTGACCCATCAGTAAGACATTTTATTTTCTTCTTAGAGAATAAACTATCATATACTTCATTCAAAGTGAGAGTATAACGACTATATAATATTGTATCCTTAAAGTTTGTGTATGAGGGAGGTAAAGAACACAATAGAATCAAAGCTAAATCTCCGTCGTCGTAGCTAACCTCCATAGCCTCTTTCCTTAAAACCAACCAAATGGTCATCTAAAGATACTCCTTCATCCATATGAAAAGAAAATAATCGCTACTTCAGATGAATTTAGTAGTTAGAGTTTTTGTCATGCATAATTGCTCTAACCTTAGCCATAATCTAACAGCAGTTTTCTCTTTCAAAATATCTTGCAAAATTTGATTTGAAAAGTGAAGATGAATTAATGTAAGAACTTTTTGATTTTATTTTGCTTTTCTTCTTGTGTCCAAGATACAGGCATCCTATTGATTCTCAATAATACTTCTTCTAAATCCATTTGGACAAGCACAAACAACATTTTAGCTTGCCATAATACAAATCTAGTATTACGATCCAAAAGTGATATATTGTGTTTCATAGTTACCATAGCCAAAAATATCTCAACCAATGAACTACTCTAATGAACCAATGGGCTTTGATACCACTTATTACAATTTTTACTAATTCGCAGAGGAAATAAACTAGATCTTAATTATGGCAATTGCAAAATTTTAATTAAGAGAGAAAAGAATGAACATAGAGAACTTACGTGGTTCGAACTAAGCATACATCCACGAGCGAAGACGAAGAGAATATTTTCCACTAATGCCAAAACAAGATTACAAAAGAGCACTCTCAAGCACTTAGCAAAAAATCTCGTACATCCAAAATATTTGAACTCTCCAAAATTAATTTCTAAATAATTAAAAATTAATTATAATTCTAAATGCAAAAGTGAAATACTCTTACTCAAAGGCACGCCAAATAACTAAGGGTGAGGGGATTTATATAGGCTTTCTAAAGCTGTCAAAAACTCATTCTTTTCGATGTGGGATAAAATTATCGCCACAACAATGTGTTCAATTGGTCTTAGAGGCTTGCTTAGGTAAACCGTATGTGTGTGCATGCGCGCGTGGGTGGGTGGGTGGGTGTGTGAGAAATGACTCTTTTACATTCTATTCTCGTAATTTCTTGTTAGGTCAATATTATAAAACATAAGTTCAAATACATTCAATAGCAATAATATGTTCTAAAGGATTCAAATATAGCAAAAAAGATCAATAGAAAAAGTTATATATGCAAGGCACACGATTCTTTTATATATATTTTTTTTCTTCGTAATTTCTTGCAATTTCTTGTACGACCAAAATCAAGCTATCAACTATAAAAACCACAATTCCAAAGGCATTCAATAGCACCTAGATATTTCAAATAGTTTCAAATAAAGTAAAATAGATAAAAATGGCCATTTTAGATTTTTTTTTTGTCTTGTGCAAGCTATAAAGAAGAAAACTAAGATGCAAAGAAAAAAAGCTTAGAAGAAAAAGAAAACTAAAACGAAGAACAAAGAATAACTTACGTACAAAAACAAAAAACGAAGAAGGAAAACTAAGTTATCGATGAAGAATGTGTTTGAATACTAGTTCACTGAAGTTCGCAGTCATTTCCTCAGAATTTATTCACCTGCTTGAAGCAAGCTCACTGGAGTTCATATTTGTTGCCTAGAAGTATGTGCTAGAAGATATTTCACCTATGTTGTTCACTACATTTGTCGCTAGAGTTCGTTTGTCGCATTCATTGTCTGAGAGTTCGTCGTTGTCGCCTCAATCGCTACTAAAATCAATCACCTTTGAAGTCACCTAAATTGCTAAATAAGCACAAAAGATATTGGAGAAAATGACATGTGTCAAGGTTATTAGTAAAATCTCCACAAAAGTTGGTAAGAAAGTCTCTAGCCATAAGTCTCAACAAACAAGTTTTCACACCTACGTGCATTTTTGTATACTTTGTTAATTTTGTTTTTCTCTCAAAATAGTAAATGAAAACTTGTATAAATAAACTCACTTGTAAACATTTTCTACACAACAAAAATTGTGAGACTTTAGCAAAGGTTTCTTTTTTTTCCTCTATTCTTTTACTTTCCTAATTTTGCATCAGAGCAGCTCAATGACCGTGTCGCATTCTCCAATAATCCCACCATGTCTTCTACCAATCCTTCCTTTACTAGCCCACCTCTCAATCAACTGCTAAATCAAATAACAACCATAAAATCGGACAGAGAAAACTATCTCTTATGGAAAAATTTGGCCATGTCAATCCTATGTAGCTACAACCTTAAGGGGACACCTTTACCGAAGCAACCATGTTCTTCCATGTTCGTTGATCAGCCAAACATCTCATCAGGTAATGCACCCACACCTACACTTGGAGGCTCAAGTGTTGACAGAACGCAAACTGATGCATCAACGACATCAAACTCAACATTAGTAGTAGCCAATTCATAATATCAATCTTGGGTGGCCATCAACTAGCTTCTCCTTGGTTGGTTTTATAACTCTATGACTCCAAAAGTTGCAACTTAATTGATTGAATACGAGAATGCTCATAAATTTAGTGGATTATCATACAAGAACCCTTTGAAGCTAGTCTTAGAGTAAAAGAAGACTACCTTCGTCAAGAATTCCAACAGACACGAAAGGGCTCTCTTAAAATGATTAACTACTTGTGTGTTTGAAATCTCATGCAAACAACTAGAGGCAAGCTGGGAGCCCCGTACCTACCCGATCTTTGATTTCTCAAGCTTTGTTGGGGCTAGATGAAGAATTCAATCTTGTGGTGGCAATGATTCAAGGGAAAGCAAGCACAACATGGTTTGAAATGCATACCGAATTGTTAGTATTCGAAAAAAAGTTAGAGCTTTAAAATTCTTAGAAAAATGCAGCATCATTTAACAACGTTATATCGATGAATATGGTTAACACCAATGACACAAATGTAACTAGTGCACACCAACTCCAAAACAACAGTTTAGAACTCTTGGTCATAGTTCAATAATAGTCAGCGAATAGGATGTGGTCGGAATAGAGGACGAGGTCGTTGGCACAATAACAATGTTTATTGTTGGATTGGTATGATAACCTTAGAGTGAATGAATAGTGTTTAATTAAAACTATATAAACTTTTTCTTAAGTAGGCCAATTTAATAAATTAATAAGAATCAAAATTAATTATAAAAATAAGATTGATAAAAGATATGCAAAATGAATGCTATCAATCTTTAACAAACAATTAATAAAGATTTAAAGTAGGCAATAAATTTCTAAATTAATTGCAAAAATAAATAGGAGAGGGATAGAGAAATTGACACTAAAAAATTATAGTGGGGTTCGGCAAAACTCGGCCCACTTCACTCCCTAAGCACCTCTTGAGTATTCTACTAAAACTTTCATACTCTTTTCATGGCTCAGACTCGAACCGATACAATGTTCTTTTTCTAGCAGCAAGAACAAACTTGATCCTTTTCACGGTTTAGCATCAAATAATTTAAAAATGCTCTTTTTACGGTTTCAAGAGAAACCCTTACAAGATTTGGAAGTTTATTTACAATCTACGCTCACAAAATTTATAAGAAAAATTCTTATAAAGAAAAAGCCCTCAAATAGCTAAGAAGAATAAAAATTACATCCTCAAAAGTGCTAAAAAACTATCAAAGAAGCTCTATAAATATTGTAGAATTTTAGCTTATATTTTTACAATTTTTACAAATTTTTTCGAGCTTTAAGTAGAGGAGGAAGAGAATATAATCATTGGTTGCCACATAGCGACTTCTGATTGGCTGCAAATAAAAAGTATCTAAAATATAATAATATTATATTAAAAAAATACCCCAACGGTCAAAAGAGAAATGGATGAGAAATTACCAAGTGTCGCTTTGTAATTGGCTAAAATTAAAGAATATTAAAAATATTAATATAATATTCAATTTTAAATATAATATTATTATAATAATAATATAATATTCCAGTTGAATATTATATTCAATTTAATCTATTAATTTCAAAAAGCACCATGTGTCAACAAATAATTCGTCCATGTTACCTCTGTAGTTGCCAGGTGTCAAATTCAGATTGGTCCGCGTTAGTGAATCAACCGCCACATCATCCACCTTAGGTATTTTTCATCAAACTTGTTTTGACCATAACGTTTTTGTTTGAGCTTTGATTTGGGTAATTCAAAAGGTGTTGAAATCGTTGTTTCGAGCTCTATACAATAGATTATTCAAAATACTAAAATTATCAATAAATAAAATCAAGTTTGTTATCATCAAAATATTAATTAATTAATTAATTAATTTAAGATTGATGGCCAAAAAACCAACATTAATCATCCAATTTGTCAAGTTTGTGGCAAATATAGGCACTTGACGATGGTATGCTATCATCAATTTGACAAAGAATATGGAAACAACTCTAAGAACCAGACCAAGAACTTAAATGGTTCGTCTACTCTGGTGGCCAGTGGCAAAAGTTGCTCTACTCAATATGCCTTTACAGCATTACCAATCCATTTCTAGCTAGTCCAGAAACAGTGTAGATCTGAACTCGTACGCAGATAGTGGGGCCTCGAACCATGTCACAGCTGACTATTGGAGTATCATTCAACCCACTAAGTATGGAGGTATGAAAAAAGTTACCATAGGTAATGATAAAAAACTAAATATTTCTCATGTTGGTAGGTCTTGTCTAACCTTTGATAATGAGTAAGTTATGCTTGAAAATATGTTGTGTGTACCCGATATTGCTAAAAACTTAATCAGTGTATCCAAACTTGCAAAAAAAGAGTAATGTTTATCTCCAATTTCATGTTGGACTCTTGTTTTGTAAAGGACAAATGCTCGAACAAGGTGTTGCTGAGAGGGGATCTTAGAGATGGATTCTATCGACTCAGCATAGTTGGAGCATTCGTTAGTAGTATATTAAGTGAAAAATAGAGGAATTTGGATTCGTCTTCTAATAAAGTTGATTGTTCTACTTTACTTCATCTAGTTCGAATGCTACTGTAAATGTTGTGGTGTCTAGTAAAGTTTGGCATTGTAGACTAGGACATCCATCGTCTAAAATTTTCCACAACATTGTTAGAAGCTGTTAGCTACGAATAAAAAATAGGGCAAATTGCACAAACCATCTCTAAAGTATAGTAGTTGTTACAATTGTACCCGTAAACTTTCAATTGTAAAAATTAAGCTCTCAAACTTTCATAAGTGAATAAACTAGACCCCTAAACTTTGGATAGTAAATATTAAACCCTCAAACTTTTATCTGTAGAAAAATTGAACTCTTAAACTTTCAAGAATAAAAAATTAAACCCTAAGTTTTGATAAGTGAAGAAATTGAACTGTTGGAACACAACAACAACTACAATCGCAAAACAACTCTTTTGGCACAACTTTTCTTATCGCTTCATAAATACCATAAATCGACTAGAAATAAATCTGAATATTCAAAAAATAAACTAAAAACAATGAATGTTAAGTATTTTAGTAAAATTGAGGAATGTATAATAGCAATTTGAATCATATTGAGAAGAAAATCATCTCAGCATTGTTTCTAGACTCTTCTTCAAAAGACTCAAGATTGGGTAATATTTGGTTTCTAGCAGTTATTATTCTGTGTATACACATTTATACTTTTATGTTATGCAGTATTAGTATTATTAAATTCTTTATTTTTTTTTAATTTTTTATAATAGAGCCCTAATTTGTGTGGCCTCAGTAAGTTGTATAAATCAAGCAACCTTTGATCTTTAAAATTTATGAAAATAGAGTCTGAGGAAATTTTCTCTATTGCCTGAAATATCTCCAAGTGTGAAACTTCATATCAGGAATATCACAAAGTGAAATTCACCCAACCCCCACCACCCAAAATCTCAACCAAGTCAGTTTTATTACAGAACACGATCAACTTCAACCTCACCGTATCAGATTCTCTTAATCCAAACCCCCCACACAATAATGAAGTTAGAGGACAAGGAATTCTAGCAATTCTAAAAATTTTCCATGGGAAGAGATTGCAATTTTTCTAATAGATTGGATTCTGCCGAATTGTATTTTGATTTAGTTATAGATGAACCTCAACGAGAAATGAGAGAGGGGAGGGAATGAAAGAGATGAAAGAGAGTAAAATATATCAATTTTTTAACCCATCAAGTTTTGAGGGTTTAATTTTTACTATTAATAATTTAAGAGTATAGTTACAGAAGTTCGAGAGTATAATTTGAACACTTGAAAATTTAGAGGTCCCATTTTTCACTTATGAAAGTTCGAGGGTATAATTTTAATACTTAAAAGTTTAAGGGTCCAACTTTTTCACTTATGAAAGTTTGAGTGCATAATTTTAAAATTGAAAGTTTAAGGGTGCAATTGTAACAACCACAATATTTTAGGGGTAGTTTATGCAATTTGCCCTAAAAAGTAATGAAAAACTTAGTTTTTGTGAAACTTGCAAGTTTGGTAAATCTCATGTTCTACCTTTTTCTATATCAAGTTCATGTTCCAAAGGTCCATTCATGTTAATACACACAGATCTGTGGGGCTCTACTCCACTTTTGTCATCTAAAAGGTATGATATTATGTTTATTTTCTTGATGACTATAGTAAGTTAGTTTGGATTTGTCCATTGAAGCTCAAAAGTGACACCCTGACTGCATTTAATCATTTTGTCACTATGGTTAAAACTCAGTTTGGGATCAACATTAAAGAACTACAATCTCACAATGGAGGTGAATACAAATAAGTTCATCAGTTATGCTCCCAATTGGGCATACACTCCAGATTTTCATGTCCATATACCTCTTCATAAAATGGTAGAGTAAAGCAAAAATATCAACATGTTGTTAACACTAGTTTGACGTTACTTGCACAAGTTGCAATGCTTTTAACTATTTCTGGTGGAGGTATTCTTGTCGTCAACCTTCTTTATTAATGGTTTTCCCTTGCTAGTACGTGGTGGTAAATACCCAATGGACGTGTTGAAACAACAGGGTCTTAATTTCCTTAAACTTAAAGCTTTTGGATGTGCTTGTTATTTGTATTTACGCCCTTATAATTCTAACAAGTTTAACTTTTGTTATGATAAATGTGTTTACCTTAGTCCTAGTTCAGCTAATAAAGGGCACAAATGCCTCTGCGAAATTAGGAGAATCTTTGTCTTGGGACATGTTCAGTTCAATGAGGATGATTATCCATTTGCCTTTGGCTTTAGGCTCCAACATCCCACTACATCCATTCTCACCCCAACTATCTCAAGCCTTAATATGTGGTTTGAGCCCAGCCCAATAACTGAGCTACACATTGCCTCCGACCCAATAGCTCCTCCTATTTCACCAACCTCAGCCGCAAGTCTACCTCATAGTCTATGGCCCCAATCCACCATAAATACCTCTACTCCCACTAATCTATACGGCCCAACCCACCATACTCGCAATTGACCCAACTCCTCTGACATGCTCCTCGACCCTCACAACCTTAGACCAATGTGTGTCTGACCAGCCAACTTGTTTGCTTTTTCACCTTACACGCCAGGCTATTTCCTTAGTCCACCTTCTTCTCTCTACATTTTCAAAACTGCAAATCTACCTATATCCACTACATATGTATTATCTTCTGCACCCCTTCCCATTCGCGACTAACCCATTTGATGATTACATAGGAAAAAGTTGATATTTTGAAGTCAAATGTGGTCGCATGCACAACTATTACATATTAGTCGCTAACCGAACCCAGCAAGGTTAAAAATGCCCTCACCACACCCACATAGATTCCAGCTATGGATCTTGAATATAATGCCCTTATTTGGAATCACACACATGGAAATTAGACCTCTTTCTCAATCGACCAACGTGGTAGGGTTCAAATGGATATTTATCTTGATGGTTCCATCTAGCATCACGAGGCTCAACTGGTAGCAAAGAAGTTTTACCAAAATCTTGGCATCTACTTCTTCGAAACCTTTAGTCTGGCGGTCAAAGCCTGAACTATGTATTGTTCTTACTCTGATTTTATCCCCGGGGTGGCAATTACGATAACTTGATTTCAATAATGCCTTTTTCAATAAAAGGATGAATGGGGATGTTTATATGTCTCAACCACCTGGTTTTGAGGATCCACAACGACCACCTTTATCTGCAAACTAAATAAAAAGATATATGAACTTAAACAGGCTCTTCGATCTTGGAATGAAACATTGAAGTCTGCCTTAGAGTCTTGGGGGTTCTCGACCAGCCAATCAGATACATCCCTATCCATTCATCATCACGATAGCTCCCTTATTCTACTCTAGTATATGTCAATGATGTAATCGTAACTAGAAATAATACTGCCTTAATCAATCAATTGGTTGTTGCCTTAAATCAGAAGTTTAGTTTGCGTTAAAGGATTTGAGCTTGCTTATTTATTTCTTGGGAATTCAAGTCACTAAGTTGACCTCTAGCATTTTGCTAATGCAATCCACGTACGTTGCTGATATGTTGTGTAGGCCAAATATGGAAAATTTAGAACTTGCTCTATCTCTTGCTGTCTTGGCTAAACATCTTTTTGTCTCTGATGGTGAACCTATGAGTGATTCTTGAAGTAGCCCACAACCACACATTAGCAAGTGGTCAAACATGTGTTTCACTACTTGAGTGGCACAAAACACATGGGAATTCATATTCGGGCAAGTGACATTATCTCCTTCACGGCCTACTCCGATGCAGAATGGGTGTCTAATATTGATGATCGGTAATCTATAATTGCATATTGTGTGTTCTTTGGTAACACTCTAGTCATGTGGTTGTCTAAGAAACTAATATTTGTTGCTCGTTCTAGTATAGAATTCGAGTATAGAGCTATTGCTCATGCCTCTACTAAAATTCTCTAGTTCTAATAGTTCTTTGGTGAAATTAGCACAATTGTCTCATCCACATTATAATTTGGTCTAACAATATCAACAATGGAGCTCTAGCCACGAATCCCCTCTTCCATGCCCGCACCAAGGACATCGAGATAGATGTTCACTTCATTCATGATCAAGTTTTGCATCGGGCTCTCGAAATTAGATATGTAACCTCCCTCAATCAACTGGTTGATTGTTTGACTAAACCTCACACTCATTCACAATTTTTCATCTTCGGTCCAAACTCGGGGTTGTTGAATTGTCCACTCGTTTTAGGGGATGTCAAGCTTGTTAGTAGAATCTCCACAAAAGATGGTGAGAAAGTCTCCAGCCAAAAAGTCTCAAACAATAAATTTTCACACCTAAGTGATTTCTGGAAACTTTGTTAATTTTGTTTCTCTCAAAATAATAAATACACTTGTATAAATAAGCTCACTTGTAAACATTTTCTACGCAACAAAAATTGTGAGACTTCAACAAAACTTTCTTTCTCTCTAATATTTTTTTATTCCTAACTGCGCGAAAGTTGAGAAATTTTTGAGAATTTTTTTTAAAAAAACAATAAGAACCTTTTACCTTCAAAAAGTCATAAAACTCCCTAAACAAGGGCTCCCAAAACTCTTTTCCTCCGATTAAATTGTCTTTTTTTTTTTTTGACAATTTTCTAAACGTTTTCTCCATTCTCCTCCCTGAGGCCATATTCTTGTGTGGAAAATGAACACTTCTAAGTTTAGGGACTAAAGTTGTAATTTAAGAATTTAATTGGATTAAAATAACATTTTATAATTTGAAACTTTTTTTTCTCCAAAAAAAAAAAAAGAGAAAAAAAAAAAGCTAACTAGATGGGTAGACTATAAGATGATTTTTTTTTTCCTTTTATAAAAAAACAATGCTATTATTAAAAAGGGGAAAAGAATCCCAAATTCCCAATTCATTGAGGAAGGTTTTACTAAACATCGAACATCGTACCTTCCCCTCAGGCCGCACTCGAGCAGTCGCCCGTCATCTCAGACTCAATCGACGAAGAAACTCGTCTCTTTCTCACTCTTCGTTTGCTCCGTTTCTCTCGCCGGTGCCACCACAACGGAAGAAGAAGCTCTTCTCCCTCTCTCTCTATCTCTCTCTCTCTTCGCGGTCCTCTCCAACCAGGTTAGTATCAGTACGCAGCGTCGTTGATGTTCACGACCTGAATTGCTATTCGCTTTCTGGTGAATTTTTGTAATTGGACTTCGTGTTTGTAATTTTCTCTAGGTTTTGGTTTTGTAATTTTAATTTACTGGAGGTTCCATGGGTTCTTCTGAAGCGGAAGCTGTCAACCTCGAGGAGAAGTTGGCATCCTTGCTTGGCCAGCTCCATTTGGAAACTGGCATTCTACAAAAAATGATTTATAAGAATAAGAATCAGCACCGCCGGAGTTCCTATTTTCGATATCTTTTGCAGGTTCTCATCCCCCCTGTAATGGAGCTTTCGGCTGTGCTTGATTGATTGGTTGGTGATTGAATCAAACTTAACTGAGGAAAGAAATATATAGATTGTTTTTAAAGAGGAGAACGTTGTTTCTATACGTACATATGTTAGCGTTTGCATGTGCATATGTACATATAAGCAATAAGTTTGAATCATTGGGGCTAGTGAAAAAGTAAAACAACTTGGAGGGAATGAGTTCAAAATATGGTAACCACCTATTTGAGATTTAAATTCCTACAAAGCCCATGAGATTAGTCGAGTTAGGTGCCCAATGAATTTTTAGAAGAAAAAAATCAAATGAGTGGAAAAGGTATTACTATTGATTAATACCAATAGGAAGGAGGAAATTTAGATTCGGAGACAGGATGTCTTAGGAAGCTTGTATTTAGTTTGTGAAATGATTGATTAAATGTTAGATGGAGAATTTGAGACTTTTGCCATAGATTGTAATTTTGTCTTGCGTCTATAAAATGTTAGGTAAGGAGAGATTTAAGACTTCTACAGGCTGCCAAGTTGGAGGAGTTGGTTAGTTCCTGCTTTCAAGTTATTGACGGAAAGAAACTTAAGCAAAAGATTCATCTTTTAGAAAGGTATTTGATATTTCATTACAAGTCCCTTCTCCTTATGAAAATTTCTTATAATGAAACTAAAAAGGGATGCGTAAACAAAATAAGTATATATAGATATATAGATATACATACCTTTGACCTTTTGTTTAGACGTTCTATTTAATTACAGCTTGAAACGGAGGAAATGTGAAGTTGGGAAATATAATTTCATGGAACGACTTTTAGGGGCTGCACGGTTACTTTCAGAGGTGATGTGTCTCTTGAATTTGTCTTCTTTATATGACTAACTGAGAGCCTTTATGTAGAATATTTATATGCTTATGATTAAAAAAAGATTATGAAATAGTATTATTTAACTAGTGTAAGATGTTTTCAATCTTCACTCATAGGAATATTTTTTTAGTAGTTAGGCTTTAGGTCAATCAAGAGTTATTCTTGTTTCTACAATGGGGTATATGATTCTATAGTTATGGAATTTAGAAAATTGTGTTCACCCTATTTCAAAGGCTGCACCTTTTTCATTGTATTAATTGGATGTTTTCCAAAACCTTTTGCAGATGGTGGAACCAATTTTTAAGGCAGCTACGTATCCTTTCTTATCTACTGGTCTAATGCATTAGAGATATGTTGGTATTGCTTGCTGCTTTCTATTTGTTCAACTTCATTATAGTTTGCATGTCTTTAAAATGGTCTGAGGTAGAGTTCTTCAATTGCTATTCAATTAGTCTTCTTGTATGTCCAACAGTGGAAGTAGAAAACAAACCCTGAATTACAGTGTCATGTATGAAATCTGCCTTATTTTACTTGGTTAACTTGTTCATTTAACTACTTGACATTGATTGAAAACGTGAAGCTGTTAATTCATCTTTCTTTACATCAACTATGTATGCTCCTACAGCAAATCAACTCGGCGCCTTTCAATTTTTATAGACATTTGTGTGTGAAAAGGTTTTTGATGATATTAGTACATTGGTATAATTCATCATTTTGAATTCTTGCACCAGCTTACTTTTATTCTTATATCGTGTTTGTATTTTGAATATTCTTGAGGTTCATCGTGTCGTTCTGTTTCTGTTTATGCCTACCCCATAAATTTGCTAGTTAATATACCTTCTCACAAGTGAAAATTTTAATAGTGAGACAATGAATCCCATTAGATGGTAGCTATGTAAAATAAGTGCTTTGTTTTCAATTTCTGCCTCTCAAATATTTCGGTCATGGCCTTGAATTCAAGGGTTTTGATGATATTGGTATATAGGTATAATTCAACATTTTGGATTCTTACACCAGCTTACTTTATTTTTATATCTTGGTTGTGTTTTGAATATTCTTGAGATTCATCGCATCATTCTTTTTTTGTTAATGCCTACCCCATACATTTGCAAGTTAATATATCTTTTCATGAGTGAGAATTTTAATAGTGATGCATTGAATCCCCATTAGATGGTAGCTATGTAAAATAAGTGCTTTTTCTTCAATCTCTGGCTCTCAAATATTTCAGTCTTTGCCTTGAATTTGGTGCTCTTAAAATCTTGTCTGACGCATTGTATATACACCAATGTTTTGTTTTATGCACAAATGTTTCGTACTTCTCTGTATTTGTGACAATTATCTTGAAATGATTTCTTTCTTACCTAGATCTAATTTATGGGTCAGATCATGGAAACTAGTTTTTGGAGAAACTCATAGTGCAAAATGTCACCCTTGACTATTTAACAGTGAGATATCTATCTTGCTTGCTCGAACATTTTTTACAGGGTTTTGTTTTATAATTTTGGCGTTATTGGCACGTATCCGGGTGTTAGTTCAACAAGTAAGTTTCATTTTTATTATTAAATATTTAAGAAAACCAGGAAGCATGTGGCATTTCAGTAATCTTTCTTAGTTAGTTATGTAATCGATAAGAACCTGCAGACTGTGATCAAGATTAGGCTTTTCTTAGAAGCTTATGTTTGCAAATATTTTGGATTGCATGACGAGTTGACAGCATATTGTCATTATTCTGCAACAAACAATGTAATAAAGATTACGATTGTTATATTTTGATTCTTCTATGCTTTTGAGAATGAATTTAGCATTCCCACTGAGCATTTGTTTTCTTTTTTCTGTTGTGTAGATACTACTCGATGTTGTTTCTGTATTCAACATGGTTTCATCTATCTCCCAAAAGAAGCATGTAGTTACACTAAACCAGGAAGGAATTCAGGTATATCTACTCGACTGTTTCCTGTCTTACAGATTGCGAAGGTCACCTTTCTAATTCTCTTCTGAAAATCAAAGTTCTTAAATTATTTTCCAATCTATTTACAGGTCTTCAGAGAGTTTTACCCAACGAATGATGAACGTGTTTTCTTAGAATGTGTTTGGAAAGAAAACAAATTTATGTTGCTAGAGACAAAACAAAAAATTGAGAGTAGGAATCAGGAAGAACATCTTGGACCAAATGTTTCTTTGTTCGCATCAGCTGTGCGGTACCAAAGCGTTAAATATTTTCTTGAAGGTAAGATTTTAAAGCTATTTATACCCATTTGGCTCCTGTTACACATTCACCTTTCGTAATAGTATGCCTATTTCCTGTGCTGTGAAGTTGGGGTGGGGGGCTGAATATTTGTTATTATCCTTTTTCTTTTTCTTTTTTTTTTATTTATTAATGAAGGATCAAATACTACCCCTTTGTCAATTGCGTTGCTGCGGTAATAAATGATGCTTCTATATAGAGGTTACTAACTCAACACAGTAGCTACATCTAGTAACCTTCAGTTTTGTATCTTCTAATTCTTTGTATGCAGTCTTGATCTTTACTTTCCTCTTATCTCAAAAAAGAAAAATAAACTCAAGTTTTCTTCTGGTATTATTTCATTTTGGGTGTAGATGATGAATCTGCTACCGAGCAGGTTGAGACAAATCAAAGCATTGAAGGCCCCGATCTTGTGAAAATGAGTAAGAATGACTTGCCTGCAAGCCCCTCCAAGAAAGTGAATAGTGTTTTTATCGAAGATAATACCGAGAGAAAAGACGGTTCAATCAGTCCTGCAAAGACCTCAAGCAAGATATTGCTTGTGAATTCAAGCTTCTCAGTCGACGTGAAAAGATCGGACCCGCAGAGACCAGCATTTGTTTCAGTGAAAAATCCCATACAGATTCCCTGTAGTGCAGTTGGAATTCAATTCAATGAAACCAAAGTTGATGGAGAGGAAAAGGAGGATCCATTTTTCACTTTGCTCACTGGTGGCAAAGCCAAAGGTAGCTTATTCTAGCTCTGCCGTACGTAGAATTATAGCAAGCAGTTAAATTCTTTGAAAATTCATATTTGTTTACGTCAAATTATCTGATAGTATTTATTGATAAATTTTGACAAGCAATGTAGTAAAATCGTGGATGGTTGTAGAGAGCTTAAAAACAAGCTGTAACCGTTGAGCTCAAAGCAATTTTGTCACTTCATTTAGGGCTTACTGATAAGGTTCTCGTTTTCAATTTATTTATTTATTTATTTATTTTACTTATTTTTTCAAGAACAAGGGTGTCTAGTAAACATTTTGCAAGTTTAATTTAAAAAGGGTATTAATAGAATTAGAAATGTAAAATTTTAAGTTTAGTTATTGAATTATCATGATGGTGCCATAATAGGTTTTTGTGAATTTTAAATTACGGTAGATTTTGGACCTTCAATTTTGTGTCTAAGTCTTTATCCGAAGATCAAAATTCTATTAGACACAATTTAAATTTATGTTCAATAAATTCATGAATGTTTAAAAATATTGAATAGGTCATGAAGACACCAAAGTTTATTGTTTTGTTTCTAATCTCCACCACTAAACATCAATTACATTACTACTTTGTCCCTTTTAGCTCATAAGTTAACATATAAATGTTAAAAAAAAAAAAAATTGAAATGGCTAATTTTTTTCAAGTTTTAGAGAAAAAGAAGTTGCTATATGAATTTTTAATTATTACAAAAAACTTCATATATAGGTGAGAAAATTGAAACTTCTAGAAGATGAGAGAGCTTAGAAAATGAAATAAATTAGAAGACATGAAATTAAAACATTGATAAACAATATTTTATATGTATTGTTTTGGTATCATAACAGCACAAGATCAACACTAGAATATGATTAACAGGAAAATATTTTATATTTAGATGATAAAAGTAGATGTACGGTTTAAACACAATACGATTAACATTAGAAGGCAATGGAATACAAATCTTAAACCTCTTTCTAAAACTATGAAAATAGTGCCATTTCCGAAAGCCCAAAAGCAAAAAAGAACAAAGAGTCACAAAATTACACCTTTTTAACAGAAAAATTAAGAATAAAATTCTTGATTGCTTCATTGGGTGCTCTATCAATGGCAGTTCGGCCATCTACATCTTTCACATCATAATTAGCACCAGCTCTCAATAGCTCTTCAAGTTTTGGTTTGTCCCCTTCTGAAGCAGCCAGCATCAGCAAAATATCCACTGGATGAATGTCTTGACTCAAAAGAGCCTCCATTTTGTCATATGTACCCTCTACAGCCAGCATTCCCATGTAGTTAAAATACTGCACAACCAAAATGTTTACTTGTAAATTCTCTTTTCCTTCTAAGAGACCATAAACTTCATTCCAGGCTGTTGTCAAAGGTCATAATTCAAAGTTTGCGAGTATTGACTCGGAAAGTTTTGAGATAATAAAAAAAATGCATATGAATATGTAGATCAAGATTTTATTCGTATGAAATAAGTGAAAAGTTGTAACTTAATACCAAGATACTCGCTAACTAATTAAATAAAGACATGCTATCATAAGTTAACTTAAGTTAACCTATGATGAGAGCTTTCTTCTGTATATTATTTTGGGATGGCAGCATGTTGGGTTTATAATTATTCATCATGAATCATGCAATTGAATAGCATGATACAGTTGGAGTTATGTCGAGTCAAATCAAGCCACTATTTGGAAGGGATTTTTGTTTTCATATCGTGTATTGTTCTCATCCTGTTACATGCTAAGGTAGATACGACTACCCAAAAGGAGACACAAGGATGAACGAATACTATTGCTTCTTCCTTGCATACAGCAAATCAAGAAATTTCTACAGTAATATTTGCAGTTTCATTTGAGGAAAGTAGAAAAATTCTATGCACTTTTCACAATGGACCTCCTTTTTGAGTTACTTTTAAAAGGGTTTCCAAGTTTTGACCAAGTAGACACTGCAATCACTCAAATTCCTTCAGCTGTTAAATATTCAATCAGTTATGCTAATTGGAGCTTTCTTGTCATATCCAGTGCCTCCCATGGCAAATGGTAATCATCTTCAAACTACAACAGACATTTTACACCTTTCTACCCGTCATTCTTTCTTTCTGTTAAATCATTTCAGTCTTGTTTCATAGTGTTTTGAGCCTTGTGAATCCCCTATTTCACAACGTTTAATAGTTTTACACTTGAAATACTTTGAAATCTTAGTCAAGAAAGGGATCTTCGAAAACTAAGTCTTTTTTAGTTTTCAAAAACGTAAATAAGAACATTGTTAAACCAGCCAAACTTTTAAAACATGCTATTTTTGAAAACAACTGTACAACAACTTTGTTAAATAGGATCTAAGCTTTCCGTTTTGGTGATTTAACACACTAAAAACCATAATGACAGCATACATTATCATAAAACCATAAAGTAAGACTCTCTTTATCGGCTATGAGAGAGAAAAGGAAAACAAAATAGCAAGCTAAGCAATAAAACAGAAAAGGGTAAGAACAATATCAACTTCAAGATGATCGGAATTAGCCAAAAACCAGCAATGAAACAACAAATTACACTTGCTTCAATAATCAGATTCCCCAAAAACAAGAACCAGAAATCCATTAGCACACAAACACAAAGAAAGGAGGGCAGTAAAAGAACCTGCTCAACATCGTCTCTGTTGAAGTCATCTCGGGACTGGCTGCCATAAATGCCGGCACCTTCGGCATTTTGCCTAAAATTGAACCAGCACGTAGCTCTAGACCCATTGGAAGGTCCAATGGCGATGGGCGCGACCCATCGCAGCGTGGATTGAAAACCAAGAAACCGGGAAGCCAATTTGGAGGGGGATCGAGAATTGAAGGATTTTGGGGTGAGATTTATGGAGGCAGTGCAGGAGACGGAAGCCATGGCTAAGTTTTCAGAAAGTTTTGAAAGAGGAAATCCGCTTTTGCAGGTTCTGCTTCTATGTTATCCACTCGGTATTCCGATGGGCCAATGAGGAATGTAGCTGCGATTGCGGGTAACTGTTTGCAGAAGAGATATTGATATTGGACGTTCGATGAAGTTTGAGAGAGATGACAAACTGAAACCCATTTCTATGATGAGTGATGATGATGACAACGATGATGATAGACTTTGCAGGCCCAAAAACAAAAACCAAAAAAAAAAAAAAAAGAAAGCTTGCGCTACTAATTGGCAGTTATTTCATATGCCCAATTCCTTACCACCTTTTGGTTCTAAAACGTAAAGGGTCAGTACATATTTGTCTTAACTACTTAGTATGTTGATTTTTATAATCTTATTTTAATGTAAGGTAATTTACGAGTTTAATAGGTTAATTTAGTCTCTAAATTTTTAAATATTAATATGTCAAAGTTGAGTGTATCTCTAACTAATTTTATAAAACAATTATCTGATCCTACAATAATATTTGGTCGCCGAAGAAACTTGTAAAGTCCCTCTACTTTTTTTTACTAGCCTCAATGATCATTAGGTCAATCTATAGTAATTAGTATGGAAACTACCTAAGGTATTAAAGATAAAGAACAAGTACTAATTCAACACCTAATATGTTTTAGAAAACTCAATAACTAAGGTTCTGTTTAATAACAATTTTATTTTTGGTTTGTTGTTTTAAAAATCAAGTTTCTAAACATTACTTCTACCTATCTATTTTTTTTTACTTTATCATCTACAATTTAAACATGTTTTCAAAATCAAAACCAAGTTTTAAACTAAAACATGTAGTTTTTTAAAATTTATTTTGTTTTTCAAATTTTGATTTAGGATTCAAATGTGTTGAAATCTAAAAAACATACCAAAAAATTGTGAGAAAATAAACATAATTTTTAAAACTAGAAAACTAAAATCATTCCCAAACACACCCTTACATTGTTGAATAAAAGTGATCAGACACCACAATTCAACTCCATTCAGTTCAATATCTAAATAAGAATCACAACCATTAAATAGGGTTGATATATTTTGTTTTCTCTTTTTTAACTCCTGAAAGAAATAACAAAAAAAAAAAAAAATCCATGTAGAATGGCTAAAAGTTCTCACAGTACCCTCAAGTTCATCTGAAAATAATAACATGAAAATTGGTTTTATTGACAAAGAAAGATTCCATACATAATATTACACTTGGAGAATTGAGTTGTATAGACAACTCTTCAAAAAATTTCATCCAAAAACTTGCTATACACAGAAGCACAAGCCAACCTTCAGACATGTAAATTACAGAATGCCCCCCCAAGAGATGTGGAATTATATCATTCATTCCTCACAAGCCAGCCCATTTGGCTGAGAACTATTATCACCAGCACTATCATCATCATCAAGGAGGGAGGGTGGTGAATATTTCAGATCAGCCAACACAAAAAAAATTTTCAGAAATAATCCAGAGTTGAACTGATGGTTGCTTGATGTTTGTTAGTTTAGTTGGAAAATTTTTGGGCAAAATCTATTTGGCAGAATACCAGTTTTGTGCACACTTGGCATCCACGGCAAGGTCGACGTTGAGAATGTTCTTTCCATCGAAGGGTTTCGACATGCACTCGACAACAATGGCCTTAGCAACCTCTGCAGACTCGGTCGGTCCTTCCAAGATCACTTCATCATGAACCTGACTTCCAGGAGAAGTGTTAGTTCATGTAAGCATTTTTTAGATTTATATAGAAAAATCACAGGAACAAAAAGGACTGACCGGACCGATTTGACTAACATCTTAAAGCCTAAAATAGGTGAGGGTCAGTTTTTGTTGGTTTGGTTGATTCGATTGATTGGTTTTCTAGTCGGTTTTCAAATTTTTCTTTACACAAATCGGTTGGCTTGGTTCGATTTCCACCACCAGACCCTTAGGTGCAGGCTTTTTATTAACCATGGAGTATAAATTGGTATGACAACATATTAACTCATTTTAAACAAAACTACATCTTTTAACAAAGTTGTCAATAATTATAGACAAAAGTCATTCATGAAAAGGCACTATATAGATCACATTTACACACAAGGTTGGGTTGCATTGGATAATAACTTAAAAGCTGCCATAACAAAAAGATTGGAAATTGCATAAAAATAAACCTAAAGCCTTTTTCCCCTCTGATAAGTACTTCTGAGGCTTGTTTAGCAGCTGTTTCAATGTTTTTGAGAATAAAATTAAATTCAGTAGAAACATATGTGGAAATGTTTTATAAAAGTTGCTTTAAATTTCTTTGGTTTTTATCATGTCTCAGTTTTCTTTTAAGGAAAATTAATTGAAGTTGTTCTTCTGATAGAAACCATGGGTTTGTAAATATGGAGGTGAAGTGCCAAATTAACCTAAATCCTAAACTTAATCTTTATAACCATTGAATTTTAGTTCTTCAAAACGGTTGGGAAAACAAAAGCAACAGAGTAATTTGAAAAGAGTCTCCCAAAATAGGTAATAGCAACCCAATTGCGAGAATAAAGATGGTGATGAATGACCTGCAAAAGCAACCTCCATCCAAGTTCCCTCAAACGTGAATTTTTAGATATTTCCAACATGGCACACATGGCGACGTCGGCAGCACTACCCTGTAACAGACCGACATATGTGAACTGGATTTAATATTGGAGACTGGGATGAGAAATAACCAAGAAAGAAAGTTAACGAACAAACCTGCACAGGAGTATTGATAGCAGCTCTTTCTATATGCCCTTTAAGAGAACGAGTAGCATTCTTCATTGAAGGAAAGCGACGTGCACGTCCCAGCAATGTGCGAACACATAATTTCTCCTCGGCTTCTTCCTTTCGAAGTTCTTGCCAAGTACGAACCTCTTTTCTTTCATTATACCACAAGTTAACCGTCTTCTTTGCTTCCTCCACAGTAACCTGGATTGTGGGGTAAACAGCTGCCAGTTAGCAACTTACAATATTAGGACCAAAATTTAGTTTTGAAAAATACCTTCCAATCCTTGGAAAGGCCAACAGGAGTCTTGCCATATGCAATGGAAAAATTAAGCATTTTAGCTTTCCTTCTTTCAGAAGCAAAGGCATCCTGCAGAAGAGAGAGAAAATGTTCACATAAGAGAGTTCGAAAAACAAGTAAGAGATCATTTAAATGGCTCTCTGTTCTTGCTGGATTTACTTGGTTGCACAAAAAAGACAAAAGGAACAAGAAGCTTCTAAATCTTAAACATTACAATAACAATGACTACTAAGTAAATCAAAAAGAAAGAAAAGATTTTTTTTTTCAAAGGAAACAAAAAAATATATTAAAGATAGCTCATACAAAAGGGGAGATGAGCTAACAAATATACAAAAATGTATCATACCATACATGATACAAAATTGAATAAAGAGGCGCAAAGCTAAGGAAAGACAAGAATTGATGCTAAAG
The DNA here is from genome assembly GCA_026257165.2 of Telfairia occidentalis. Classification (NCBI taxonomy): domain Eukaryota; kingdom Viridiplantae; phylum Streptophyta; class Magnoliopsida; order Cucurbitales; family Cucurbitaceae; genus Telfairia; species Telfairia occidentalis. The sequence goes on along the minus strand of JAOANK020000060.1, from coordinate 203,210 downwards.
AGAATTAATCTAGATTATCTACGAGCTAGAGAAATCTCACTCGACCTTATTAATAGAATACGATGACATCAGCTACAAAAATGAGATCAAAGAACAGTTATCCCAGACAATCAGATCTGATTGGGTGCAATAAAATCAGTGAGAACACCCAAGATCCATACTGGGCATGGAGTTGATGTGCAAGAATACTATGGAGTAATACCAAAATAAATATGAATAAGATTGTTGCTTCGGTTGGATCAGAGGGAGAAAAATAGAGTTCAATTTTTGTTGATCAACTGGTAAAGCAATGATTCAATGGGATCCAAAGCATCTAACTTATAAGAAAATTCAGGCTTGGTTGACTGGGTTGGACTGGAGGATGAATTTTTTCTGAGTTTGAGTTATTATTTTGATGAAGAAGAATCTCAGTCAAGGCCAACAGTGTTCAAGAAGGTGAAATCAAGCTGGATTTTAATTGCCTTTCTCTCAAGGAATCGAAACATTCACAAACCTACTCACACCAGAAACTCAAGGGACCCAAGGATTTCAATAACCAAGAAGGGTGCAAGGCACTAATTGAGATAAATATACTGTCGTGGACTTGAGCAATTTATTTAACGAGGAGAATTTCTGAAACAGGCACTCTAAGGCAAAATTGCGAAGAAAAGTACACATTATTCAACCAATAGGTTTTGCTCCAAAAAAACAATGTTCCATTCCAAGAGAGTTACATAACTTAACTTGTTATGATATTAGTGATACGACTCTAGGTGGGAGAAGTAAAATAATATATATTCAGAACTTAGACACAGAGCTTGAAGATTGGAATAAATCTCTACATTTTGCCTACTTAAGAAGTTATCCTACTGGAACTCAGAATGAAAACTTGAACAGTGAGTGTAGTGGCTTCTGTAACTGTAAGCTAGCCAATTTTTTTTTTTTTTTTCATAACCATGAGTGTCTATGCCAACTTGTGCGGACTAGAACAATTCTCTGACCCTACTACATTTGGTTATCAAGGTAACTCTAAATCCTAGGTAGGTAGCCACCATGACTTGAACTCATTCTCTTGAAATTCTTTACTATTTATATTAGTTCATATTGACCACTAGGCCAATGCATAGTGGTTGACTCACTAGAACAATTATCTATCCAGCTACTACACCATAACTACTACAAAACAATCCAACTAACAACTAATAAATTTAACAAACTACAGCTAAAAAAACAGCAACTATAATAAAAAGAACTCGCTACATCAGCATGTGAGTCGGCTTCCTCATATGCATACATACAATTGACATGCATTGTTTTTTATATGATTTTTCAAATTTAATTGTTAAAGATAAAGCACTTCCATTTCCAATGATTACTAAGATACTGGGGAAACATATTCCGGTTTGTAATACTTGTGAAATAAAGCCTACAACTCCAATAAAAAAAATCACCCATGCTCACATTCTTCTGTAATTTCAAACATTTTCAACAAAAAGAATAGAGTTTACCTTCAACAGTGGAACTGGAGGTTTATCTTCACCTGGTTGAGGATCCCACTCAAGAAGCACGCTTCCTTCTTCAACAGCCTTACGAATATGAGGGTACATATTCAATGCGGTCCTTGAATGGAAATCTCCCCCAGCTTTAAAGGCTTCGAGCATGCTTTTACAATTAGCAAGATGAGCAAGAATCCTAAGTTCCAGCTGCAAAATGAATTTACATTTCAATCAATAATGTTTTCTTTTCTGGATAAGAAACGATATGATTGAAGCAAAGAGGTCGCAAAAAGAAAGCAGGGGACACCCGGTGTTGTCGAAACCTAAATTATACACCAAATAAACAATTCATCTCCAATCAATAACAAAATTACCTGGCCATAATCAGCAACAATGAGGGAATTTCCAGGTGCAGCTATAAATGCCTGACGGATCTTATACCGGTCCTTTTCCAGAGCCGGTTGATTCTAGTACAGAAAAAATATAACCAACCTAACTCTCCAGTAGAAACATAGTTTGAAAGGAATATAAGAACCTAAAGTTCACTTTGAACAGAGATGATGAACACACACACAAACGAAAAGGACTAAATGCAAAATAATTGATGCACAAGGTAGCTAGAAATAATCCTAAGATTCTACATCATGCCCGTTAAAGGATTTAGAACTCCTCCACGTCCACGACAATGGTAAGCTCTACACATCTGCTATGCGGTGACTATCTAACCAAATAAGCAAACCTACTTTTCCATGGAAATCATCACAAATCTCTTCACTGCCAAATGCAAGTATAGTTGAGACAAGTTAGCTATGAACCTGCAAATTTGGTCTCCGAGCTGAGAGGCGGCCAGTTTCTGTGTTGATATTTAGAGAACAATGAACACGTCCATTCTTACCAGATATATTGCTTCCCTGTGATGCCAATTTCAATGGAAGCCAAAAATCATGACAAGAATTTGAAGTCTAACATATTAAAATCGTGAGTGTTTATCAGAGAGAGAGAGAGAAAGAGAAAGAGAGAGAGAGAGATTCAATGCTTTCTAAGCTTTATAAGTTCATCAGTCATAACCAACATGCAGTCTTCAGATAATGGAGCTTAAATCAAGTGAAGCAATATACAGTACACTGAATTAATTCCTTCTTAAACTACATGCACATATAAAAGTCATAAGAGGCAAGCATAGTTATTTGCACCTAGCTTCTAAACTTCTCCTCCTTCCACCAGTAATAGGGTCAAATTAGCTAAAGATCATGCTGGTTAACCATTCTGAAACACGGATAAAAAAAAAAATCATTGGCAGGGATATTATCAATGGGCATAAATGGGAACTCAGCAGAAGAATTTCACCTGTAAGGGAAGGATGAAATTTGATATCAAAGAATCAACAGAGCAGACTTCGCATAAAGCAGCAATGGCATGACAGGCTTCCCTGCCTTCCTCCTTCGTTGGAAATGCACCAAAAGCAGTTCCATAATCAGACATATTTGGACTTTCATGAATAATAGGCCTTTTGTTTTCTTCATGAGGAACTGTCTCAAAATCATTGTCAGACTGCAAGTCGTCGCAGACATCAGTAAAGTCATCAAAGTCTGCAGAGGCCTTGCCCGCTAAGATCTTCAGAGCAGCCCCACTCACTGACGGCCAACCACTTGCTGTGTACATTTCTGTTGAAAGATCCTTCACAATGCTATGTAAAGTAATATTCCGAAACTTACTGGGAGTTTTCTTCCCTTCTTCAGTGACTTTTTCACTGTTTGGAACTTTGAACGTCCTTGCAGTTGGAAGACTCTCATCGGGGTTCTTACTGCAATGTGGAAAATAAGGAAGAATTTTTTTTTTTTAAAAAAATATCAGTAAATTTGGAGCCAAAGGATCAGAAACATTCCCATTATCAAAAGAGGTAACAGCATGAAACTATGCAATAAAGAGCTTAACAACTTGCACATGTCGAAGTCCACAAATAGTAAATAACTCAGAATTTCATCTGTTATATCTGATTACCACCAACTAAAAGGATTTTATTTTTTAAAAAACAAAAATATGTTATTTAGAAAATAGACAAATTACCTGTTAGAAGTGCCACCAAAGAGCAGTTGACGCACTTGTGCATCACTTCCTACATTCATGTAATTGGCATCAGGGCAGTACTTTGAAGCCCAGTTACGAAATCTGCTAGCAGCAACCTCCTGTTGTGCTTTGGCCAACTTTTCTATCTCAGCAAGATATGCCCGATCAACCAGCATTCCCTCAGTTTCCATCTTGACAAGAAGTTCACCAAAAGGTTGCCAATATTCTTCATAAAAGTTGAACATGGTTTTATCAGGAATTATTTCTCCATCTCGCTCCCAAGGCATGTTAGACAGTTTATTTTTCAAGCTCTCATAAAGCTTCAGCGTACATATAGAATCTAATGCTGAATAAGATACCCATGGTTTCCGTTCTTCTCGTTGAATTTCTTCAACAGGAGGAATGACTACAAGTTTGCCTTCAGATCCATCCTTTTTCATCTTCTTCCGGCCAAAGATAGTTTTCATGGATACTTTACCAAACAACTCTTTTTCATGGCCCAATTTAGCCCCGGACATGACCTCTGTATCGCCAGAAAGAGCTTCAAGGGAATATCCACCATTTGCTCGTCTTGATGAATCCCACAACCGTGCCATGTGCATCGTGTCAGCATGGAAGCCAGAAACCTTAACCCCATAATTTTCAATAATGTGATTGTCAAAGCTGAAGTTGTGCCAGACCTAATTGCAAAGCAGGTTTGGTCAAATTTGGACTGTCCTCTGAGTTACTGCATACCACACACATGCACGCACAGTATTCTCATAATTTAACTATTACAAGTAAATGAATGGGCCAAATGTTTCCTAAAACTCAGAATAATTAACCAATTTCTCAAGAAACACAATTGTTTTTTCATTCAGTGTATAAGTATGAGAAAACCAAGCATTAGCAGCTTTACAGTCTATCAACAATATGTTGAAAAGATAACATCTTGGAGAAAAAGCTTTGGCTATCTCCAGTGGGTCCAAACTATTTAGCTGACCATGAGTCCAAGAATTATTTTTTTTGGAAAAGATACTATTTCATTGATAGGTGAAATGAGTACAAGAGGGCGAAGGCCAATAATTACAAAAGGCTTTTCCAAGAAACACAAAGGGTAGTGAGGTTGTAGTGACAAGAAAGGGGAAAGATTTACACCAAGTAAAAGCAGTATACAATGTAAATTCCAAAAAAAAGTCTAAGGTCCAGTATTTATCGTTGAAAATACGGGTGTTTCTCTCCATCCATGTAACCCAAAAAAACGCTCGGATGATGTTCTCCCATAAGGCTTTCTTTTCATTCTTGAAAGGATGGCCCATCACAGGAAAATTTAACAAGGGTGTGGATTCCTCGGGTCGAGTCAAATTCCATCCAAAGGCAGAGGTGATGAGATTCCAGAAGTTGTCTGCTTGTGCACAAAGGTTAAAAAGGTGATCTTGTGAATCTGGTCCATGGTGGCAAATCCATGGTGGCAAATGGGGCAGCAGCTGGGGGGAAGGGCCATCCACGGAAATTTTCTTTGCGACCTGTCTTGTGTGTTGATAGATGAGTGATAAACCTCCCATAAAAGAAACTTCGATTTTTTTGGACATGTCCCCTTCCAAATCTTGCGCCAGAAAGAAACCTTCCCTTCATTTCTGGAAGAGATAAGAGAGTGAAACAGAGATTTTGTGTTGAAGATTCCATTTTTTTCCAAGTTCCAACTCCAATTATCCTTATTGTTGTAGTTCAAAGAGGTGGGGAGGGTATTCAATAGACAGGCTAATTCTTCAATTTCTTCATCTGCGGGGTGTCTTCTAAGGTGTAAGTTCCAAGAGCAATTGTCCTGGGTCCAATGGTCTTGAACCGATGCATCTTTCATGAGGGAGAGTGCAAAAATCTGGGGGGAAAGATGATTGGAGAGAGTTCTTGATTATCCAAGCATCTTTCCAGAAAGAAGTGGTTGATCCATTACCAACATTGTGATGAATGTTTTTAAGGATAAGGTTTCTGCACTTGTAGATGTGTTTCCATGGGCCATTGGATAGATTGATCATTCGGTTGCCACTAAGCTGTCCATAGTAAGTGGATCCAAATTTTGCATCTATGATCTTCCTCCATAAAGCATTCTTCTCAATGTTGAATCTCCATGTCCATTTTGCCAAGAGAGACGAGTTTTTCAATTTCATGTCGTCAATGCCCAATCCACCTTCCTCTATGGGCAGCTTGATCTTGTCCCATTTAATGAGGTGAGAAACTTTTGT
>JAOANK020000060.1:186193-197346 GCA_026257165.2 Telfairia occidentalis | reverse complement strand
CATCGGGGAGAGAAGCGGGGCAGGGGGAGAGGGGTCTATTCCTGTTGATCAAAGAGATGGGCAATGTAGTAAAGAGAGTCAACGGCGCAAGCGAGGCGAGAGTTATCGGGGATGGAACACGATGAGGCAGAGGGAGGGCTAGATGCAAAATCCTCAGATTCTGAAGGGAGATGGAGTGAGGGAGAGGAGAAATTTGTGTCGATAACTAGGTTGGTTTTTTTTGTGCCAATCAAAATAGGTTTTTTGGAGGTTGATGCAATGAGGGGGGATGGATCCAAAGGGAGACGCAGTTTAGCAGGACAAGTGTTGATTGGTGAAAGGTTTGGGGGGTCAGAAAGATTGATTGGTTTGACAGATGGGTCCAAACAGAGAAAAAGGGAAGAGTTTGCAGAGGGTGGCTGTGGGGAGATCGAGGTTTGTAAGGAAGAGTGGTTAGGTGGTGTAGGTAAAAGTCCTTTTGATGTGATAGGTGGAAAAAGGGAGGGGGTGAGGCTCGATGGTATGAGTGAGAAAAGTCAAAGTCAGGCAAGTGGTTTCGAAAGGAGGCAAAGGAAAGTCTTGGCGCGTGAGCTTCTTCAAAGACCGAGCAGTTTGAGTCCGCGATGGGTGGGAGACTATGGCTGATGTTTGTGGGATGCGTCCATGGACGTTGAACATGTATCCAATGTGGTTTATCTCAGCAAAGAAAGGATCAATGACAACAGTGGTGGTTTCTACTGAAGAAGAAGGCAGACTTAACACTGCAGGGATGAAGCTAGACCCATTTTCATTAACCTTGATGCAAACTTCCATCATGTCCATTCTTGTAAGCGTTTTTTTTGTAGTTTCGATGTAGCCACCGCAAGCATCTCCAATCATCTTGAAAGTTTCCAAACTCCATTTGTCAATCAGGAGGTTTTTGACCTTAATCCAACCTCCGTACGAGGGTGCCTTGGGGGAAAGGTGGTAGTTTTCTAAACTCCATGGCTTGAAGGAAAGTCTGTATTTGCCCACCTTATAACGTTCTTCGATGTTCCCAACGATCTTAGCTTGCTCAGGGTTTTGTAAGTGCAGTAAGGCCTTGTCTGGTTGTATAGGGCTGATCGCTGCAAAATCTATGATCTCTTCCTTTATAGCTGATACAATGTTGTACCAGTCATCATGGAAGTTTTCGCGAATGATTAAGACTGTGGATTCCAGGTTTGTGATGGCGAGGTCTTCATTGCAGTGGGAAGCTTTTGGTTCTGTTTGGTAGGTTGCAAGGGGAAGAGTTTAATGACTTTGGGGGTGGATGGTTATTAAGGGCGGCTTTGTAGGAACGGTCCGTCTTTAATGAAGGCAGATTGGAGGGTGAGATGGTGTTAAGGAGGTCTATAAAAAGCTTCTAGCCCCTCTTGTTTTCCTCAGCTGGAATGATAATTTTGTTTAGACCACCATTTGATCCAAGTCTAGCAATCTCTATGCAATGACCCTTCTTATTTGTGATTTTATCCACCCAAATGGTATATTCATTTGTTCGAGATTCCCTAAAGAATTTGTGGCTTATGGGAGATGATAGTAAAGCTGTGAAGGTGGATACCAGCCAAACCTGGGTTGGTTTCAGAATCAGAAGGGAGAAAGATCGATCTCTAGAAGTCTCTGTTAGTCGAATGCGGTTGTTGGTCTCTGTTTCTATTGCGCGACCCAATGAGAGGGAGGAGTCAGGAGGAGAGCGATTCATCTAAATCTGAACCAGAGATTCGCCGGAGGAAGGGGATTAAGCATGGTGGATAGTGCTGGTGAAGGAAGGTGGGTAGAGGGGCGAGAGAGGGGGAAAGGCGAGAGTGGCGCGTGTCATAATTTGCTCTCGCAAAGTAGCTCAAAATTTTAGAATCTAATTTATGAGTCCAAGAATTATTTATTTACCGTTCTGAAGTTTTTCCTCAGAGTGAAATCTCCTATATCAAAAAATTAGGCCTACAATAGTTTCCTAAAAAAATGGGCCAAGAGGAACAAAACAAAATACCTTTCTGATCAAAGGGTCTTCAAAGAATGGTGCAAACTGAAGCAAAATTTCCTTACCGCCACCATCAAGAACATCAACCCAGATGCAAGATTTTCCATCCTGAAAATCTGCTTGTGGTCCTGAATAAATACTGAAGCATATTATTTCACCATGGTCAACTGGTGTTTCTTGCTTCACATCAATCTTGGCCACCTTAAAGAAGAAAAGGAAAAAAAAAACAGAAAAAGAAATGAAGAAAATTTCAAAATATGTGCCCATCATGGCATGACAGAACTTGGAGCAATGGTCTGTAGGCCTATTTCAAGTCAGTAAAGGTACATATTCAGAGAATGCAAATAAAGTTAGATTTAAGAACCTCAGTATCGCAAGCATGCACAAGATTCCTGTACTTAGTAGTAAGCATTGAAACAACTTCCTTTGCAGCAGATAAACTATCTACAACAAGAACATTATCATATACACCACTAAGCCTCTCCTTCATATCTGGCTTATGATCAGTTGCTACTGTTTCCATCATCTTGGTGCCACTTCCATTGATGATCATTTCAGAAACTTCTTCCACAACTACACCCCTCTTTATTCCATTAGCAGCTTCAGTAAATTTCAAAATTTTCGGTACACTATTCACCTTTCCCGAAAAGATAATTTGCTCTCCGCCATTAGGTGACACATTTGGTGCATGAAGCGTAACTGATCCCTTTCCATTTTGAGAAAAGGTATACTGTTTGTTACTTTGCGTAGGAACAAGCCGATTATGCAAATCATTATTTGCAGGTTTGTTTATGGTCCGTCCCCCAAAACTAGAATTAATGTCTCCATTGCATTCCCCACGTGTAACCTTGATTGTCCTTAGTAAAGGTGCCCTATCACTACTTATCATCCTATCTATAGTTGCAACATTCTCACTTATTTCAAAATTCATAGATTCTTGTTTCCTGAATCCATCTGATAACATATTAGATGTTGAGTTTATACATTCAGAATCCTTCTTAGCATTGAAACATTTGCTCCCCAAATTTGACTGAACCTTTGGATATGGAGGACAAGGACTGTTATAAGAATGCGAAGTCCCATAGCCAATGAGATTTTCTTTTTTTCTTAGCTTTTCTTCATCATTCTTTGTCAGTATCTCAGTTTCCATGAACCTAAAGTGCTTCTCTTGTCTCAGCTGCATTGTACTTTTAGACCAAGCCTTTACATCCGAGAGAAACGCCCTCTCATTGTCATATTGTCTTGTTTCAACCAATGAGTTGGTGTTCAAGAATGAACTTTGTCTACACTGAAAGGAAGCGTGAAACATATTCATATTTGGAGAAGCACCACCAACACTTTTCAGGGGAGTAAACTCAGCCCTGCAAATGAGTCAATTCAGAAACATTAAGATCGAATTTTTCACAACCACACTCTCCCTCATATAATTGCGCATATGATCAATATGCTGTGCAACATTGGACAGAAACAATATAAAACGACAGAATGGATGACCCAAGAAAGTCACCAGTATCACTTCTGATAAATTTTAGGCCTATTCATATATCCCTAAGCATCAATCACACTCATATGGAAGAGGAAATGTCCTCCCTATTGATGAAATCAAATAGTATGACAAAATTTTGTGGACCAGATAATAATATAGAAAAAAAGAACTAAAATTTTGCCAGATAAAATACTGCCTAGAAAGATAACCGATATATTTGTTCTTGAGTAGATTCAAAAGATTTAACTCATACTAAAGAACTAAATACCATATAGTTTCAATCCTTATGCAACCAATGATATTCCACCAACTATAAGACAAAATGAACAGAGTAGGAAGTTAGCAACGAACTCTCATCTAATAACTAAAAATTCTTAGAAATTACACCCCCAAACTTCCCTGTACAACAAGCTCCCTCTCATATAAAGGTGGGGAAAACCCATTCCGCAGTTTCAATCAAGAAAAATTTTAACAGAAAACTGGAAACGAACAATAACCGCAGAAACAAGGAAATTCAGCCAATTCCCATGAGAGAAACTAAAGTCCCCACACAGAAGACGAGATATGCTCTATTAATAAAAATAAACAAAAGAAAAACAGGAAAATGATATGAAAGCTTTCCGTTAAGAATAAACCCAAAAGAAGAGTCACCTGTAGAGAGCCTTGGAGGAGGTGTAAATGGATATAGAAGAGTTAGCAACAGAGTTGGACCGCCATAGAAAGAAACAAGAAGGCCATTGCGTTCTCAACGAAGAGGCTTGGGTAGTGGAGACTCCCAAAGTCATCATCTCTGCAACTCTGCCGAGCTTGCTCTTGCAGTTGCTTACAGAAGGAGCCGTGTTGAAATGTTTTGGGCTAAACCCAGCGATATCTCAAGTTTTGAAGGCTTTATCTGTGGTTTCAGACAAGTGGGTCTGAGAGTGGAGCAGTGCAGAGCAAAGCCATGGCATGGGGGATAGTTGGGAGCAGACGAGACTCAAAAGGGTTAAACCCTCGCGTTGTAATGAGGAAAACCCAAAATTAAACGTACATTTTCATGGCTGCCATTACATTTGATTTTGGTTTTGGTTTTGGTTTTGGCTCCCCCCAGCCCGAACAAAATGAAACTGAGGGATTTTGGTTTTCTTTTTTTCTTTTTTTCTTTTTTTTTTGACTTCAACGATATGGAAAGGTGAAATTCGAATCCAAAACTTTTTTATCTGACAGTATATGCTTAAATTAAACCAATTAACCTATACTTAGCATGAATTTTTGTCAGTTTAAAATATGATATTTTAGCTGATTTGTTAAATTATTGGCATCTTTCTCTCTCCAATCTTTAGTTCGTTCGGTTTAATTGTGTTAGGTGCCTAATCAAAATTAAAAGAAAGATTTACAATAATAGACTGTTTTTTTGGTGAATTTTTAATAAATAATTACTAAATTATTTTACATTCTAAAATATTTATAATTATTTATTATTCTATTATTTTGATCATTATAATTAATTTTTTTGTTCTGTATTTATATAATTTTTATGTTTGATTTCAAAATTCATATGTTTGGCAAATTTTGATTTTAAAATTTCTGTTTGATTCATTCGTATTTTTTTTAAACTAAATCTAGACTTAAATCTTCAAATTTATTTTTAAAATCTAATTTTAAATAACAAAATTTTAAATCTATATCTAACTTTTCAAACATATATTTGGTTTTTAAAATTTTAAATATTTATTAAATCTAAACATTGAAATATAGAATTTGCTTTCAAATCATTTTTTTTCTTTTGCGTGGTTTTTTTTTTTAATTGCCCTATTCCTTTTTCTTGCTGTCTTTAACTCTCTAGTTCTTCTCTCCCACACTTTTTGCTTCTTCTTTTTTTGCACCAATAGCAAAAAAAAAATATACAATATTACAAATCTAGCATCTAGTTATTGATATTGCAAAAATATAGCAGAAAAAAAGTCCGGCCCAAAACGAAAAAGTGAAAAAGTCTTTAATACCCTTCTTCAAATAGGCGAAAATTTGAACAATTGTATTTAAAAATTTTCATGCTTGCGATTTCCAGTGTTTTGCGATTTAGGCGTGAGGCAAAATCTAGCCCATTGTGGCCCATTAATTGGGGCGTGCATTTAATTCTAAACGCAATTGACATACCAGCCCATTAATTCAAACCTAATTGACATACCAGCCCATTAATTCAAAACCAAATCGATTCAAAACGGTGTGTTTAATTCTAAAAGTATATGGAGAGGAAAAGAGAAAGAGGTATGTCATTAGAAATTTTATTAAATTGTTTAAACTTTCTTGGTATATCAATTATAAAATTCTATTAATTTGTTATTAATATACTTAATATTAAGTATATCAGTGAAATACTTCATTTCAAGTATATCGGTTATATTTATTAATATACCTAATATTAAATGTATCAAGAATAATTATTATATATATCAAAAGTGTAACAACACGTATTTTTCTAATACGGTCATTCTATTAACAAAACCTTTAATGAATTCAAAGAGTTAACTCCAATAGAGGCAGAACTTAAAGTCAAACTAATATTCTTGTAGGTAAAATGAAACTTCACAATGAGTTATAAGAATGAAATAATGAACACGAAACTAATAAATGTCCTTTCAACTAAGAAATTCTAAAAGCCTAAGACGTCTAATTCCTCATGCAAGAACGCTACTTCTTAATCATTATCAGAACTACCACTCAAACCTCCTTCATCTGAAAACATTTCAGAAAAAACAAAGATGAGTACAAAAATACTGAATAAGCAATCTTCATATCAAGTTGCAAATTCATTTTCTTCAAAATAGTTACAAAAGAAATTTATGAAATTCATAAATAAAACTTTCATTTTAAAACAGATAAAAATACTATCAAAACCTTCAGTAAATCAATCTTTTATTTAAAAGCTGAACAATCCAAAAAAAATGAATTTTTAAATATCAAAGCTTTCAATCAAACAAATTTTCTAGTCAGTCGAAACTTTCATTCAAACAATACTTTAAAAAAATATCAAGAAGAAATATGCATTATTTGGGTAGCATTCAGAACATATGTGGTTACGCGTCGGTAACATCAATCAATCAATCAAAACATTCTATCAGAAATTTGTTGATTAAATAATGAACCAGAACAATCGATACAATAACTTAAGTGTGGGGCCACGTGACTGAATAACACACACATGAATCTTCATTTCTAAAGAATGTCAAACCACAATTGTGTCTTCCCACAAATAACAACAATTTGGCATATCCAGATAACTCTATCAAATCTAATCAATCAAATCTTTTCAAAAATATTCAAACTAAAATACATAAACTTTCAATAATCAATTTTGATAATGAAAACAAATTTACAAAAAGATTACTTTAAATTCAAAACTAAACAATTTACAAGCAAAATCATACTTTCAATTAACGAAACAATTTGAAACATACAACGTATACTTTCAAATATTTGTACAAAATAAACATAAAAATCATACCAAAACCATCCAATAAAAACAGCTAAAATAGTGATTTTGGGAGGGATATAAAAAACTACTTATTAAAGCATACAAATTTTTGAAAGGATATGGAAATCACTTACCAATCAATGGTTCTAAATTTACTTCTTCTAATTAAAGTTCCAATTTTCTAGAAGCCTATACACAACCAATACTCACAATTAAAACCTTCTATCATAAGAGACTAAGAACTAGTCTAGTTATGAAACAAACTTGTATACCAAAATTTCTCGTTCAAACAACGTTCTATTAAAAAAAACAGTAAAGAAAGTCTTTTTTGGGCTGAAAACCAAATTTGGAAGACAACAAAATAAAAAAAAACAATAAAAATATATAATTTTTAAGTAAAAATCAAAACAGTAAATTACCTAAGCGAAACAATTATTTGATAAACTTTTTTTTGTGTAAAAAGAGACAAAAAAGAGCTAGAACAATTCAACGTTTTAAGAACAATAAAAACTGAAATAAATATGAAAATATTCTTTAATAAAACTCTTTCAATATTTAAAGCCAAAGGCAAAACTTGATAAAACTTTAGGCCAACAAAAAAGTAGGACTAAAGACCTCAAATTCTTGAATAAGAAAGAAACCCTAAAATTAATCAATATCCCAAAACCTTAATCCTGAAACAAAGAATGATTAAACAAAAAGAATAAAGAGAAAACAAAATTACAAAAAGTTTTGAAAGAAGAAAAACTCCCAAGACCCTTCTTCTTTCTTTTCTTTGAGAGAAACTTTTAGACTTTTAAAACTTAGAGCTTAGAGAGGTTTTTATAAGAAACCCTAAAATAAACCCCTAAATAAAAAAGAATTATTTTTTTTAAAAAAATAATAAAAAAAATATCTCATGTCTTAACTAGAAGATAATATTAAATAAAAAATAAATAAAAATAATTTATCAAAATATATATATATATATTGATTATTATAGAAAGTATATATCATACTAATATTTGATATTTGAATGTAAGAATCAGGAAGATAAAGGAAATGAAAAAGAAGAAGTTGAAGAATAAGTCAAAGAAAAAGAAGACAAAGAGAAGCAAGAAGAAAATGAGGGGAGTGTAAGTAAATGATAAGAGTAGCTACATTTTAAAACAATATTGTATTTTGATTAATTTAATTCTCAAATTCAAAAACTAAATCATTTCACTACTAAACAAGATTAGCATTTTGCTGTCGTTGCAAATGAAGAATAGTTTCAGTTCTTATAATATTATTGTTATACATGTTATCAAGGGCTACTGATTTTGTAATATTGCAATTGAAGCATAATGACTTATGATATATATGATCTGTAGTATACTGCTTAAAAAATTTATGTCAGTATAAATGTTAATATACTACTAATCTACATGGTGTAGGATTAAAATTGTTAATAAACTTATACACTACCGATACACTTGTGACACACTATTATTATACTTTGATATACTACTTATACACTTATGATACACTTTTGATATCAAATATATCATTGATTTCTTTCTTTTATTATATCCATGGAATAATTATGGTCAACCGTATACTTTCTAAGTATCCATATATCCTTACCTCTATAACTAGAAGGTATACCATTGACAATTTCATTAGTTTTATCATTGATATATTTAATAAGAAGTATATTATTTATATTTAATGTGACTTATACACTTTTTATGAGGTATATCAGTTGACATATTTCATTTTAGGTATATTAGTTATATTATTGATTTATATGATATCAAGTATATCATGATATACTTGATAAACAATATTTCATTAGTTTTTGTAAACTTTCTTGGTATATCAGTTTTATCGCTGATAAATTCTATGAAGATGTATATCATTCATATTTAATTTGACTCATATACATTTTATGAGATATATAAATAAATGATATACTTCATTTCAAGTATATCAGTTATACCCGATATCAAGTATATCAATAATATGTTTGATAAAGAACATGACTAAGATACTTCATTTATAAGTATATCAAACGTGTGTCAATAAATTTGTTATTTGAATGAAAATTAAGGCTAAGTGATGGAAATTCAAGGAAAAATTACTAATCCGTGTGAATCTGCCAATTTTACTGTAGCATTCCAGTTGACAGAAGAAATTCCTGCTGCATTATTGAGCTGGAGAAAAAGGGAAATGACGTGGCACCTCATTAATTGAGCTGGCATTTGGCACATGACTCAGCTGGAAAAACCAATCTCAGAGCTCCACGTGAATCAGCTGGCCAATTCAACCATTTTTGGTTGCCAAAGTAGATAAGATGAAGAGAGAAAAAGCCCACAAAGGGAGATAAGCCCCCAATTATGAAAAAAAGAGAATTCATTACACACTTCTTCTAATTTTGGGAAGAAGAGACAAAGGAGTGGGAGCTGACTAGAGAGAATTCACCCAAGAAGGAAAGGAAGAAAAACTTGCCAAAAGGGGAAGACATTTTTGGAAAGAAAGCTTCTCATCTTCTCTCCCTCTACCTATCTTGTCCTACTTTTTCCTCTGTTAGACTAAGTTAGTGTAATTGTCATTTTCTTTTATAGCCATTGAGTATTCTGAATTCTATATTTCCTTTAACCATGTTTAATTCAATTTTAGCTAGATGTTACTTTTTACATTTAAGCATGAACTAAACTCTCTAAGGCAAGGGTTAGGGATTAACTTTTGTTGAACTGTTGCAAGTTTGTACAACAGCTCTCAGCTAGCTTTTTATTGAGTATTAATGAAATTTCTTTTGTTTAATCTGAATGTATTGGTTGGCCATCTTTACATTTTGTATTTTAGTGTGAACTTGGGAAAGGAAGCACTAAGTGACCCCCTTAATACTCTCATTAGTTGAATCTAAGTTTGGATTCGTGAGTGAGCTAGGAATAGCCTCTCCCTAATGCATTAAAAGAACACTAAAGCTTAAAATCAACTAAGAGCATGAAAATGGACTTAGTAGTTTGACTTTAGAAGAAGCATAAAGGTTGTTTTTGTGGTATTAAGCAGTTTAGAAATGTTGTATTCTGTAGCAGTCAGCAATTGAGTTCCCTAACCTGAGCCTATTCTTATTCATTTTGCACAAAGTATTAATCAAATCACCCACTAAAGTTTATCTTTTATTTTCATAGTCTATTTTTGGTCTTTTAACACACTCAATTTTGGTGACTCTTATTCTCCTAAACAGTGGCTTTTAATTAAAGATTTTGTTCAATTATCCCTGTGGATCGACCTTGTTTGCTACAACTTCAGGGTGTACACTTGCATCTTGTAGGAAGCCAACAATGATGAGAGTCAACTTTCTTCATATGTTGCATTACTCTAATAATTGAAGTTTTAGAGATGCAAATAATCACAAATTCATATTGTTTATATGTCAAATATATGTATTTTTCAAATCATACCTCGTATATATTTGTCATACTCTTTATGTTTGTCATGTACTAGATAAGCGAAGTTTACTGTTTGTTTCAAAAGTGCTGACTTTCATGAAAAGACGATTATCAAACAACATAATCAAACAAATACTGGGAATTTCTTTCTAAACATTGATATAATTGCAATGAACTTTGAAGCAATGTTCGTAAATCAAAAAAACATTATCTAAGAAATAAACTTTTAATTTTAAAAAAATAGAATTTAAAGTTGCGACATAAGATTGAAAGATGGAACATTAAAATTTACGGATTTCCTCCCTTTTTTTTTTCTTTTACTGATTCTAATTTTTATGTGAACGATGACCTCAAAATTCTTGACGACATTACCACCCTTCGTTCTCTTCTTCTGATTTGATGAAAGTCCTTATTTTCTTTGTCAATTTGTCCACTCATTCGTTCTTCTTGTTTAAAAGGACATGTCACTCTTAACTATAATATGCAATCAAAACAATTTTTTAATGAGCGATCATTTTCTAATTCAATTGAGCAATACAGTTAATATTTGTATATACCGCATGAACATATATGTTTTTCATTTAAAAAAAATTGGTTTGTACCTGTAAATGAATATCCTACATCATAGCAACAAATATAGACTAGCCAACATTCAGTACCAACTCATATTGTGTATGTTAATCGCGTAAATCGTTACAGAATCATACTATGCATGATTATTTCATTACTCATTTTCGTTTTAACATTGTTATACAAGTTTTTATGTGCAACGTGTACACTCCCAACACTACAATCGTATATTCCAAATAAAATACTATTCTT
>JAOANK020000060.1:146607-164788 GCA_026257165.2 Telfairia occidentalis | reverse complement strand
ATGTGTTTTCAATAAATGGGTCCAAAGGGATGGATATGAAAGAAGATGGAATGGAAGAAGAGATCTAAAGAAAGTTAGTTTACATCAAGAGATTGATACCCTTTGCACAAGTATGTAGGTGAATAAAATAATCAGCTTTTGTAATTAAGGTCCGACAATTAGGTTTACATTCCTTCCTTCATATTCTAAGTCACATTTTGTTGGATTTGATAGCCAATCACCCAGTTATAGTCAAATTTGTGAGCTTTTAATTTTATAAGATCACAATTTTTCCACTGGATAAACTAAAGATGAAGTTCTTAATGAATGCTATCTTTAGTTTTCTACCAAAAAAGAAAAAGAGAAAGAAAAAGAAAAAGAAAAAATCATGAAGTTATAGTTTTTACAATTTTGTTTTTATCTTTGAAATTTGACTAAGAGTTTCAAATGTATTTTGAAAGAAAGGTGAATAGTGAGAGAGCAAGCACGAGTTTTTTTAAAAAAAAAATAAAAGAAAACAAATAGTTGCTCAACAAATTTTTAAATAGCCACTTCAATTTCACTACTTTCTTTTGGTTTCATTAAGATTCATTCATAGTCCTTCAAGTGAACAATTATTTTACTTCTTTTAGGTCATTAAAGAACAAAGTAAGGCAAATTAAAAGAAGCCCTTTATTTTAAGGATAGAGTGTGTTTTGTAAATATGGATTCAAGCATGGCTTTTGTCCTCTCTCTCTTTCTCACTTGAACTGATGTAACTTTTATTTTTTATTCACTAGAAACATGCTTATTTAGCAGTGATAAAAAAACTTACTCAATTGTACCAAATTAATCTAATATTGATTTGTTATTAGTTTCGATTTTGTTATTAGTTTTGCTTTTGGGAAATGAACTTAATTGTAATGCATACTAATAGTGCTCATGCATGCTAGTAAGAGGTAATACAAAAAGCACAAGGAAAGTCTATAGAGGGAACTTCAATCACGAGGCTTGATTGGGCTGCTTGGAGAAGAGATCTTTAATTTAGAGACCATAATCACAGCAGTTCCATTGGAGCTAAATAAAGTAAATGATTTAAATTCTTTTGCTTGATTTAGTTAGTTGAAATCAATTGAATGAGAGTTGGAAGAAGGGGATTTATCCTTTGGTATTGGATTTATTTTCTGGCCTCTTAATTACGCTTAAAGCATGTCAATTTAGGATTCATCTTTGCTGTCCTCTGTTTTGAATTTAATTCCTTTTTCTGTTGTGTGGTTGCTATCTGGTGTGGATTTTTTTTTTATGCAAAATGTTTGTTGTGTTCTGCTGTGTTGTGGCTTAATTGTTGACTTAATATATCTAACTTAACAAAAGGTAACTATTAAAATTCTTGTAGATTTTATTTGTTCTTTTTGCTTATTTAAATTGTTAAACACTAGAACATAGAATAAGTTTTCTTCATAAACTAATACTTAGATGAAAGTGTGTTTCATCCTCTGTGAATGTTATTGAATTATTGTTATGGAAAAAAAAACAAAATTTGAAGTGTTTAAAGTTCAATACAAAGTTTTCAATAGTTCTTTGAACTTTCAAAGTTGTATCTAATAAGTTTATGTCGTTAATCCTATTAGTTTAGCACTTAAGTGGGATGTTGATTATATTATTTAAAGATAATGTGGTGGGTTGATTTCAAGTAGGTTCAACTAATTTGATGTTATAAGCATTACATTGAATAAAGTTAATTAAGTTTATTAGACACAGAATTAGAACCTCAAGATTTTAATCTTTGTAAAGTATAGGGAATTCAATAAAAATAATTCGTGAACTTATTAAAACTTTTTAAAGTGCAAGGATTAAATAGGTACAACTTTCAAAGTTTATGCAAAACAACTTATAATCTAATCTTTATTTCTCCAACAATCATGAGCTATTAAAATAGGTAGGTTCATATTTATTTTGAATGGTTCTTGATAATACTATGTTTTCTTCTTATCATGGATAGCTCATGCAAGCAAGAGGAAGGATATGTGTGATTGAGCTTCTTGAGCACCATATTAGTGTAATATTTGATAGTGGTCAATTGGTCATGATTCTATTATGTGTGATAGTTTATATACTTCACATTCGAGAAAACTTAGCTGATTAGTTCCATGCTAACCATCACTTTGATGTTTTTCTTATTTTTTCAAGCTATATTGTTGCTTCAAAACACAAACCACTTCACTTTGTTGTTATATGCTGTGATTAGTTTGACACAATAAGGTGGTGGCTTCCTTTGAGAGAAATTGTAGTGGTCTCACTTAATGTGCAAGAGTTCTTGTTGAATTGTGATGTTCGAATATTTGGCAATACGTAATAACTAGCATTTTGTGTCTTATCTCTAAATAGATGACATTAGAGGTACAAATTTCCCAACTTGTCTAAGAACCATGTTTACAAATAATTTAGCTATGAGTCTATGATGTAGGATATTATAGAATAATATTCCTTTTAGTTAAATAACTTGTTAGTAAATGACTTTTACTTAGTTGTACTAACTTCTATAAATAGAGCCATAGTGGTATTTAAATACATGATTAGGCAAATCAAAACTTTCAAAGCCCGAAGGTTGTTCCACATAAATTTCCTCCATAATATAACTATTTAGAAAGACACTTTTCACATCTATTTGATACAAAAATAAATTCTTATGAAAAGCAAAATCAAGTAACATTCTAATAGCTTTTAATCTAATAATGGGTGTAAAGGTTTATTCATAATCTATTCCTTCTTCTTGATAATAACCTTGGGCTACAAGTCTAGCTTTATTTCTAATGATATTTCCATATTCATCCATTTTATTTCTAAATACCCATTTGGACTAATTCCCAAACTTTGTTTCTTTCAAATTGATTCAATTCTTCTTGCATAGCTAAAATTCAAAACTCATCAGTTTCGGTATTGTTTAAAACTTTTTGGTTCAACTTGAGATACAAAAGCAAGACTATTAAACATATTAAGAGAGGAACGAGAGTTTTCACCCCTTGTTCGGGATCACCAAGAATTAAATCCTTGGGTTTGGATGAAGCATACCTCTACTCCTTGGGCATAAAGGAAGACCTATCTTCCTTCTTTCGGTTGAAGCTCACTTCTTGTTTACTTGAAACAATTTCCTTGCTTTGTCACTAACAAGTAAATATCCCAAATTTCTTTCTAAGTCCTCACTACAAAAAGACTCATTAGAAACAATATTACAAGATTCATCAAAGACTACATGCATAGATTCCTCAATTACCAAAATTCTCTTATTGAAAACAAATCAAACTTACAAGATGTTAACATCTGTCTTAGAATCAAGCTTTCCATACTTTTCTTTGTTGTTCAAAATAAAACATTTGCAACCAAAAACCTTGAAATACCCAATAACTGGAGTTTTGTTCTGCCACAGTTCATAAGGAGTTTTATCTAAAAAAGACCCAATTAAAACTCTATTTACAACATGACAAGTAGTGATAAAGGCTTCTGCCCAAACATACTTAGGTAAATCATACTCATGCAACATTGATCTCACAAATTCTTGCCAAGTATGATTTTTCCTTTCAAACATACCGTTTTATTAAGAAGTTCTTTGGGAGGAGAAATTATGAGAAAAATCATTTTCTTCACAAAAATTTTCAAAAGCAACACTATCAACTTCTCCTCCATGGTTACTCCTAATTTTAGAAATTAAAAAATCTTTTTTATTTTGAACTCTTTTTGCAAAACAAACAAAACTTTTCAAAGCATCATCCTCATGTTTTATGATCAAAACCCAAGTAAATCTTAAAAAATCATCAACTATCACAAATGCATAATAGTTCCCTCCCAAACAAGCAATTCTAGAAGGACCAAAGTTCATATGTAATAGTTGAAGAGGTCTAGTGGTAGAGATCACATTTTTAGATTTGAAAAGGACTTAGTTTGTTTACCCACACAAACATTATCCTTCTCAAATTTAAACTTGGAAAGACCTCTAACCAAAAAATTCCTGAAAATATTTGAAATTAAGTGCATGCTATCATGTTCTAGTCTTCTATGTCATAACCAGGAATTATCATGCAAAGCCGAAAGACATTTATCACTAATAGGGCAATCATTCAAATCAATAGTATGTATATTTTTATCTCTATTTCCAACAAATAAAACTTTCCTGTCACTAGCATTTTTAATGATACAATTCTTCTTATCAAACACAACTCTAAAGCCTTTATCACATAATTGACTAATATTGAGAAAATCATGTTTTAAACCATAAACTAAAAACATATTTTCTATTAAAGTAGAGGAATCATTACCTATACTACCCTTACCAATTATTTTACCTTTCTTGTTGCTACAAAAAGTTACTAAGCCTCCATCCTTTTTAGAAAAAGAAACAAATTTGGATTGGTCTCCCATCATGTGCCTAGAGTAACCGCTATCCAAGTACCATTTGTTTTTCTTAGAAGCTTTCAAACACACCTAGAAACAAAGTGTTCAAGTTTGATCCTTTGGTACCCATACTTGTTTGGGTCCTAAAAGGTTAGTATTAACAAACTTAGGGATCTATTTTATTTTTGCATTGGCATTGAAAGCATGAGATTTGGATAAGTAACAAGAATAAGCTTTATGTCCATACTTGCCACATGAGAAGCCAACAATATTATGTAAAATGATTTATCTCTTACAACAAATTTATGCACTCTGCTTTTCTTTGATAAATTCTTTCTTGGAGCATTGTAAAAACTTTGCTCTTTGAGAAAAACTTTTTCTTGGAGAAGTAGGATGGGCATATTTCAATTTAAAGCACTTGGGCCTAATATGACCTTCAACACCACAATGATGACATATAAGCACAAAGCTAACTTTAGTATTCTTAGACACGACCTTAGACATATTAAGCTTAGGCACAATAGGAGATGCTTTAACAACAATAATTTTAGAACTTGAAGGAGTAGAGCATCATCAATATAACCTAAACCTCTCTTATCACCATAAGACTTGTCTACTTCAATTATTTTATCGAATCTTTGAGCATCTATTATCAACTTTTTAATGGACTCTTTAGCCTCATCAATTCTTGAAATGAATTTAATTACTTTTTCTTGAGCAATTTAATCAAATTAACTTTTTCACAACTATCATGCTCAAGAAATCTAATTTTATCAAGTAAGAAAATTTTATTGTCACAATCAAAAGCATGCTTATCACAAGAGAAATTCATTTCAAGATTTTGCACAATATATATCATGTTCATTCTCTTTTAAGCAAACGATTTCATCAAGTAATGATTTATTTTTGCTATTTAAAGCATGATATTTCTTAAGCATAACGTATTTGGAACCAAGCTTTTCTAAATCATTTTGTATACTTTCAAATGCTTCAAACAACTCATCATAAGAAAGGGGTTCTAGAGTTACCTCGTTGTCTTGTTCATCATCCTTGTCACTATGAGCCATGAAACAAAAATTTGCTACTTTTTCATCCTCACTTTCATTTTTACTTTCATTTTCACTTTCACTTACATCACTATCATCCCAAGTAGCCTTACTTTTCTTCTTCTTGAATTTCTTGGATGATTTGAGGAGAGGACAATCCGTTCTTATGTGACTCAATTTCTTGTATTCATAATAAATTACCTCATCCTTTTTATTCTGTTCACATTTTGACTCTCTTTGGTTGGAGAAATGCTTCTTCAATTATTTCTTCTTCTTAATGAAATTCTTATACTTATGTGAAAGATAGGCAACATCATCTTCGTCAAGAATATCCTCATCTTCGGAGTCAACTTCCAAGAAGATGATCTTTAAGACAATGCTTTTCTTCTTTTTGGACTCATCCTCCAAGTGCTCCTTCATGATAATCTCGTGTGCCATGAGAGAGCCCATGAGTTCCTCCAATGAGAATTTGGTGAGATTTTTGCTTCTTAGATTGCCGTCACCTTTGCTTCCCAACTCTTAGGTAAAGACCTAAAAAATTTCCTAACATTTTTGGAGGTGGTATACACTTTACCAAAACCCTTCAATGCATTTATAATGTTAGTGAATCGAGTAAACATATCGGTGATAGACTCAATAACATCCATCTTAAACAATTCATAATTATGAATGGGCATGGTAATTTTAGACTCTTTAACTTGATTTGTTCTCTCGTGAGTAACTTCAAGAGTATTCCGAATTTTTTTAGTGGAAGTACACATGGATATTCCATTGAATTCATCCTTAGTTAAACCACATTATAAACAATTTATAGCTTTGGCATTGAAAGATCATTTTCTCATTTCATTCTCAACATCCTCCTCTTTTAATTTAGGCACATCAATATCATTTACTCGTTTCATGGGAACAAAAGGATCTTTAGCAATAATAGTCACAAATTATAGTCATTATATTACAAATAGATTTTCATTCTAGCTTTCCAATATGCATAATTTGAGGCATCAAAGAAATGAGGTCTAGAAGTGGATTGCCCTTCAATAAACCCATTTACAAGGTTTGCCATAAAACTCTAACAATTAAGTTTATCAAGAAAAAATAATTTCAAGAAGAGCAACCTTGCTCTAATACCAATCGTTTGATATGGAAACCCTAGAAGGGGTGAATAAGGTTAATTAAAAACTATATGAACTTTTTCCTAAGTTGACACAATTAAAAAAATTAATACACTCTTTAATAGCAATTAATAAGAACCCTAATTAATTATAAAAACAAGATTGATAATAAATATGAAAAAATAATTCTACCAACCAACAAACAATGAATAAAAAAAGCCTCTTAAGGCCCGATCTCCATTACAAAGCCTCTTATGACCCAACTGGAGATAACCATCCACTACTCCCCTCTTGGGTCTCTTAAGGTCCAAAAGGGAGAGTGAAGCCTCACAGGCCTCTAAAGACCCATAGGAATGTGGATCACAAGAATAGTCCTCCCAACCAAGAGAGAAGCCCCGCAAAGAGTCTTTACCCGAAACTCCTCTATCAACCTTCACAATAAGGGATCTAATCAAGAGGTAAAACACATTCTTTCCTAAGCCCTCTCTTTTCTCCCCAGCTTGAGTTCTAACATAAGCATCGAAGTTTAGGGTAGAGCTCCTCTAGCTCTCCATCCATCATCCTCTAATAGTCAAGCTAAAGCACCTTGATGCCTTTGCCATATTTTTGTATATATATATATATATATATATATATTTATTTATTTATTTATTTATCACAAGCCAAGTCCAAAAGTCAAATATTACTTTTTTCTTTTTTTGTAATATTGTCTACGCTCAATCCATGCAAATAAATAATACTAAAACAATTATTATATGTTTAGATTTTAATATTTATGTGTATGGATAATTAGACTAAGATGAAATATTATATTGTTTTTATTAGATGGTTTAAGAATTTCTCCTTTAAATGAAAAATTTTCCATAGAGATTTAACCATATATATGTGGATTAATAATTATAAAAAATGTGGATTAATAATTAGAAACTAAACATTTAATTAAAAATTTCTTAAAAAATTATTTAATCGAGAATTTATCTAAAAAAATTAAAGTGAGAACCCTTGCTCCAATCCTTGAAATTTAGTAGAGAATTTTGAGAATCATGTGAATATCCTTAGAGGCAACATGCAAGGATGTTATGGAGCCAGAATGACCTCTAATACAAAATTTTGCCACATTATTTAAATAAATCATTGTCTCTCGTCCCATTAAAACTACAATATTTTTTTAAAAGAACTTTGAAAAAATGGTTGATAGCAAATATAGCAATTTGACATAAAATAATAGCATTTATAGCAAAAAATAAAAGAATTTGCAAATATGACAAAAAGATTACCTAGTTTTTTTTATTTATAGTCTATCAACGATAGACTAGTATCAATAATAAACTTAAATAACAACATATATTTAGTCTATCAACGATAGACTTCTATAAATGATAGACTATATATTATGTTGTGATTTAAGTCTATTAGAGATACAAGTCTATCGTTGATTGACTGAATTCTATCACTTAAGTTTTGAAATTCTTATAGTTTGTATTGTGTTTCTTTACTTTCAAAACTCATAAATTCTTATTATAATTTGGGTTGTTGTTTATATGTTTTGATTTAGAAGCTATGTTTCTTCATTTAAGTTTTTTTTAATTATTATTATTTTTTTGAAGCTCTTAATTGTTACCGTATAAGTTGTAATTTATAAGTTTTTTTTTTTTGTAAGTTATGGCTTGATAGTTTAAAGTTCATTTTTGTTTTTTTTTTTCATTTATAGTCTATAGATTGGTATCGTCGATAGACCTAAATAAAAACATAAATTTAGTCTATCAGCAATAAACTTCTATATATCATATTGACTTCTACATTAACTACATTGTCATATATTTTTAAATTTTTTTAGCTTGAATGGAGAATCCAACAAAAAATAGACATGATCTTAGAAAACAGAAAGAAAAATCAAGTTGTGAAGGTAAGAAATTTGTTTTTGCTAATTAATGAAGTATTTTTTTTAGGTTGTGATTTAAGTCTATCTCTAATAGACCGTCTATCACTATATGATAAAAGTCTATCATATCTATGAGTGATATCAACTTATCAATATCCTTGTCTTTGTATTAGTCACAATTGTAAAACATGTAAATTTCCACAAGTGGTAAAATGATATAATATCAATGATTGACTTTTTTATATTGATTATAAATAGTTGATTCTACTTTTTTATTTTTTATTTATTATTTATATAATATAAGTAGTCTATCACTGATAGAAGCTATATTATAAGTAGCCTATAAACAATTCTTTTATTTTTGTGGTCTTCATGCTTGACATTTAACAATTTGAGGTAATAAATTTACGCTAATCTTTATAGAATTCCAATCAGAATGGAATCTAGCCGAGAAAGAAAAAGAAAAATTATTGATTTATTTCTGATTATTGATAGACTTATATTACTGATAAATGTAAAAATTGTCTATTAGTGATAAACATATATCATTGATAGAAGTAAAAATAATAGTCTATTAGTGATAGGTGTTTATCACTAATTGAAGTAAAAAATGTTTGTCACAGATTGAACATGGTCTATCACTGATTGAAGTAAAATTGATCTATCAGTGATAAATTTATATCACTAATAGACGTAAAGCTGATCTATCAGCGATACATGTCTATCAATGCTATCACTAATAGGCATCTATCAATGATAAATTTTCAATATTTTTCATATTTGCAAATTATTTTTCTATGTGACATATTTACAAAGATGACAACAAATTTTGACACCCATTATCATTTTTCTTGAAAAAAAATTCTAGATGGCGCACACTAGCGGCAATCAGTCGTTTCTTCTCTTTATTGGCGCACCACCCTCGCAAGTGGGCGCAAGCTTCTGATGGCTCAACACTAGAAGACCGACGGTGATGCCGGCTCTAGCTCGTGATTGTAAGGGCGATTTCGGGTTGCAGTTCAGTGGTGGGTTCTTTGGCATCGACCTGTCCCGGACCTCTTACCCACACCTTTTTGAACTCGAATCCACTAAACCACGCCCTTTGGAGATCGATATGAGGTGGCGTGTTATTGGACTCAAACCAGCGAGGACCCACACGTTTTTTTGGTCTTTGTTAAACCTAGTTCTTCAAGGTTGATTAAGTTGGTTCACATGGATTTGTTCTAAATAGTCTTCTTAATCTTAAATATTCTTTGAGATAGGAGATAGCTGAATCAAATTCGAGAGCACTTAACGATTGTGGTAAGTGGTTCTTGTGAGGAGTTTGATGTGTTTGAATGTTTTGTATGAAGTGTGACGTTTTGTGTGGTTGAATGTGTTTGTTATAAATTTTTTTGGAGTAATTGATGTTGTAAATTACTGTGTATATGTGAATTTATGGATTTGTTATTAGGAGGTTATTAAAATATTTGTTTTAACAAAACAACATGCTGAAAAATGATTGTGGGTTGTTATTTGGGTTGGATTTGACTTGTTTGCATGCTGAAAATCTTGTGGGCAATTAAGTTTGGTTGCTAAAATGATATGCTGAATTGGTAGGATGATTATCAAGTTCTATTTAGTTGGTTGACATGCTGAAAATATTTTTAAGGCGTTGTTGGAGCCTAGTTATGATGCTGAAAATTCTGTGAACATCTTGCAATGTCATACTTTGAACTATGTGTTTATAGTTGTGTTTGAATGATGTGAGCATGTTGAAATTTGTGGACTTGTTAATGTTAAAGTAGACGTGGTATAGGTTTAATAGGTTGATTGTATGATGTGATTAAAATTAAGTAAAATGAGATATGAAGTGGCATGATAGGACTCTACATGATAGAATTTTGGTAGTTTGTGTTTGAGCTAATTGTGTGTTGTGGCATGTTCCATTTTGGTGTAAGTTGATGTGTGTAATATTTTGATGTGAAAAATTATTTTGAGATGTGAATTGAGATACTTAAGGGCATTAAGGTCTAGGACCTCTATGTTAAGATTTGAGAAGAACTTTTTCAGAGCCTCGACTTAAATGGTCAAGGGCTGAAAAGTCACATAAGAGTGTCAGTGTCTTGAGCGTAAAGGACCAAGGGCCGATGCGCCATATGTAGGAAAAGTTGAGCATGGGGGCTTTAATTTAAAAGGGTTGAAGGTCAACGAGTTGGAGTCTTGAGTATAAATGGTCAAGGTCTAATAGGGGTAGTTTCAAGGTCTTGAGTAAAAATGGTCAAGGATTGAACTATTAGGTTTTATAGAGTTGAGTTGAGGTATTGAGTAAAACTGGTTGGTGGTCAACAACTCTAGAATTGAGATTTTTGTTTGTTGTGAATATTATGATAATGGTTGATTGTAGTAATATTTTTGAAGAATTGGTTTGAGAAACGTAAAGTATGTTTTTTAAATGTGCTAAGTGAGCGTATGTATTTTTTTTTTTTTAGAGATTGTAATGTGAATTTTGAATGGTGATACTATGTTGTTTGTGCATGGCCTCTCAAGTGAGCACTACTAATAGAGTATTTTTGTACTCACCCCCCAAAGGTTTTGCAGGTTTGGATGGGTTTGGTGAACTTGGTGATGTTGATGAAGAGATATGTGAGAGAGGTTGTCAGAAGGTTTGGATGAGTTTGGTAAACTTGGTGATGTTGAAGAAGAGATAAGTGAGAGAGGTTGTCAGCCCATTTAAGTTCTCGAGTGAGACATTGTCTATGAGTTGCTATCTATTTCCTTCTTTATTTATAGGATTTCCTATTTAGTTCAGTCTCTTGTAATAAGGTGGGGATTACAAGTTTATTTGATAGAACTCAACTTTTATTTATCCACGATTTGACCAAAACCACGTGAGTTTAAAGAGCTCCTTGTCTTTCCCAAAACACTCAAAATTGAGCCAAAAAGAAAGAATACCCAATATACCTCTCCCCTCATCCACAAACGGATTCTTAACCCTTTCAATCACATGTCATCAACAAATCCTAAGTAACAATATTCCTATGAGTCCCACATTCTCTCAAAACCATTATGCATTATCTGTTGCATTCTTTTTCATTTTCCAACACGAATAAACTTTGGTTACCCGAGGTCTATCACTACTCTTCCCCCAAATAACCATCTTGTTCTCAAGGTGAATATTCGAAAATTGCAGGGAAAGCGAACCATTAGGCTCCCAAATAACATCCTCTCGTGAATCGCCATCCAAATGGACAAGAACCTCCAAATCTTCAGAAGAGGAATCATTACGCAAATCAACAATTTCCATTGGTTGAACATGCCACTGAAGAGTAGGAGAGAGAAGTGTAGAAGACAAATTAGGAGGAACTGAAAACAAAGGCAAGTTGCTGCCTACAGCCTTGCGAAGATGTGAAACATGAATAACAGGGTGAATAGTCACCTCATCAGGCAACGCCACCTTGTATGCCACAGGGCCAACACGTTGGAGAATCTAGAAAAAGCCAATAAACCTCGACGCCCACTTAGGATGGAAGTGCTTCGATAATGTAGATTGGTGATAGGGCTTAGCCTAAGCTTAACAGAAACCCAATCTTAAGGAGCAAACTCTACCTCATGACGCTTTCCACTTGCAATGACGTCCTTTCGTTCTTGTGCCTTTTGGAGATAAGCCTTCAGTGTACGTAGAACAAAATCATGCTCTTTAAGCTGAGCATCAACCTCAGCCACTGCCGAAAATTCACCTGTGTAATGTAGCATCACCAAGGGTGGACGGCTATAGACTATCTCAAAATGAGTGAAACATGTAGATGTATGGAACAATGTGTTATAACACTTCAAACCACGATTTACAACCTTTGTTTGCCCATCGGTTTGTGGGTGATACGTCGTATTGCTCTTTAGCTTGGTGCCCACAACGAAAAAACTCCTCCCTAAAAAGACTAGTAAATATCTTGTCTTGGTCGAAGACAATACTTTTAGGTACATCATATTAACGAACAATCTCTTGGATAAATACTGCGGCCATCAAACCAACTGAGAACGGGTGCTTGAGAAATGGGTATACTTTGGAGAGTTGGTCTACAACAACAAGGATGGTGGTATACCCATTAGACTTGGGCAAACCCTCCACAAAATCCATCGAAATGTCGACCCACACTTTGCCTGGAATCAGTAATGGTTGAAGAAGATCGGCTGGAGCATAGCTTGCGGAGGTAGGATCAAATGATCCTTGTACAAAAGAAGATCGCCACACACAGAATACCCCGGAGGGACATTATCTCCATCACGAACAGCTTGGCGAATCTCCCTGAGTTCCTTATCATTATCAACTTGATTCACAAAAACAACCACATTTAAGCTATCTATGACCCTGAGAAGAGTGAATTCTAATGTTTCAGATAAGTGAGATAGGGCAAAATTATCCAGCTCCTGCTTATATTCAATCACAAAATCATAAACCATGAGCTTAGTAATCCATCTTTGATATTCTTCGGCAATCACACGCTGTTCGAGGACGAATTTGAGGCTTTTTTGATTCGTTCTCACAATAAACTGGTGGCCCAATAGGTAAGGTCGGTCTCCATTTCTAAACTGTAAATACAATGGCCATCAACTCGTGCCCGTAAACAGCCTTCATTCAGTGAGTCAGTGGTAAGGCACGAATGAAAAAAGCAATTGGCTGTTTGGTTTGCATAAGAACAACACTTATCTCAATGCTCGATGTGTCTGTCTCCATGACAAATGGCTTGGAAAAATCCAGTAATCCTAGAATAGGAACACTCATCATTGTTGAATTCAGAGTGTCAAATGTTGCTTGTGCCTCTTGAGTCCACCGATAGCTATCCTTCTTCAGTTGTTAAGTTAGAGGCAATGCGATATTCCCGTAGTTAGCTACAAACCAGCAGTAATAACACGTTAAGCCCAAGAAAGCACGTAGCTGCTTAACATTCGTGTAATGTTTTTAAGGCGACTCAAGGCGCTCACCTATAGCGAGAGGCGAGGCAAGGAAGCATTTAATCGCCTTAGTAACACTCAAGGTGAATAGATTAAATAAGGCGCTCGCCTTCCTCACTTTTTTATCACCATACCATTCTTGCATGGTGATGGTGACAAAAGCGACCACTTGTTTGAAGATGATTTTTTGCTTTAAGATGTGCTTTTGAATTTCTTTCATCTTTCTCTTCAATCATTAATTTTGCTTCCTTCTTTGATTATAGCTCAACAATTTTCTTCTATCTTCGATCTTTGCTTCTTCTTCCTTCATCAATTTCCACTTTAAGGAAGATGGCTGGAGTGATTAAAATAATTCTTCAAACCTTCGAATAAGAACAACCCTCAAATTTCTACTTGGTGGTTAAATTCCTAGCAACACTAAAAAAGTGCTAGTAAGTGGTTACATGCAAGGCAGTAAAACTGCCAGATGGCAGTATATTCCAATCAATAATACAAGTGTCTATGGTCACTATTTTCCCCTTATTTCCGTCATAACATTGAAATCTTCTGTTATCATTATCTTGTACACTTCTTTTTTGACAAGCTTCCTATCTTTGCTTTGTTGTTAATTATTATTGATTATTTAAGTTAATTTTTGTTGAACTTTTGTTAATATTTTCATGTGCTAAATTATTTTGTTATATATATACACACATACACAAAAGATAGATAATAAATATTGTTTTATTAAGTGCACCACGCTTCATTTAGGCATCGCTTTTTGTCACCTTTCACCTTGAGGTGATTAAGAGACTTGTCGCCTTAAAGTGCGTCTTGCGCTTTGAAAACACTGCATTCATGGGCGTCGGCCAAGACCTCACGACATCCTATTTAGATTTTTCTGCTGAATCCCCCCCTCCGCCGACACCTAGTGTCCCAAATACTCAATGTGGGAGGCTAAAAATTGACATTTTTATACATCACCAGCTAGTTTGTGGCCAAAGTCTGCAAAACAACTAAATGTGCAGCATGATCAACTATTTAGGGCTATAAATTAAGATATCATCAAAGAACACGAGAACAAACTTGCAGAGAAACGACCTTAATATGTCATTCATTATCAATTGAAATGTTGGAGCGTTCCGAAGGCCAGACGACATCACCAAGAACTCATAATGCCCTTCCTGTGTTCGAAACGCTGTTTTGTGGATGTCTGACGGTGCCACTCGAATCGGGTGGTAATCTGATTTAAGGTCAATTTTGGAGAAGACCATTTCTCCAAACAACTCATCTAATAACTCATCTAATAACTCATCGACCATCATAATCAAATAGTTGTTAGGTATTGTAACGTGGTTCAAGGCTCTATAATCCACACAGAACCCTCAATTGTTGTCCTTCTTTAAGAGTAACATAGGGCTAGAAAAAGCGCTCTTACTCAGTTGTACCATGCTATTCAATAACATCTCCTTCACAAGTTGTTCAATTTCATCTTTCTGGAATTAGGGGTACCTGTATGGGCGAACATTGACGAGACCCGCTCCATGAATCAACTCAATAGCATGATGACATTCACAGCTTTGACTAGGTGGCAAATCAGAGATGGGTTCAAACATGTAATAATACTCACGCAGTACCTCTTGAGTCTTTGATGGTAAATTATTCCAACTACTTGTATCATTTTGAGGCTTGTCCTCAATCTCATCGATCTCCACCTAGGTAGCACGGACACTTAAAAAAGGGCCAAGTGTCGGTGTTGGACACATAACAGACACCGACACGCTCGGATACGTGTCTGACACGTAAAATTTGAGTGTCCTATTTTTTTGGTGTCGACACGCCGGCGACACGTCTGCGGCACAGGAACATAATATTTTTTTATTAAAAAAGAGTAAAACAGCCCACAAAATTATAATTTCAAAAGAATAGCCCATTTTGAAGTGTCCATAAAATTTTAAGTTTAAAAAATAGGGACCCAACCCACAACGATAGGAAGTCCACTTTTTTAGCCCACGTATTCTTATTTTTAAAAAATCGATTAAAACACGTTTTAGGTTAAAAATAAAAAATACCCACAAAGAAGAAATCATCCATCTTTCTTCCTCCTCTCTTCTTCTACAAATTACCCATGGTGCCTTACCATTTCTTTCTTTCTCCTCTCTTCTTCTACATATTACCAACGCCGCCGCACCATTTCTTCACTGCCGCATGCACCATTTCTCTCTTCTTTTTTGAATATCTTCTTCTTAATTGAAGAGAAACCCACAAACATTTTCCATCTTAATTCAAGATCCATAGGCCGCAAACATCGAAGAAAGAGAAGATTTAGAGTCCCAAGGTATTTTTTTCCTTTACTATTTTTTGTGTAATTATTTGGATGAATAATGAATATTGCTTGGATATTGTTTGTTAATTTAATTTAGGATGGACTCTTCTTCTAGTCAAAATGAATTACATTCAAGTTCGGTAAATTTCGCTAATATTGAAAATGAGACGAAACCATTGTGGCAATATGTGACAAAAAAACAAAGATTAAATGAAGGAGGTGTGAATATTTCTTGGCAATGTAATTTTTGTCCAGAAATAAAGAAAAGTTCTTATACAAGAGTTAGGGCTCACTTATTAAAATTAGGTGGTTATGGAATTGAAATATGTCGAAAGGTCACCCCTAAAGATGTTGCTGAAATGCAAAGGTTGGAAGATGAAGCAAAAATTCGAAACCAAAAGAATGCTCCTAAAAAAGTTCCTTTACCACCTTCACCCCTAAGCCAAACCAACCTTTTGGAAGTATTGGAAGTATGAGTAGCTATTCTTTTTCAACCATGGAACAAAAGAAAAGAAAAGCCAGTGCAGTGCACTTGTGAAGTCATTTAACATAGCAGCCCGTGATCAATTTCCTTTTCATTTGGCTAGAAATCCACATTATGTCCACGAATTTACTTTTGCTGCAAATAATGCATGGTCAAGTTATCTACCTTTGGGGTATAATATGTTGAGAACAACTTTGCTTCAAAGAGAAAAAGGCTCGTATTGAGAGATTGTTGCAACCTATTAAAAGCACATGGAGTATGAAGGGGGTAAGTATTGTTAGTGATAGATGGAGTGATTCACAGAGCAGACCTTTAATAAACTTTATGGCAATTACAGAAGGTGGACCAATGTTTCTTAAAGTTGTACATTGCTCTAGGGAGGTTGAAGATAAATATTTTATAGCAAATTTGATGAAAGAAGTCATAAATGAAGTGAGACCTCAGAATGTAATCCAAATAATCACTGCTAATACTCCTAATTATAAAGGTGCAGGGTAGATTATTGAATCACAATTCTCAAACATAGTATGGACACCATGTGTAGTTCACACTCTCAATCTTGCTTTGAAAAATATTTGTGTTGCCAAAAATATTGAAAGTAATTAACATGTATTTGAAGAGTGTGGTTGGATTTCTGGTATTTCTGGAGATGTAATGGTGGTAAAGAACTTTATCATGAATCCTTCTATGAGGCTTGCTATGTTCAATGAATTTGTGTCTTTGAAATTACTTTCAATAGCAGAAACACGTTGTGCACCCACAATCATTATGCTTAAAAGATTCAAGCTTATTAAGACTGGTTTGTAAGCTATGGTTATCAGTGATAAATGGTCATGCTACAAAGAAGATGATGTGGAAAAAGCAAAACATGTAAAGGAGTTGATACTTGATGATATTTGGTGGGATAAGATTGATTATATTCTCTCCTTTACTTCACATGTTTATGATATGATCAGAGCTTGTGATACAAACAAACCTTGTCTTCATTTGGTATATGATATGTGGGATATCATGATTGAAAAAGTGAAGGCAGCAATCTACCGACATGAAGGAAAGCATTTAGATGGTTTCTCATCTTTTTATGAGGTTGTGCATCAAATTCTTATTGATTGATGGAACAAAAATAACACTCCACTACACTGTTTGGCACATTCCCTAAATCCAAGGTACTTTAAAACTACATCTTAGATGTTTTATTTTCTTCATTTCTAATCACACTCTAAAGTTTTATATATTTTAAAATTTTATTAAGATACTATAGTGAACAGTGGCTTCAAGAAGACAAGAATCGAGCCCACCACATCAAGATTTGGAAGTAACTCGAGAGAGAATGAAATGTCTCAAGAGATATTTTAATTCAAATGAGGATCGCACAAGAGTACACTTGGAATTTGCTAATTTCTCTACAATGGCTGTAGAGTTTGCTGAGTATGATTCTATGTGAAAGATATTGTATGGATCCTAAAAGTTGGTGGGCCACCATGGTGCGTATGCTCCAACTTTACAAGCATTAGCTATGAAATTACTTGTGCAACCTTCATCTTCTTCATGTTGTGAACGAAACTGGAGTACCTATTCATTTGTGAACTCCTTAAAAAGGAACAAGATGACTCCACAACGTGCAGAAGACTTGGTGTTTATTCATAGCAATCTTCGTCTGTTGTCTAGAAGAACTCTAGAATATTCAAAAGGAAAAACTAAATTGTGGGACATCGCTGGCGATTCTTTTGATTCATTTGAGGATGTAGGCATGCTTGAAATAGCTAATCTATCTTTGGATGAACTAGAGTTGGAAGTTATAGTTTTTACTGATGATGCAACTCAAATGGGTGAAGATGAGATTGACAATGTTGGGGAAAATATGTAGAAGACTTGTTTGATTTTATTTTCTAGTTTTTTTTTGGTGTAAAACATGTTTTGTTGCACACTGAATATTGTTGATGTTGGTTATGTTATCTCCTATCCTTTTTAAAGAATCATATTGTATGAACATGAAGTTATGTACTTATGTTGATGTTTAAAAGTAGATATCTACTTTAAAAGTAATATATATTGATAATATATCAAAATATG
>JAOANK020000060.1:134448-144795 GCA_026257165.2 Telfairia occidentalis | reverse complement strand
ATTTTCCATTATTATTTTGAGCTAATTTGAGTGTATAGATCCTAATTCTGCTGCTAATGCATGTTGATGCATCCTTCGCACTTGATCTACTACATTCAGACTTAGGGGACCCTACCCTATTAAAACCAATGATGGCTATCAGTACTTATTGTTTGTTCATGCAATCATGCTTTAATTATGATCACGCTAAGAGCACAAGCATACACTATTGTTTGTAGCAATAACAAGGTTGATCCCACAAGGATAAGCTTTCAATTTAGAACTTAAGTTATTGTTTAGGCAAATTAAGGTAACCAAAGTAAATATGTTTTCAAAAGAGGAAAAATAGTATTAATCAAGGGTAGAAGTATGTCAATTACTGAAAAAGTTGGCGTATGAACTCTTAATGAGGAAAACAGGCTCGGATTAGGGGTCTTCTATATACTAATTAATGTTAGAATGCTGTAGGAAAACTAATGTTGCATGAAACCACAGAGCAAACATAGACTCCTTCTGGAGTTCAATAAGTAGAATTCATTCCATTTCTTCTGCTGCACTAATTCTCATTACTCTCATTGTGTGTATTAGGAAAGTGTTATCCCTAACTCTCTTGCATATTCATTAATTTAATTCTACTAAAGTGGTTATTAATAGGCTAGCTAACTTGATTTTCCCAATAACAAGTTAACAAAACAAAGTGAGAAGTAGGTCACACTTAACACTAAGATAGCAATTAATTCATTAATAACCAAAAATCATCAACATAGTAGCTACAACTTCCTTTGCATTAACCAAATACAGAGTCCCATAATAAAATAGTTCATGCTTAAAGGGGAAACAAGCAAAGATAAAATAAAATATAAAGTCATTACAAATGTCTAAATGTGGATTAAGAAAGTAATA
The DNA here is from genome assembly GCA_026257165.2 of Telfairia occidentalis. Lineage (NCBI taxonomy): Eukaryota > Viridiplantae > Streptophyta > Magnoliopsida > Cucurbitales > Cucurbitaceae > Telfairia > Telfairia occidentalis. The sequence goes on along the minus strand of JAOANK020000060.1, from coordinate 143,913 downwards.
TCATTGACCAAGCTAGTATTAAGCCTAAAAAACGAAGTAGGAAAGAAAATAGAAGGTGAAGGAGAAAGAGAAATCTTTGCAACAAAATCTTTCTAGAATTAACCCCTCAAGATCAACATCAACTTCTATTTTCTTGTCTTCTTCTCCTTTTTCTTTTAAAAGCAAAAAAGTATCCATAAATGGGGGATAGTTGTCCTTTTTCTTTTCAGTCAAAGCATTTTTTCCATGTCACAAGAAAATAAAGGTTGAAGTGGCACTTCTATCCACATGGCAGTAGCTTCTTGGAGTCTTTTCTACCGCTCACATGGTCAAAGCTAGCTCAATTAACGAGCTGCCAGCTCACTAACTTCCACTGGTTAGCTCACAATCTACAATATTTCCTTTGCACTCTACTTTTACCTCTGCAAAACTACAATGCTATAGCATGGTTAGTGTGGAAACCAAAGATCAAGCAATAATTCTCAAAAGTTCATTACATCAACAAGAGTTTTAAATGGACAACAATTGTGCACATGATAATTCAAACCAAGCAATAATTGGGCACAGATCCTAACTCAATTTGATAATTTTGGGGACGTTTTTATCAAATTAAAGCACAAATCACAATAATTCTAACTCTTATTCTAAGAATTAATAGTATTATATCTCTTTCTTGGATGATTTCAATCGCTTCACCTAGACATTTCCTCGTAAAACCAAGGAAGATGCAATTTTGGTATTCAAGCAGTTTCAGACTTTAATTAATAAATAGTTTAATTACAAAATCTAGTACCTACGATTTAATGAAGGAACTGAATTTAAACCTTTGATTACCTTTGCCAAAGATCTTGGAAGCAAAATTCAATTAACATGCCCTTATACCTCATGACAAAATGGCAAAATTGAAAGGAAGCATCGCCATATCATGGAAACAAGATTGGCTCACCTTGCCCATGCTACCATGTCCTTGCATTTTTTGTGGGAGTCATTTCACACTGCTGTATACTTGATTAACCAGATGCCTACTTTAGTTCTTGGAAGAAAGACTCTGTTTGAAATATTCGACAACAACCCCTAAATCACTCTATATTAAGTGTGTTTAGCAGAACCTATTGCCATCTTCTTCACCCATTTTAGTGTCTTAAACTTGATTTTCACAGAATCAAGTGTTTATTTATGGGCTATAGTGATTACCATAAGGGCTACAAAGGCATGAACAACGAAGGAAGAATCTTTATCTACAAGCATGCCACCTTTAATGACCAGGAATTCCCATGTGCTTATGGCTTTTTTGACACCAACCTGGATACTTGTCACCCTACTGACCTCTCTCCCCACATTTGGCCTTCACATTCACCTTCACATTCCACCTCTTTCCCATTTAATCATCGTTGTCTATTACTCTTCCTACCATCGCATCTTCACCGCGGCCTCCCACATCATTTGATATTATCCAACCACCTCCCCTTCCATCTTCATCTTCTTTTTCTTCTCCTCGCACCTCCATTTCTTCTTCCACTACCCCTCAGTTAACCTCTCATCTTCATTCCTCTCATTCACCTTCCTTCCCAAATTCCCCTCTATTTTTGAACCAACATTCACCCATGATCACCCATGCTAAGGTTGGTATTTTCGGGTCTAAACGATGTTTTAGCCACGTGTCCACCACTACTTCATTTTTGAATTGGGCAGAATGTGTGAACCTTCTTCTCGCTCCATTGCCCTCTCCATTTTTGCTTACAAGACTGTCATGAATACTGAAATTAAAGCTCTTCCCTGTAATTAGACTTGGAACTTAGATTCTCTGTCTCCCTTTCACCTTGTGGTCGATTGCAAATGTATGTACTAAATCAAGTCCGATGCTTATGGCTCCATTAGTTGCTACAATGCCCGACTTATTGCTAAGCATACCTTCAAATGGCTGGCATCGATTTTGGCAAAACCTACAATCTCATCATCAAATCCTCCACCATTTGCATTGTGCTCACGCTTTTAGTCTCCCTTAGTTGGCCTTTTCGTCAATTGGATGTGAATAACGCCTTCTTGAATAGCACTTTGCAGGAAGTTGTTTATATGGCTCAGCCCTTTGGGTATGCAAGTCCCATCCATCCACACAAGATCGACCACCTTCATAAAAATATTTATGGCCTAAAACAGGCTTCTCATGCCTGGTATGATAAATTATGTTCCACACTTATTGACTAGGGCTTTGTTCAATCCAAATCCGACATATCCCTATTCATGATCTCCCACACCAAGACTATTGTTACGTTGCTTTTTGTTATGTGCACGATCTCATCCTTACTGGCAGTGACCATGGCCTTATCCACTTCGTTATTAATTGATGAATTGTAAATTTTCTCTTAGAACCTGGGTCTGCATCACTGTTACGTAGCAAAGTGAAGTTATAAGCAATTATAATCATACTAAGGTTGTACAAGTGTACACTGTCAACGACCAGTGATAAATATTTATATTGTCTTCACAGAGATTAGAACTAGATTTTAACTTAGTTAAACTTAACCTTTTAGATGAATTTAATTTTTGTAACCAAGAATAATTATTTGTGATTTTTATTATGTTGAATGAAGTTAAATGACAGAATAAAAAGAATGTTTCTCGAAACTGTAATGCTATGGATGGAATAGGTTTGGATTATTGTATAATATTATTTTCTTGAGATAGAATGATGAAGCAATAACTTGCAAAATTAATTCACATAACAATAGTCTCAGAATCCTTCTAGATTTTTCAAATATATTAGATTAACTAAATAAAACTATTTGAATTAAACCTATTGTAATTGTGCATTAGGTGAGCGATTATTTCTAATCTCTTCACTTAGCCAGCTACTAACTTAATCAAGAGTCTAATGTATTTTAGAAGAAAACTACTTTTTTTATTTCTCCCAAAACTCAAAAAAGTTATTCATGCGTGTTGGCCAGACAGACATCAATATTAAACATTCAAGAACACCTCTAAAATAAATCAACTCAGCAAGTTTACTTCAATACTAAATCAAGTTAATAATACCATCCTTAATCTTCACCTAAAAGGTGATTAGTTCATGCTACAATATCGAAAAAACTAGAAAAACAATAAAAGAAATTAATGAGTTCATGATAACACTTCTCTATGATAAATAAACTATATAGCATCTTGTTCGCTCCAGTAACAATTTTGATTGAATCGTTTTCTTTGCTCCAGCCCTCAATGGCAGTTGTGTTTTGTTCATGCAATAACTCCACAATCCCAGTTCTTTGTTGTCAAGACTCTCTCTAAATCTGAAAGCTTAATTCTTGAAAACGAACTCTAACTTGAAGGAAAAAAGGTCTATCTTTCTTGGGCCACTACTTTTCCTTTATATCTTTGAATTGGGAGTTAATTAGGTCAATTCATACATGTATCACACATCCATTGAATCCCTAACGATACAAATAAGGAAAGGATTTACGTTTGAACGTATTCCATGTGCGTTTTACTCTAGAATTTTTCGATCATCTTTCAACAATTTGATGTCTTCAGCTTCTACTAAAATAATGCTTCTTCATCGATCTACTGACAAAATAAACACAATAAGTATCAATTAAATATAAAATACTCAAAGTTCATCATTTTATTGCTTAAATCAAAATAATTTATCAATGTTGAGGTTTTCACAAGCATTAATGCAAAACAACGATCATTTTAACAAATAAACAACCAATCATGAGCATTTTATCAACAATAAGAACATAATTACACCATAAAAGACTATTAATAACTTTACTTTGGAGAGTGATTAATCACTTTCTGGGAATTCAGGCAATTCGTGATAGCCCCTTAGTTTTCATCCAAGCTACTTATATGTGAGTGTCGCTCACTCGTTTGCATCTCACTCACCTCAAATCATGTGTTACACTTATGGCCATGACCACCAACTTCTCTCAATTTCCTATCGGAAACATGACTGATATTACTCTGTTCTGCAGCACCCTTGGTTCTCTACCGTACCTCGTTCACACTCGCCCTAATATTGTGTTTGCATCAATCGTTTGATTCGATTTGCTCAACGCCCACGATCCACCATTGACAAGCTCTGAAGCATGTGCTTCGCTTCCTTCAAGGTACTATTCATGTTGGCCTTGTGATTCAACCAACTACATACCTCGATTTAGTGGGTTATTTCGATGCAAATTGGGTAGATTGCTCTATTGATTGTAAGTCCGTTGGGGGATATTATGTCTTTCTTAGTCGTATGCTTATCACCTAGTTCTCCCTAAAGCAACAAGTGGTGGCTCGTTCTAGTACCGAAAGTGAATATTGTGCTCGCTCTCACGTAGTTTGTGAGTTGCTTTGGCTTCAAAGTTTCCTTCGTGAGATTCGTCTGCCCTGTCGGGCCCCTCCCATCACTTGGTGTGACAATGAGAGTGCACTTGCTCTTGCCTCCAACCTGGTCTTCCACGCCTGCTCCAAACTTATAGAAATTAATGGTCATTTCATCTAAGACAAGATTTCTCGTCGTCTCCTTGATATTTGCTATATTCCTTCTTACGATTAGCTTGCAGACATCCTCACTAAGTCGTTGTCTTAAGCTCTTTTTCAGTTCCTACGTGACAAACTTGGCCTCTCTTCTCCCACAACCGGTTTGAGCGGGATGTTAACGAACATGGATAACCAACTTTATTTATTCCATTGAATCTCAAGTGATTCATGTTAAGATCTAGTTCTCTTAATAATTGTTATCTTTATCTAATTTCTTAATTTATGGGTACATTAGATTTGTTCTTGATTTGCTCTTGATTGGTGGAATGGTAGGTATGAATAGTCGAGTCTATTTATTTAATTCCTTGGCTTTAAACATTCTTGTGATTCAGTATATAGGAACATTGTCTTCTCTCAACCTCTTAATACAAGGATAATACACTAGTACGTTCAAAGTGTCTCGTTCTCTCTCTCTCTCCCTGATTCTAATATATTACTAGCTTTTACTCATATGCCCCTCTCTTGTTTATTTGATTGAAATGCAATTGTCAAGTTCTATTTTTTCCTTTTTGTTATATTCTTTTTCGATCTTTTTCTAATAAAATTCACAGATACAAATATGTGAAGAATACTTACTTCATTTTGTTATATATATTTTTCAACTTTTCCACGCTTATTATAATTTCATTTTGCATATAAGTCCAATATCCTTAAAATGCCCTTGTCATATTGGAAAATATTACAAAGAATGAAGAAAATGGGGAGCCAAGCTGCCCCAGTTACAATTGCTAGGAGCTTCCACAATGTCTTCTTTATCTGTTTAGTCAAGTTTGAAATCATCTCCCATCACCCTCAACATCAACATTTTTATCTCCATTATTACTACTTCTATCAGGAGAAGCTGAACCTGAATCCGATCCCGATCCCAATCCCGGATTTGATTCGTCATCTCCATCTTCGTCGACATCCTTGTTTGCAGCTAAATATTCAAGAGCCGTAACCACGTCGCTGATCAGTGGCCGAGTACTCGCTTCCTCTTGTAAACACATGGCTGCCACTGCCAGAGCTTGATACAGAGCCTTCACTGGGTAATTTCCTTCTAGCTTTGGATCTGCCATTAGCGTAAATTTCCTTCTGTCTTTGAAAAGTGGCTGTGCCTGCAATGAAGTAAACATGGTTGTGAGTTGACAAGTTTCAGTCTCAGCAGGAATACAGTTCTTCTGTTTTAGTTTTTGAATTTGTAGTCCAGTGTCAAGTGTAAAAATATAGATATCAATGAACGTGTTAGATATAGGTAGCCTTCAGGGAAATGTTTAAGAAAGTTCATCAAAATTTGGATCAAGATATCAACATCTACATCACAATTTTCAAATTTAAATCTCTCTTCGCTAATATTAAGATCTCAATGTCGATAATAGCATAGAGAATTGAAATTAGCGTAATGCTACGTATATATATGCAACTCAGTGAAGACTGAAAACCATAAAAAGCATACCCATGTAATTAAATTCTGTTCTGCTGTTGGCCTTGCATTGTCTATAACTCTTCTTCCAGTGATTATCTCCAGAAACACGACACCGAAACTGTAGACATCTGATTTTGTCGTCAATTGTCCTGTAAGTGCATATTCAGGAGCACAGTAGCCATAGGTTCCCATCACTCTAGTGGAAACATGAGATTTATCCCCAGTAGGACCTAACTTTGCAAGACCAAAATCAGAGAGCTTTGGATTGAATTCTTCATCCAACAATATGTTTGAAGCTTTGAAATCACGGTATATCACAGGAGGATTGGCTTTTTCATGTAAGTACTCAAGTCCTTTGGCTGCTCCTTCGGCAATTTTCATCCTTGTCTTCCAGTCCAGAGGCGACTTATCCAAAGCTATATCTGAAAATAAGAAGCTCCAACTTCAGAATCCAATATAAAAAGTTTTTCTGAGGCGAGCTTAAGAACCACCACCTTCAGGTTTTGCAAGGGATAAATAAAAATGCTCAAGGCTTTGTTTGAATTGTGGATGTCAAAATTGAAACATTTACATTAAAGAATAAGTAAAGGCTGTTGTAAATTGAATGTTTGAGATCCCCTGGAATTCCATCTCCTGAAATGAAACATGTTATGTTTGTAATGTAACATGAGATATATCTAGATCTAGATGGCTGCAGTTGAATACAATCTTTATGGAGGACTGTCTATGAGCCCATATGTTTGCGAATTCTAATATAATTCAGTGATATTTCGAGCTCTTCATCGATTGCAAGATGAATTGTTAAATCATACCGAGAAGATGATCCTCCAAGGAACCTTTAGCCATGTACTCATAAACCAAAATCCTCTGATCCCCATCGGCACAATATCCAACCAAATTGACAAGATTTGGATGGTGAAGAAGGCTCAACATCAAAACCTCTACAAGGAATTCTCTGTTTCCTTGAAATCCGTTTCGGTCAAGTTGCTTCACGGCCGTTATCTAAGGAAGACGAAACGTAAACACAAATCAATAAAAGAACTCACTAATATTTTGCATAGATGGCACTGATGAAAGCAAGGATTGTGTCATGGTACTTGTTTTGAGTGTTCCATGACGCCTTTGTATACCCTTCCAAAACCACCTTCCCCCAACAGATTTTCGTGGTTAAAGCTATTCGTCGCAGCGCATAGCTCATGAAACGTAAAAATTTGAGCTGAGATGTTTCCTTTGCCTAACTTCTTTATCTCCTCAGTTATGTACCTTCGCCTACTGCTATCTGCCAGTATACAATCAAGATTTTCCAATAAAACGATCAGTGATTTAAAACAGCTACTTCATGAACAGTACAAGCAATCAAAATCTTAAACAAGGATCTTGTAGAGAGTGTCGTCTAGGAAGAAAGCTGAAATATCTCATGAATCAAACCATCAAGTATTGTACAAACATGCATGGTTTGAAGCAATGATATTGATGTCCTGCGAAAGGATAGTCAGAGAATAAGGGAGAATTCTAGGTGTATTAGTGGTAATTTTGCGAAAGAAGCTACCCAATGGCTCCACCATATTATGATTCTAAGCTCAAATATTGGTAAGGAAGATTCAAATCCAGACATTCCAAATTGTAATGACCTATTAGAAACTACATGGAGAATTTTAGTTATGTATTGGTGGTTAAGAAATATAAATTCGATGTGAGAAAGAACCTACCAAATGCCTCTACCATATAAAGATTCAAAGCTCAAATATCATAATAGAGTAAAAAAGATTTGAACCCGAAAACATATTCCGAAAACATATTCCGAATTCCAACGAACTACAAAAAACTAGATGGAGAATTCTTGGAGTGTATTAGTGGTTAAGAAATATAAATTCATCTTGAGAATGAAAATACCAAATGCCTCTTAACATACACCGATCATAATGGAATAAGGAAGATTTGAACCCGGAAACTCTGTTCCGAATTCTGAACATGGATGAAAATGCACCTAAACAAGTCATGTGCAATCAATCAATGCCAAGGGGCAAAGCCTACCAGATTTGAAGGAAATGTTGGCAAAAGAGGCTAAAGTTTTTGTGTCATGATACTCCTTAATGCTCTTTTTCAAAGACTTCCTACTGACTTTCTCCTCTGACATGCAACATTGAAAACAATTCATTTTCCTTTCTTTTTCACGACTCAAATGCAGTCTAGTCACAAATGGCAGTCAAAATCTTGCATTGATGAATCCTTGAAAAGCACAGGAGATGATGATCAACAAGAGATGAAGTATTCCAATGGCAACAACAGAAGAAGAAACCTAAAGGGGATTGGAGAAATCATCACATAACAATAACAATGGAAAATCCCCTCTTCAGCTTCCGCCCCATAAAGCAAAAGAAAAAAGGGGGAAAAAAATAGAAGGGTTTGTAAAAGAATGGAACAGGAGATTGGACATAAGAGATAAACGTGACTGGAAAACAAAAACAGTTATTTCCCGGAAAAGAACCAGATGTTTTCTTTTCTGGTCTCTCTCGGGAAAAAGGAGCTAAAGTTTTACCATGATGTTTGTTTTTCTTCTTCTTCCTGACCGAAGCTACCAAGTTTGGATTTGATAGAGACCGAGTCAAATTTGCCAATTTTAGGAGATGGCTGAGTGGCTATTCCCTCCATTTTCAGAAGCTTGTTGAGCCAAAATAGCCGTCTCGCGCGCTCCTCTGTCCGAAGATTCCCAATTTTTGCTTGCTAAAAGCTGCAGCAGCAAATCAAATTTCGACCCACCATAAAATTGTCGAATGGGAGGTTCCCGTTCAACAGGATTCTCTAATTCATGGTCATCATTTCATGTTGTTAAAATAGTGGGTACAAAATTGAGACTTGAGAGCACCTAAAAATTGTCGGACAACGTTAAAGGAGAAAAAGAGTTGAGGTTTTAATCATGTTCAATGTTTTTTCTTTTTTTTTCCTCTTCTCTTCTCTTCTCTTCTCTTTAAGCATTGTTTGAATGTTAGTTTATATTCTGACCAAGTTCTCGAATGTTGTATAAAATATTTTTGGATAAAATATCACGTTTCAATTTTAGTTAATCCTAAAAAATTTTATGATGGTGTATAATAAAGTTCCTAAACTTTTTTTTTTAAAAAAAAATGTTTTTACTTGGTATTTAAACATTTGATTTTGTGTTTAATAGGTTTACAAGTTTTAATCTTCTATTATATGTTTAATAGTCTCCAACTTGTTATCAATCTCAAAAAAAAGTTAGTTAAAATTTTCATCTCCACATGTTATTGAACTAAAAAAAGTTTCCAAATATTGAACAAATTTTAAAATTCATAGATCTTTTAAAGACAAAATTTAAATTTGCATAGGTTCATGAATTTTAAAAAAATTCAAATTTATTAGACACAAAATTTAATATATATTTAGGCTCACAGCCACGTTAACAGAGACCAAAAAGTGAAAAAACACTCCTCAGTAAAGGGACATTTTATTTTAATATTATTGTTTATAAAAGAAATTCCAAAAATATTGTAGTTTCAAAACTTATTCCAAAAATATTGTAGTTTTAATTGGACCTC
>JAOANK020000060.1:122761-134348 GCA_026257165.2 Telfairia occidentalis | reverse complement strand
CTATATGATATATATAAAACTATTGTACGTAATGTATAAGAGAGTGATAAGAGATTTGCGGATATATATAATATAAGCATGGTATACATTAGTTGAAAAAGAAAAATGACGTAAAATATTACTCCATTTAGTATTAGTAATTTACAATGAAAAAGAAAAAGAACTAAATTAAATAAGCATACTCATAAAAATTGTATAAGCATGAACAACTTGAAAGATGATCAAAATTGGAATGGCGGCGGTGAGTTGAAACACAATGGTGATGGTGAAAAATGACGACAGTGATAAACGACGAAGAAATAAACAGAAATTGAAGAAATGAGGAAGAAATACTAAACTGGAATGAGCGGCAAAATTGAGAAAAACGTAAAAAGGGGAAAAGAGAAAATCTTTTTTTTTTCCTATTTTTAAAGGTTGTTTATTTAATTTAAAATAAATAAATTAAAGCTGGCGGTGAATAACAACCACAGTGATAACAGAAGGCAGCCGTGAACTAAAAACCAGGGAGAAAACGGAAAAAATAATGAATGAAAAATTTGAAGAAAAAATTGAAGAAAACGGAGGGAAAGAGAAAAAAATAGAAGCAAATGAAAATAAATACAAAGAGGAAACAGAAAAAAAAAAAAAAAAAGTATTTGGAATGCAAATAATTTGGAAAAAAAAGAGTTTGGAATGCAAATAAATTGGAAAGTGAAAACTTTTAATGAGCTATTTAATTTTCGGACAGATTTGGAATTCAAACCAATTTGGAATGCAAATAATTACTGTTTAAATTAATTGTATATCATTATGTGAAGATAAAAAAGAAATGAATAATATTTTTGTGAAATAAATGAGTTATATTGAATGAGAGTATTTTGGTAAACGAAAATAAATAAAAAAAATGCATTAAATTAAAAGTGACAATATTATTTTCATGGATCTTTTATGAAAAAAGAACTTCAAATATAATCATCCAACACAATTTCCGTAGATTTTCGTCTCCTATTGGGCCTTAGGAGATCTAAGTTGGATTTGGGCTGATTTCTTCCCCATAACAACATTCATCCAAAAAGAGAGTTATGAGTATAACAACATTCATCCAAAAAGAGAGTTATGAGTAAAATAATATTAAAAGATAGGAGACACGAAATAACAACTTCTTTAATATTTTAAGTTTCTCAATTTATCTGTGTTGAAAAGTTTCACTTAGTTTCTTCCATAATTTTTTTTTTTTTTTTTGAAATCGATTAAAATAAAGTTTATTTATCATCAAATTATTATTTTCATATATTGATTTTTTTAGTTAACAATTGTGGGAAGAAGATCACTCCCTCACTAATTGGTAGTAGATTGATAGTCATATTTCAATTGACAAGATTAAAAGTTATAACATACCTTGGAAAGGACAATATTTTGTTACTTATCAATTCGTAAGTATCTTCCTACACACTATAATTAAAAATTATTTATATTTTTAAAAAAACTAACAATTTTTTTATTTTCCACATTATTCTATTCTTTTTTGTTAGTTCACTTCTATTCGACCCTATTTTTGTGGTACGTAAAAGATAACTACACCGTGTTAGCCAAATATTTTCCTTTTAAAAAAAAACAGTACAATGTATAAATTGGATTGTTCCTGATATTTTCTTGTTCCAAAAATCAAAATTGACCATTTCTGGTTATTATCATCGCCGAAGAACCCGATTTAGTCCAATATCAAGGGATTTGATCGGAGAGCACTCAAAGAAATCGAAGTGAAATTTGAAAATGAGGAGGAGACCTGGCATTGGAGGCTTGCAGACAGCTGCGGCAGCGAGGGTTCTTTTCTGTTCAGTCTATTTCTTTTTTTCCCCAAAAATTTATTTATGAATTTTATCGATTTAGCTGCATTATAATTCGGATTTCCATGGGGTTTTCCGTTCATCTCTGATAATTTTGGAGTTCTTTCCTTCTTTTGAGATTGTATTTTCTGTCAATTAACCGGTGATGATAATATTTGCAGGATCAATACCGTCAACTGGGTGAAAATGTAGCGAAGCTTAGAACCGATATGATGAAGGAGCAGCTCTCCACCTTTCGATCTCAGTTAGAGGATTTTGCTCGCAAACACAAGGTCTTTATTCTTCCCATAACACCCCTCCAGTATTTTGCTATCAAATTTACAAGATGAATGAAGTTATCTGCTGGAATATCTGAACTGAGATCTACTTTATTTAACTTGAAATTTTGTTTCTCAGTATTAAAGTGATTACGAATTTAAGGATGTTGCTCTATGTTTTCACTTGAATAATGACTTCCTCTGTTGATGTTGGAAAGTATTGTACTACGGTTTGGACTTTGTATTGACGGCTTATTTTTGTTTCCAAATTATTCCCAACGCAAAAAATTGTGAATGCTGCTGGATTGCTTATTGTCTCGTTTTTCATGGTTTTCTTCTTTTGGCCTCAGGTAGTGTTAGTTTATTTTCCACTTTAATGAAATTGAATTTCAAGTCACTATTTTGACTTTTGCAGAAAGATATCAGCAAGAACCCGGCTTTCAGATCGCAGTTCCATGAAATGTGTGCTAAAGTTGGAGTGGATCCCTTGGCCTCAAACAAGGGGTTTTGGGCAGAGCTATTAGGCATTGGTGATTTCTATTACGAGATTGGTAGGTATGGTTTTAATCTCAACGGATTGAAGCAAAAGAAAACTCTGTGGTTAATCATGTCAAAAGAGGGGTTGATATATCCTTCGCTCTCTTGATAGGTGTGTTATAATGAGTTATTGTTCTCTTATGTTCTTTGCACTATGTTTCGTCTTGAACTGCAAACGATATTCATTTTGCTTAGAGGAAAACTTGTCCAGCAGTAGAGGGCATGTGTAGTCCTTATAGCATTTTGGTTTCCTGTACATAGTTATGACTGCTTTGACGTGTTATCTATGTCCTCTTTGTCTGGGCCAAGAATTTTTATTTGAATTCCTTGTTGAGTTTGGCCGATCAGGTGAAATATTATAGTAGTTACTTCTTTTTCATATATAGTAGCCTCGTTATTCTTAATTTGACTTGGAACTTGGAAGGGAAATTTCCTTCTCTCTAGGAAGTATAAAGTAAACTGTGAGTGATATTTCAACCCAGTAATGGATTGTAAGTTTCTCATGTGGAAGTCAGAAGTGCTTTCATTTGCATATTGATTAATGATGTTTACAGTTGAAAAGAATATATTGTTATTATTGTTATTATTATTATGGTTGAAGCATTAGTCAATGTTCTAATATATCTCAACTTTCTTCTTGGATGTGTATGCCAAATGTAATTGAACTATTTTGCTAGACAGGAGTGCAAATTGTTGACATTTGCTTGTCTACAAGACCGCACAATGGAGGTTTGATTAGTTTACAAGAACTCTGTACTTTGCTTCGGCAGAGACGAAAGAGTGATCGTGAAGCTGTTTCAGAGGATGACTGCCTGCGAGCTATAAGTAAATTGAAGGTATTGAGATAATGGAGGGATTCATAATCAATATTCTCTCTCTTTCTCTCATAATTTTTGGATGCTTATTAGTTATTATGCTGAGGGGATTTCTTAAGAATCTTTCTCAAAGCGTGATCATCTTATATTTGATATGGGTTGAAATTATTTATTTATAAAATGGAACATCTTTGTGGCTCCATCTGGTTTCAGTATTAGCTGATTTAGATGTTACTTGAATAGTCTTTGAATTTGATTTTCATTATCTATAATATGTCAATCACCCTGGGTGAGCCATAGTCAATCGAACAAGCTGTAAAACCTAAATGTGTTTGAATTCATTATCCATAATATGTCAATCAACCTGGGTGAGCCCAGAGGTCAAAGGAACAAGCTGTAAAACCTAAATGTGTTTGAAGTCATGAATTCAAACAATGGTCTCGACTACCCAAGATACTAAATATCTCGCAATTTTCCTAATGTCAGATGCACAGAATCATGTGGGTATCCTATGAAATTAGTCAAAGTGAGGAGCTTAAAGTAGCCTTGATTCTCATAGTCATCTTAAAAAAGTCAGATCTTTGGGTTTTATTGATGAAACTATCATTGTTATCCACAATATCATCAACTTATTTGTAAGCTATAGTTATGGATTTGATAATAGGTTGCCATGTTTTGTTTTTTAATGAAAAACTGAGCTTCTATTGAGCATAATGAAAAAATACACACAGACATAGAAAAAAATATCCCAACAAGAGAGCCGTACAAGAAGGAGCGCCAATCCAAAAATATCAAGCCGAACTGTTAGTTACATTAGGCAAAGTAACAGAAGACCAAGGAGAGGTATTGAACTTAATATTCTCCCAAGTCTCCTCCCTACCTCTCACCCCCTTTAAAAATTCTATTATTTCTCTCCATTGAAATACTCCATCAAATAAGTCTGATAATAATAATAATAAAAAAAAAAAGAAATACTCCAAATATTAGGTTGCCATGTAAGCGCTTCTGAAAATAATTGACAATCTTTATTATCCACGATATTCCTTCGCATTACAAATATTCACCAAAGTTGGTTTCCATGTCATAGGTTTTCATGGATATCCACTTATTACTTGTAAAAGAATCTTAATTTTAAGATATACATTATAAGTCATTTACATGTAACTAAATTCTTATTTCTGTTATCCACTTCTTTTTTTTATATTTCTCATTGTACTTCTCTCATGAGTTTTCACAGTTCTTTAAAATTGGTAATATTGATGTTTAAATTGTATTAATAAGGAGATAACCATTAGTCATTTACATTTATAGATATGAATATATATATTTTTTTTTGGATAAGAAACAATTCATTGATTGAATGAAGTGTTACAAAAGAAGCATCCAAGAGTTACAAAAAATTCTTCCAAGAAGTCATGAGAGCAGTGAGACTATAATTACAAAAGGGAGCTTTTCTTTTGCTCCAAGATAACGTAAAAAAGAGAATGGTTTCAATGATAGAGTCTATGCTTTTCTCTTTGTCCTGGAAAACCCTGCCATTATGTTCATTCCAAGTGGTCCAAATGATGGCACGATTGATATTGAGCCAAAGGACTTTTTGGGCATCGATGAAGGGATGCTCCACCAAGATTAGCCTAAACCAGTTGGTTAATGATGTTGAAGGAACAATGGACCAGTTGAAATCTTTAGTGAGGAGGGATCAGATCAATATAGTGGTTGGGCAATGAACAAGAAGATGGAGAGCTGATTCATTGCTTCTGTTGCAAAGGGTGCACCAGTTTCGAGACAACTTCATCCACGGACATCTCTTCTGCAATCTGTCGAGGGTGTTAATGTAGCTGTGGGTGGCTTCCCATAACAAGAATTTAACCTTATTTGGGTATAGGTCCTTCCAAATAATCGTGTAAAGCTGCTTGTTGTTTGGTGGGCGGGATGAAACTAAGAGGTTGGTTAATGATTTAGTCGAGAACAATCCAGATTTCTCCATGCTCCAAATCCAAAGATCAGGGTGTTGACTGAGGGTAAAAGAGGCAGGGAGGCTGGTCAATGAGTCCCATTCCGAAATTTCCCCTTCCTTAAGATTTCTGCGAAAGTTTGGAATCCATGTGCTGTTGCTTGCGTCCCAAAGATCAGCAATAGAAGCATCGGGGCTCTTGGATAGGGCGAAAAGGGATGGGTAAGTCATGGATAAGGGCTGTTGGTTAATCCATTTGTCTTTCCAAAAGAGAGTTTATTCCCCATTTCCAACTTTACAATGAACATTTTGGTAGATCAGCTCACGATATTTGTTAATGAAGAACCATGGGCTTCTTTGGGAGGATTTGATATATGGAGAGACTTTTAGATTGAAATGATGAGCTCCAAATTTAGCCAAGATGACCGAGCGCCAAAGGGCGTCTTTTTCAGCCTGGAACCGCTAGACCCATTTAGCCAGTAAGGCGCGATTGCGAGTCTTAATATTAACAATGCCCAATCCACCTTCCTCAAAAGGCTTATTGATCTTATCTCATCGAAGATGGCTCATCTTAACTTTGTCTGCATTTCCTTTCCATAAAAACCGTATGAAGATTCGTTCCATTGCAGTGGCAACTTTGGTTGGAATGTGGAATAAAGAGAGATAGTAAAACAAGAGGTTGGATAGGGAAGCATGAATTAAAGTTAAGCGGCCCCCATATGAAATAAAGGAGTGATTCCATGTGTGAAGCTTCTTCTCAATCTTGTCTATAATCGGCTGCCAGAAGCTAAGACTTTTGGGTTTTCCAAAGAGAGGAAGGCCTAAGTAAGATGTTGGCCAAGAACCCAACTTACACCCGAATCTGTTAGCAAGGGTAGCAATCTGATTTGGTTCCATTCTAATCCCTAGAAATTTCGATTTCTGCCGGTTAACATTTAAACCCGAGGCTTTTTCAAAGAGGTGGACAGTCTTGAAAAGGTTGTCAATGGCTTCTTCATCCTTTGATGAGAACAAAATAGTGTCGTCAGTAAAGAGAAGGTGATGTATGTTGTGGGCGCCTCTAATGTCAAAGCCTTTTATGGATTGCTTCGAAGATGCAAGGATTAACATTCGACTAAGACAATCCATAATCAAAATAAAGAGGAAAGGGGAGAGAGGGTCCCCTTGCCTAAGCCCTCTAGTAGCTAAAATCTTACCACGCGGACGGCCATTAATAATGATGGAGAAGTTGGCCGATGATATACAAGCACAAATCCATTTTCTCCATAAGGTACCAAAACCCTTGGCTTCCATAATTTTATCAAGGAAATCCCAATCAGCTTTATCAAATCTTTCTCAATATCAAGTTTAATGACCACTCCTTCTTTCTTTTCGTGGTGGTAAGCTTCGATGAGTTCATTTGCAATTAGAGAGGCATTGAGGATTTGTCTTCTAGCAACAAAGGCTGATTGGAAACTGGTGATAGTGGAGGGTATGACTTTCTTCAGCTGCTCAGATAACACCCTAGCAATCACTTTGTATAAGCAAGTTGTAAGACTTATGGGTCTAGAATCACCAACAGTTCTAGCATCAATACGCTTAGGTATATGGCAAACATTTGTCTCATTCAAACTAGCATTGATAATGGCATTCTTGAAAAAATCTTGGAACACACCTATGTATCATCCTTTAGTATGTTCCATGATTTTTTAAAGAATTCAGCAGTGAAGCCATCAGGTCTTGGAGATTTGTTGGTTCCAAGGGCATTAATTGCCAGCTTGATCTCTTCAGTGGTGAATGGGGCTTCTAAAAGTTGACAGTGAGAAGGAGTTATTGGGTCCCAATTGATGTCTGGGGTAAAACTATGTGGCCACCTTGTTTGGAATAGAGGTCTTTGTAAAAACTAGGGAATTCATCAACTATCTCTGCCTCATTGACTAAACTGATGCCCTGTCGTGACGTTAGGTCAAGAATAGTGTTCTTTCTCTTCTTTGCAGCGAGGAATTTGTGGAAAAAACCATTATTTTCATCTCCATCCTCTGCCCATTTTGATTTACATTTTTGTTTCCATAAAATTTCCTCCTTAGCAATGATAGAGAGCAATTCCTCTTTCAGGTCAACCCTTTTAGACTTGATATCCGAGTGTAGGGAGCCTGTTTCCTCAGCCAGATTAATGAGGTGAATCTCTCTTTTCAGCTCTGATTTTATTGATGAGATGTTGTCGAAAATGTTGGTATTCCACTCTTTGATTGCTGGTTTAAGTTTCTTGAGTTTGTGGATGAAACTATGACCGGGCCTTCCGATTAGAGGATTCTGCTTCCACCATTCGTCCAAAAAGGGGGTGAAGTTCTTGTGATGCAGCCACATGTTTTCGAATTTAAAAGGAGAAGGCCCCCATTTTTTATTGCCAAGGTTTAGAAGAAGAGGATAGTGGTCAGAAGTTGGCCGGTCAAGTCTTCTTAATGATGCATTGGTGAATTTCCGTAGACAGGGGTCAGTAATTAATGCTCTGTCAATCCGAGTGAGAGTGGGAGAGTCCCTGAAGTCAGACCAAGTGTATAGACCGTTACTGAGGGGTAAATCAGTGAGATGAAGTTGATTGATGATGGAATTGAAACGCCTCATATTTGCAGAAGGTTGTGTGCTGTTGGAGTTTTCTGATGCCCATCTGGTTATGTTAAAATCCCCACATAAGATCCATCTGTCCATATATAGCCCCGCTAGATCTTCCAACTCTTGCAAAAATTGGCCTGGTTGATCTTCCAAGGAAGGGCCATATATACCTGTTATCCAAAAATCATATCCATCGGTGAGAGAGAGAAGAAGGGAGAGGGAGTATGCACCTTCGGTGATGGTTGATGTGGATATAGATGGATCATTCCACATTATGAGGATGCCACCGGAGGTGCCAAAGGCGTCAAGAGAGGACCAACCAACAAATTTACAGCTCCATAAAATTTAATTATGCCATGATCGAAGTTCCTCCATTTAGTTTCCTGAAGAATTACTATGGTTGGGTTATGCTTGCGAATCTCTTCCTTGATGACAGCTCTTTTCTTCCAAGAGCCAATACCTCGCACATTCCAAGAGATAATAATCATTAAGAGGTTAAGGCCCCAACCCTGTTTTCATGGGAGATGCTTTTCTCGTATGAAATAGATGAATGGAGACTTTTGAGTTCCCTGAGACCTCTGTTCTGTTTGGCGGAGAGCTTATTCTTGTTTTTCTTTGTAGGGATGGCCATAATGCAAAGTCCACAATCATCCAACCATGGAGTGATAGCTTTTAGGTGATACGAGTAGAGAAGGAAGGAAGAAGAAGGTTGTCGAGGGTGTATCATAGCACAACAAGGGCGTTTAGTGGGTGGGCTTTCTTCGTACCAGATTCAAACAAGGGGGAAGGGGAGATTGGTGGGCTCGATAAGTAGTCAGTGGTGTCAGGTTCAGAGGGAAGGTTAGGGGGAGGTGTGTAATGCTTGGTTCCAGAGAAAAAGGAGGACTTTTGGTTGATAGATAGAGGTTTTTTGTTGGGGAGGTTAATGAGAGAGGCTGGTAGGGGGAGATCAAGTGTTTTGTGGATAAAAGGTGGACCTGTCAGGTAAGGAAGAGAGAGATTAAAAGGTGGGTCCCTCGAGGTGTCAATCGATGACAGGTTATTTAGAAGGGTTTGGTCAACAGGTGGTTCCTCCAAGGCAATGATGGCAGATAGATCAAAGGGGGCTTTAGGTGTCAGAAGTGGGTCCCATAAAATAGTGCAGGGTTGCTTTTCTAGGAGGTTGTCAGCGATAGGTGGCTTTTCCATGGGTTGGTCTGACACAGCCGTCTGGGCAGTCTGACAAACAAGGGGAGAAAAGTGTGTGGTTATATCATCCTTGGGTTTGGGTAAAAGAAGAGAGAGGTTCCTCTCCTCCATCACCGGTGATGGGCGGCCATGAACGCCGACAATAAGCCCAATATGGATTTCAGGCTCAAAGAATTGGTCAATGGTTACGCGCAGCTCTGATGAGGAAGAAGATGAGAGTGATACACACGCTGGGATAAAGCTCGTTGAGTTTCTTTTCACCTTTATGCTAGCTTTCATAAGGTCTATAAGATTTATCGTTTTGTGGGCCACTTCACAAAGACCTCCGCAAGCGTCTCCTATGAAATTGAGGGTGTTTTTATTCTATCTGTCGAATGGAAGATCTCTAATTTTCACCCATCCTCCGTATGATGGTACCACAAGGTTCTTTTTGTATTCTTCTGGTGACCGGTGGTTGAAAAGAAGTTGGAAAGGGCCAACTTTTTGCTAGCCTGTGTAGTTTCCCAGGATCCAAGCTTGGTTCCTGTCCTCACAGCTCATTAATGCTTTGTTGGGTTGGAACGGGGATGAGCAGTAAGACGAAATATTGGCTTGGAGGCTTCTGAGAATATTAAACCAACTGTCATGAAAATTCTTCCTTTGTACGATTATGCTTTTTTGCAATTAGATAGGGAGGATCTCCTTGTTGGGTTCAGCTGGGGGTCAATAAAAACTTGTTCTTGTCGCTTGGTTGTAGGGAGCTGGCTTTCCGAAGTTTGTGACTTATAAGGATGGAGTAAAGGGAGGTTTGTTGCTTCATTGATTGTGCGCCTCTGTTTCATAAATGCTTCCTTGTAGGTTGGTTGGGTTGCTGAAGTAGGTTCATTAATGCTCCCTTTACAGTCAGATTTATAAAACGAGGTAAGCTGGGCAAAAGAGCTCCAGCCTTTCCGATTCCCTCCTATTGGAACTATGAGCTTGTTCTTACCTCCATTTCCATCCAAACGAACAATTTCTACTGGCCTTTTTTGTTGGAGATCTTGTCAATCCATAAGATCTGGTCATCCACTCTGTTTTCCTTGAAGAACTTGTGGTTTATAGGAGAGCTGACGAGTATTTTGAAACACTCATTTATCCATCTTAATGAACTCCCGTGAATGGTAAAAGAGAAAGCCTTATCACATCCTATTTCCGATATTCTAACTCTGCTACCACGAGTGGATTCATCCACTTCTATGGAAAAAGTCTTCCGGTCGATGGTGATGGAACGTTTCGCAGCTGCGGTGGCCATGGAGAAGGGGGTTTAGTTGAGGTCATGGCTGGGGAAAAAGGAGCTGGTTGCACGGGTGGGGAAAGTGCGAGAGATGGAGGAGGTGGTGGGGAGAGAGGGAGTCTTCATTTTAGCTTTTTAGATATGAGTATTATAAATGTATTATTACATTTTTTAAAATTATGCATAAGTTTCATTTAAAATTCAAATAATTTCTACAAATTCCGTGATTATCCATTTATTTTCTCAAATATTCATCAATATATGAGTAAATTCGATACATCGAAATCAATGTTGACATCAATGTTTTCTTTTTAGGTGGGGTAAAGCTTTCTTCATACTTGGGATGATTGTTAGATGAATATAGTTATTCTCGCAGGAAAATTTCTCTAGGGAAGGCTGATTCCAACTAAAATCTTACCTTTAAGTAATGTTGCTGGTGGAGATAGTAACAGAATAGTTTATGTGCTTTTAGCAATACAAATATTTATATGTTTGACTAATGTTTTTCCTGAGGCACTTTTATTATTGTTTGTTATTTAATGGAAAATATTTTATTTTGAGTAGACTAAAGGTCTTGTTAATTTACGAAGTGGCATTTTGGAGTGTATCTTACACTAACATCCAGAATAATGTACCCCAGATATTAGGAAGCGGTTTTGAGGTAATCACCCTTGGGAAGAAAAAACTTGTTCGGTCCGTTCCAACCGAGTTGAACAAAGATCATAATGAAATTCTTGAGCTTGCCCAGGTTACTTTTACATCCACCCCTTTCGACGATGTATTTGCTTTAGTATTTGGCCACAAACAGACTAATGGTCAACCACCAACTGTTCTTTCAGGTTCAAGGCTTTGTGACTGTGGATGAGGTAGGAAGACGACTTTCTTGGACGTGTGGTCGTGCAGTTGATGCCCTCGATACTCTCCTGGATGTAAGTCTTAGCTCATATTTCTCCTCTCCTGTCTAGTATATTTAGATATTGCGATTGTAAAAGATTATACATTTCTACAGGAAGGTCTTGCGATGATTGATGATGGTCACCGTGACGGTAGACGTCGTTATTGGTTTCCTTGTGTTTCTTCTAGCTCATCTTCTCTCGGTACTGATGCCTGACATGATAATTTTTGACAAAACAAGTACTATTGTATATGGTACGATAGAATGACAA
>JAOANK020000060.1:99085-113735 GCA_026257165.2 Telfairia occidentalis | reverse complement strand
CAACAAGCAGGCCGCTAAGCGAGTACATGGGAGGAAGACAACATCGTCGGAATCAAAAAGCAGGTCGTCGTCGTCGTGGTGGAAGAAACCGGAAATGAAGAGACGACAACGTGTGGCAAAGTACAAGTTGTATACAGTGGAAGGGAAGGTTAAAAGTTCCATAAAGAAAGGGATCAATTGGCTCAAAACCAGGTGTACCAGAATCATATCTGGCTTTTGAAACCAATCACCATCCATCCTGCCTTCCTTCTTCTTCTTCTTCTTCTTCTTCTTCTTCTTCCTTTTTTATGGATGTGCTTTCAAAAACGTACGATGGCTGATTACCAAAAAGATCACATATCAATGCTTTGTCATATACGTACGTTCTTTGCTTTCTTTTTCTCTGTTTCATATTCTCTGTAAAAAGATTGCTTGGAAAAAAATGATATGGCTAGGTGTACGGATTTCTACTCTAAATTCTTAATTTTATCAAATTGCATCTTAAGCTTTTATAGGTATTGCAATCTTTACATTACACGTCAAAATTTGTTGTAATTTTTATCTTTTGATAAGTTTTCATTTGAAATATTATAATAAAACCTATTTTAATTCGGGTTCACTGAATTATATAAAAGAATATGGTACAAAATTAATAGGATTTCATAGAAAAATGACATTCAAGTTAAATTTTCTTTGAAATTTGTAAGTTTTGGCAGAGCTATTTAATAGTTAATTTTGTACATTTATCAAACTTAATCTGGTGCGAAACTTGATTTTATTGAAATAAATTAATTAAATAATTTTTTAGATTTTTAGATTTTTTTTATTAAAATTAGTGGATAAATTAGTGAAATTTTGTATACGAAGCAAATATTGTAGCACTTATTTAAGTTTATAGTACAATTTGATAAAATTGAAAGTTTATGGTAACAATTGATATTACAACAATTTAGGGGGATAAGAGATGATTTTTACCTCATATTAAATTATTGCTCTTTTTCTGTTCCTTTTTTCTAATTTAACAAATACCCTATGAGTTTAATTCAAGTTGTCTCATTTCCATTAGAACATCAAATAAAATATGG
This sequence comes from Telfairia occidentalis, assembly GCA_026257165.2. Lineage (NCBI taxonomy): Eukaryota > Viridiplantae > Streptophyta > Magnoliopsida > Cucurbitales > Cucurbitaceae > Telfairia > Telfairia occidentalis. Next base: position 112,671 of record JAOANK020000060.1, on the reverse strand, counting down.
AAAGGTAAATTGAAACTTTATGGGATCTTAAAAAAAATCAATAAGTCAATTCATAGTTCAAGAAATACAACACTATCCAAAGTCGATGGTTTGATCTCCTAATGATGAACTTAAAAAAAAAAATTTGAACAACATTGTCGGATGAAAATCAATAGTTCAATGGATATGACACCTATTACCATCTAAAAGTCAATTGTTCAATCTCTCAATCCCGCAATTGTTGAACTAAAAAAAAAGACCCAACTTTTTAAAATCTAATTTTTCTTAGTTTATTCTCACATTGTTTTTGGACATCCATAAATTATAATTCTTTTTTTTTTTTTTTTTGTAATAAGAAATCATAAATAGTGAACATGGATTTCAAATGCAAGTTAGTCTCAACCTTATAATAAGCCGATATCAAATTTACGTATAACAATTCTTAAAAACTGTTCCATTTGCTTTGTAAAATTAAGATTTGTTTAAAAGATAAACTTTAAAATCATTTTTATTGAATGAAGAAAAAAAAAAACCATTCTTGTTAAGGGTCAAAATTACGTAATTGGCTAGCCATGATATAATTACATAAAAATAAATAAATAAATACAGTTGCCTTTAGATAATTTTTCAACTTTTCAATAGTTGATTTACTAATTTAACCCAATGATTATGATATCAATGGTCGATAGTGATTAACTTCATCAATTATTCATCCTTGGTATATATAATTAATATTTGAAAACTAATATGATCCTTAATTAATATCAATAAATTGTTCTATTGAGCCGAAAGCACACTCCCTGCCAAAAAATCATGAGTTTGAATCTTCACCGTCACATGTTGAACTAAAAAAAAAAAAGAGATTATTCTTCTAATTATGATATAATTACATAAAAATAAATAAATAAATACAGTTGCCTTTAGATAATTTTTCAACTTTTCAATAGTTGATTTACTAATTTAACCCAATGATTATGATATCAATGGTCGATAGTGATTAACTTCATCAATTATTCATCCTTGGTATATATAATTAATATTTGAAAACTAATATGATCCTTAATTAATATCAATAAATTGTTCTATTGGGCCAAAAGCACACTCACTGCCAAAAAATCATGAGTTTGAATCTTCACCGTCACATGTTGAACTAAAAAAAGAAAAGAGATTATTCTACTAATCAAAGCATGACAACATAGCTTACCTCCTTTAAGATTAGAAATTTAAATTTCCTCATACCCTTTTAAACTAAAAAAAAGTCCATAAACTAATTGACCTTTTTAATATTAAAAAATGTTTATTTTTACCTTTAAAAACAATAAATTAATTTTAAATATCTTTTTTAAATACAACAAATTGAAAATTGAAAATTTAATTTTTGAACTTTCAATTTCATCCCATTAAATCTTAAACTTGAATATAAAAAGTGACCCAATAATCAACTAAAAAACCACTCCAAATTCAACCAATTAAAAGACCTCACAGAAGCAACAAAATGCACAAAATCAACTGTGAAAATACCGGCATGAAGGCACAAAATACATGAAAAAAAAGTAAGTGAGCTCAATGCCAAAATGCCAAAACCTAACTATAAAAACATCACACAACCATAAGAACCAAGTCTCAAGTCTCATTGAGCCACAAGATCCAAAAAGAACCAAAAAATACTTCAAAAGAAGAAAAAAGAACGCCCAACTAAAGAAAGACCTTAATCAAATTTGATTATCGACTATTTATAGATAAAAGGTGGATTCATAATAATAAAAAATGCAGTACAATTTCTAATTTCATTTTGAATCACAAACCGACCTTCCCCTTTTTCTAGTTGTATATTTTATGTTCTAAAGAACACTTGGAAGTACTGAAGTAAAAGTTGAAATTACAAAATTTTGATTATAATCATACAAAAGAGACCTATTTCAAAAAGGCTTCACCTGTACACAGGCACCTGAAGAATATAAACAGTAAACCCAGAAGAAGAAAAAAATACTCCACAGTTCACGGTGAAGGCAATAAACTCAACTAGAAAAATTGGGGCAATAAAACAAGAACTTGAGATTGCTTGTGAAAATTTGAACATAAATACCAGTTTGTAAATCATTAATGCAATGAACTCAATAATTTGAGAGCCAACTCTTCTTGTTCTGCCAATGAAATGGCCTCAGCATTGAAGTTGTTTTCCACTTTATCGTCAACTTCGCTATCACTGTCAACAAATTTTTTGGACCTCTTCTGAGGTCTGCCTTCTTCAGATCCAGAAATGTCGTCGCCGTCCTGACTTTCGTTGACAGCCCTCTTCTTCATCTTATTCATCTTCTCCTTCCGCTTCTCTTTAAGACGATTACGATGGAGAAGTTTGTCTTCCTTATCCGCTTGTTTTAACTCTTCCCTCCTCCTTTTGTAAAACTCATCTTTTTTATCTAACACATAAACCACACAATAAATAGGAATACGAATGCTTACAAGCAAGCAATAGGGCAAGATCACTGTAAGATACCACTAGTTCAGGCTTCACTTGCGCTTGTTTACTATGTCTAATCTAACAAAAATTAATTCTACGTCAAAACTTTTCTTTTCCATTTTTATTTTCCTGAACAGCTGTCTTTGAGAAGATCGGAAGAACAAGAAGCCATACAAAAGAAAGCACCGGCCATCATGAAACAAAGGAGCCTCAAAGAAAAAGGAGGCATACCTTTATCCAGGACAAATGCCTCATTGCTACTCTTGATGTCGGCTAGCCTAGCAAGAGGGGCAAGTGGGTTACCATCATCATCAAAACTGACCCTCGTCCCTACTGGCCTGTGGACATTGATCTTTAACTTCTTTTTCTTCAAAATCCGAGTGGGTGGCCTGAGAAAAGTTTCCAAATCTTCAGATTACGAGAAAACTAAACAATAGAATTGAATGTTTTAACATTTACCCCTGTAGTGCATTTGCACAATAATACATTTCTTACACAACCAAAGATTTCAATTAACATAACCCACAGTGAATAAGACATTTTCCAATGCAAACTATGCTCTACCAATTAGTAAGATCATGACCAGCTATTGTATTTACAATCAATTAAAAAATATATAAAAAAAAAGTAACTCACACAGCATCTTCGACTTCACTAGAAGGGGTATCAGTTGGTGGGAAAAGTAGTTGTTTGTTGCTTTCTTTAAATTCATCATACTCCGATTCTCCATCTGACGTCTTAAAAGCATTCTCCTTATCAGACGATTCCAATTCTCCATCTGATGTCTTAAAAGCACTCTCCTTATCAGACGATTCCAACACACGAAAGGTGGTAGTGTTAGCAGAAATCTTTTGCGACCTCCTTTTTTGATCAATGAAACGAATTTTTGGGGTCATTGGCAGCCCCAATGAAGCTGAAAATTCGTCAATTGATAGTTTCATAACATCAAATATTTCTTTATCCTTCTGGATATGAATGGACCGAAGATATGTGATAAAGGCCCTTTGAGCAAGTTGCTGAAAATTGGGATACTTGACTAGCAAGGCTGACAGCAAACCAGAAACTGGTTGAAGTCTTTTTGTGTTTGCCTACAGAAGCAAGTAAATATGATAGTACAGTAAATAAGTAGTTAATTTATTATTACTATTTCGTATTCCCCTTTATATAATGAAATGTTTGTTTCATATAAATATATATGTATATATATATGACATTAACACTTCCACCCGTTCACTTATATCGCAATATTCCTTGCGACATAAAAAAGAGTATCATCATTATCATCATAACAGTAACTTTATAGTCCTCCATCACCCCGCCCACCCCAGATGATCTTTTACATAACTGATCTTTCTGGTGTTTTTAATAAATACCCCAAAAATGATGCCACTAATTACCTCACCCACCATAATATTGAATATTAACAAGAATTTTGGTAGATCTCAGCCTCCAATTTATTTATCAACAAGTCAGCCAAGGGAGATTGAAGAGCTCCCTCCCTCTCCGTCACAGAGAAAGCCCAAAAATTAATTAGCCAAAAGGTACCCTTCCAATAATAGACATCTTTCCCTCAATACCTCTTTACCCACCTGGTCCCAATTACACTAACAGAATCACAGAATTGTAATGCACCCACTTGCACATGCCTACGTAAACTCTATTCACACAGTCCCCCCTTTTTTCACACACTTACGTTCATACACTTTTGTAATTTGGGGCCTATTGTATTTATATTTCATAAAATATCCCTTCAACCTTATAAGTAAGGTTACTTATCCACATTTCATATACAGTAATATTTTGTATAATAAAAAATTAACAAAAATTAGACAACCAACGGTAAAAGTAAATTTCCCTTGATACATTTGAAACAAGTCTTATACAAAGGTTATATACAATAATCTCTTCATAAAATAATAATAATAAATAAAAGAACCAACAGAACAGAAAAAGGAGATGAGAAAAGAAGAGAATATGTACCTTGATAAGCTGAATAGGTACTTTAGCTGATTGTAATTGTTCAAGCATTTTCATCTCCGAAGCCATAAGAAATAAAACTGATTTCCCACCTGAATGGTAGCGGGCAGTGCGACCAACTCTATGTATGTAAGAAGCCACATCTTCTGGGCAATCAACCTTCATAAACAAGAATACTATTGGAATCAAGCACCAGAGAAGTTTAAGCATGATCACTTCTTTAAGTAGTTTACCTGTACAACCCAGTCAACAGCCTGATTAAAATCAAGACCTCTAGAGGCTACATCTGTGGAGAAGAGGACTGAGCGCTTCTCACAGAACTGAGAATATATCCCCATCCTTTTGTCCTGCTTCATCCTTCCATGGAGACACTTCAATGGGATTCCAGGGCGTAACTTTTTGAAAGTTTCAAAAACAAATTTCACCTGTTAAAAGATGTTGAGAAAAGTCAATGATTGATGCAACAATGGATGGTAAGCATAGAGATATGACATTATCTTCGTTTTTTAATAAGAGATATGACTTATTTTCTAAAACAATAATCATAGATTCTTGCTCAGCAACTTTGTTTTCTGACAACTTGTGGAAGAATAATGATCCTTTCCGACGGAAGCATAAAATGAATTAAATTCACATTGTTGTCAACTACCCAGTTTTATTGTCAAATGTGTAAAAGCCAAATAGCACAGATGCTAGGTACATATTGATAACCAAAGAACAGAGCTGGATCAACTAAAGACAGACCAAAAAATCTAACCATAATTTACCTCATTTTGACCATTCGCAATATCTTCATTTAATGGAGTGTCATCACCAAAAACACTTAAAATTGCCAGTTGGAAGAAAAGTTTTCACAATATACGAGAAAGTTCAGTTTTGAGTTTGACTGTCTATTTTCCAATACTTGCACTTATAATGTCTATCTACTATCAAACTCCCTTGTAGAATGGACAAAAAGATTGTTAAATATGAGAAACTTCTCTTTTTATAACAAACCAAAAAAGCGGATACAAACACCATAGAGTAAAGAAGTTTACAGGGAAAAACATCCCAATTGGAGTTCAAAAAGAAAATATTGAAGTCACAAAATATTTGCACAAAGTCACCAAGAGTCGAGACGAGCTCAAAGATATAAACATTCCCAAAAATCCCCAAAGTCCTTAAAAACCTCAAAACTCTGATTTCTCTCCCAACCACCTACCATAATACATCACATCATTTTGGCCTTAGCTTTGAGGGGATCACTAATTGTCCAACCAATAAATTCACCAGAAAAACCTCCAGATCCTGAGGGCAACCTAGTACAGCCCAAACCAAGTAAACTAATTCCACCAATAGATCACAAAGGACAATAAACAGAGAGATTCTTCCACGGTTCATTCATCCTCTGCAAAAGAAGTACAAGCTTGGGGAGAGGCCACAGCTGAGGTTCCTTTTCAGAATTTTATCAGCATTGCAGTAAGAACCCCAACACCCACAAGCCCCAAGGATCACTTTTGTCTTCACTTTTTTCCTTTCCGTTCCCAAAACGACTTCCATGTTTCATCAGAGCTTACTCCACCACCTTTCATTTAGTAGACAGGTGAGCATGTTAGAAACTTCTTGGAAAAGAGTTCAGAGTTCTCCACAAAGCCCATCTTCTATCATCTTCCAAATGGCTAAGCCCAAGATTACTTAATCCATTCAACAAATCAGCCCAATCTTCTACCATCTTCCCGATGGTCAAAGTTAAATGTTTCCTCTTCTTAATGCATTTTTTTTTATTATTCTGGGAGGTAAAGGCAGAATGACCCAAGGTGGAAAAAGATCCATAGCTTGAAAATAGATCTCAGACCCGAAGGCAAAGGAGATCAAGAATCAAAAACGATATCTAACAAAGCTATCATTAAGAGAAATACTATAGAATGACTCAAGAAAATTGGACAATCCACAAAATAGGCAACAACGGCCAGGAATAGAAAACTATCAAATTATAGAGCACGACTACACAAGGGCTAATTTAATTAAACCAAGGGCTAAATTAACTAAACTAAGGTAGATTAGATACTTATTTCCATGTACATGCATGTGCGTTTGTAGAGTGTACGGACGCCCATGAATTAATGATAATATGTCAATTTAAGGATATTGGAGTTGAGATCAAGGCTAGTCAATTTGAATATAAACATTTTAGAGCTTTTCTTTAATAATAATTGGTCTAATATGAGGTCTCCTGAAATCAAAAGTTCATATTGTAACCAAAAAGCATCACCTAGGTTACCTGCTTACAGCTAGAGAGAAACACAAGAATCTTAGAATTAAGATGCGCCTTTATGAAGCTCCATAGCATGTCTAGCTTCTGCTCAAGAGGAACAACCATAACAGTTTGCTGTAAACGATTAGGGGTGGCAGTCACAGATTCTTCATGGACACTAAGGTACTCTGGATCTTTCAAACTGAGCCTGGCAAGATCCTGAACAGACTTTGTTTGAGTTGCTGAGAACAGAAAGGTTTGTCTGTGCTTAGGTAGCTGAGAAATAATAGCATTTAAAGTCTTCTTAAATCCAACATCAAGAATACGATCTGCTTCATCAAGGACTAAAACCTGTTCACTGGCCAGGAACCATCCAATCAGTAGTCAATTAATAAACATCTAAACCACCACCACCATTGAGAACAAAAGGTTAAGCACATCAAGCAGGTAGCAAAACAAAATTTGCAAGCCTACAAAATCCATAGGAAGTAGTTCTATTTTCAACTCTATTCCCTAATTTTGATATCCCCTCCATACATGTATGTGAAAAAGAGAGGGGCCGTCATCAACAAATGAAAGACATACTGACCAATGACTAAAACAAAAAAATCAAGTCTTCTTTAAAGTTCAAGAATGCAAAGAGATAGTCCGTGATGAAACGGTTGACAAGAATCATGTTTTAAGTTGGATATCAAAAATTGCATCTTAATCATTTGTTTGAAAAGAAGAGGTATCAATAAATTGTCTAAAGAATTAAATATGATGACCTGAAGCTGCGAACAATCAAAATTTGGAGTCTCATCCATGTGCTGAAGGAGCCGACCAGGAGTGCAAACAAGAATGTTCAATTCATTCACATGTTCCTTCTCAGTGTTAACATCTCTACGACCACCAATTAAAAGGCCAGCACTGAAATTATGATATTTTCCAACAGTTTTCAATACATCAAACAGCTGAGCTCCTAATTCTCTAGTAGGAGATATTATTATACTCCCAACTCCATCCTCAGGACCCCATCTCTCTCTATATAATTTTTCAAGAACCTGAAAATTGGATTCCCTTTATCAATTTACGCAGTATGCTAAAGGTAAGAGACAGTATACATTTTAATTTCTGAAAATAGTCTACAAAAAGATTTTCATGAAAAGTAGTTCAACACAAGGACAAGAGAACTAAGAAAGATACAAAGAAATTAATTCCAGGAAGTTGTCAAATTCCATTCACAGCTTTTTTTTGTTATTTGCAACTTATACCTATACGTTGGGGTTTCTTTAATGAGAGATCAACTTCCGTAAGAATGAAAGCCTAAACAATCTATTGACCGTTGATTCAATAACAAAAGTGATGAGCTGCAAGCCAATATATTTGTAGGTCGGTCCTAATCATGATTGTCACTAACCTAAATTACCTAAACTATTAAATATTGCCAAAATATGGCAACCTAGCCACGAGCGAATGAAATAAGAGTTCATTTAAAAATTGTTTTAACATTTATCATCTTCATATATTATTTCGCCCATCCCCATCCATGATTGTCATAACATATCTTTGTTTGATCCCAGGTTCACATATAAATAGAGACACACACAATAAGAAGAAGAAGAATAGAAAATCAGGATATGATATGAAGTAGTTTATCTTAGAAAGGAATATAAAAATGAAACCTTTTTTCTCTACCAAGAGAGTTTACTATATGTATTCTCTTTTATATTTATAAAAGAGAGAAAACTAACAGTGCATTTGAGATGTTTGGAAGGGAGTTTGGAAGGGTGAAAAGTGTTTTTGGCAAGTAAAAGTACCGAATGCCTTCTAAAAATACTTAAAAGCAGTAGCTTCTTACAAAGTTACTTATAGCCAAAACGTTTCAATTACAAACACTTTCTCAATTATCCCAAACTCTCCATACAACCCACCCTGTAATCCAATCACTATAATTAATGGCCTTCAAAAAGGAATCATAATTTTAATTAAACAGACAATCAATGTTCAACTTACAGGTATGAGAAAAGCCAGCGTCTTTCCTGAACCAGTTTTGGCTGCACCAAGAATATCTCGACCACAAATCGCGTGAGGCAGTGAAGCCCTCTGTATATCGGTCATATCAACATACTCGGCTTTGCGCAACCCATCCTTGGTCTTCTTCGAAATCGGCAACTGATCAAACCTCGCCACTCCAGCATAACGGGAGTACGTATCAGGCTCGATGCGGCCAACGGGTGCATCTGCGGGCGGCGAAGGGAGAGACATAGGGTTGGAGCCCGAGTCGGGTTTCTGGGATTGAATCCATGAGCTCAAGAGCTGGATTTCTTCAACTTCGGATAAACGCTTCTGCTTACCAGACTTCTTGGATTTGAATTTCTGCTTCATTGTGGGAGAGCTAGGGTTTTGAGAGAGAGAATTGCAAATTTTAGGATTTTAGCGGTGGAAGGTGAAACCATTCACGCCTAAATTGTGCACTGCACCTAAATATGTTATAATATACAGAGAGGCTATAAAACTTAAATTAGGGATTAAAAAAAAGAAAAAAAATACTTACTCAACAATTTTCACTCTAAACTTTCCATTCACCATATTAAGCAATAAATTTAGATAAATATTATAATTTTAACATTCTTTTTAATTTTCCTTAATCTACTCATTAATTTTAAAAAATTTAAAAATTACTGCAAACAGACTAATTTTAAAAAAATAAAGCATTGTATAAAATTTTGATTAATGCTCAAATTAATTATTGAATAAGTTTATCAAAACTCACAAATTTTAACAAAAGCTTAGCTCTAATGTCATTTTTATTTGTAACTCTATCAATTTTGTTCCTTATATATGTTTTGTAATTCATTAAATGCAAATGAGAATAGTTGTTTTAATGATATTTTGAACAAAAATTCATCAACAAGGTAAAAATTACAACATTTTTTCAAGTTTAAGGTCAAGATTGCAACTTAACTAAGTTTAAGGTTCAGTTTGATGAAATTGAAAGTTTATAGTAAAAAAATTGATACAATTTGACAAGTTTAAGGGTCAATATTATTAACTTTCAATAGAAAGAATGTCAAAATAACTTTTAATTTTTAATTCTTTTGTAGTGAAACTGTAACAGCCCTACTTTTAGACATACTTTACCTAGGGCTATTATCAGCATGCATTCTCGACACAAAAGTTTTTCAACCTTGAAATCAAATTTCCATAAAAACATAAATAACTAAGTTCATTAAGTACAATGAAAATATTTGGATCCTAATTTACAACAAATAAAATCACAGCTCAAATGGATGACATTAAGTTCAAAACATTTAAAATCATGCAACTCCTAAAGTAGACACATGCGGAAGATCGAAACGTGCAACCACGACCTTATTGCAACCTCTCATTGTTATCTACCCAAGTAGTCTTTGCTCTTTCCTAAAAACAAAATGAAAAGAAATATATTGAGTATATAAAATATACGCAGTAAGTAACTCCAACCCCTAGGGTCGGACATGCAAACACAACCAGTTATGCAACTCATGTGGGACCTACTCCCTAACTCTCACAAGAGTATACCATCTCGAGGCACCTAAAGCACACAACAGCACAAAGCACATGATGTATCTCAATGAGGTTCTCCATTTAGCACACAACAAAGATAGACTATCCCACAGAGACACCTCAAGCACACAGCACCACAAAGTGGATAATACATTCATGAAGATCCTCAAACACAGCACTAAGCAGAGATGGTATAACTCCTAACTCATGAACATGTAACACACAATCTATAACTATGCATAGGGCCCAAATACATATCATACAATATGAAATCCTCAAGGCATCCAACATACAATATTCCACTAATGTCCTTATCATCCATACATCACATATAACTGATATTCATGGCATATAACAATCACATAATGACCATACACACAACATGCTTATCACACTAGCACATCATCATGCTCAATTCATAAACTATATAAGATAGTCATGCTTAACACATACATCACACAATTCAAACAAGTTACCGACCTAGCACAATGGTTTATCCAGGAGCGAAGTCACTTACCTCAAATCTCAGGAAAAACAGAAAGTGAAGCCAAGAAAGATCAGTAGTGGATTCTTTAAGCAACCTAAGCCCAAAATACAAAAAATACCCTTATTAGTCCTAAATTCCAATTAATTAAACAACTAAAAAGGGAATTTAGGGTTTCGAGGGCCAAACGACATTGGGAAGACACCGTTGTTTCTGGACGAGCTGCAGCCCACGCGTCGATGCCGTTCTGCGAGTGCCTCCCACTCGCCACCTCGAATTGGCGAACAGAGACCAATTTCAGAATCTACTCACCGTCAGGAGTTCAACGCCGCCGGAATCAGCCCCAAAGGACCGCCACGCCCGACCTAAACCATCGGCGTGTGTGTCACACGCGCCGTCGCCCGTCCTTCTTTCTATCGCACATGAACTTCCACCGTTGCTCTCATCGTGATTCTGATTTCACCAACGTGTAGATATCGACCTCCTGATGCTTCCCGACCCTTTGTTTGTCAAAATTGTCATTTTGAAAGACCGAGAAAGAGAGGTAAACGTGGTTAAAATGGAGAAAAATTGAGAAAACAGAAAGTTTGAGAACTCTGATGGCTTACCTGTTTTGATTGGGTTATGGGGAGGCGATGAACAGGTTGTCCTCAAAATTTGGGCCAAAATGGAGCTACCAAAGTTGGTGAACTAAAAAAGGAGGAGAAAAAACGTCTTGATGCCGCCGCCACCGATCTCAATCGATCAGCTTCTGCCGCCACCTGCTACTGTCTTCTAGGAGATGAGTGCACGTGAGGGGGGAAGGTTTGGTTGAGAGAAGAAAATTTTAGAGGTGGGAGGAGTGGAATTTGGCGTGAAATGGAGAAAAAAAAAAGGGAAAATTGAAATGGTCTCTTTCTTCTTACAATAGAAAAAGGGTTTTGGTGGCTAGGGTAACTAATGTATTTATAGGATTCACCTAAACCCTAAACCCTAGCTCTAAGTCCTCTAATTACGAGAATGTCATTACTTAAATTTTCTTCTAATTTTCCCAAAATAAAAACCCCTCTAAATCATTAAATTATTAATTATAAATTCCTCCTCCAATAATCATAAAATAAAAATCCAAATAAAAATTTAGTTATTTAATTACATAATTCAACAACTCAAAATATGAAAAAATATATATATATATTATAAAATTAAGGGACGTTACAGAAAGTCTTTGAGTTTTTTTGTCTTTTGAGTTCCCGAACCTGTGGGATAGAGATACAAACCTTCTACATTTTGATCAATAATATATATCATTAGTCTTTTAGCACGTGCAAAGCAAGCACGTGGTATTTCAATTTTTAAATCACATATTCGAATTAATTTTGTTTGAAAGAGTTAAATATACACATTAAATAATATGATGGTTCATATATTTACAAATTGCTCTATAATTTTAAAAAATTAAAATGATCAATATTTTAAGCATACAAGTTTGTTGGTCATGCCTTTAATCGAATCATTCCTGATTCATCGATATTTATAAACTTTTTTTAAAAAATCGGCATACAAATCGTGAGACGGAGAATCTTCTGTTTTGAATGAAGCCGACGGAGATTAGGGCATCAGGAATATGTTTTCAAGATTTGAAATCTTTTCTTCCTTCAGTCCAGAAGAACTAAAAATCAAATTCCTCTAAACTCCGCATAGAAAACAAATTTGGAGGAAAAGAAAATAAAGAAAGCCACATAATTCCACTGTATAAAATCCTATCCTGTGTATTCAAAGAAAGAAAAAACGAACAAATTTCTAATCAGCGGGGTCTGCATCTGTCTAGTCCGGCAGTTTTTAATAAATTTAAATCAATCCACTCTTTACTGACTGCTTGCCTAATAGGTGTAGTGGACATGGAGAGATTTAAATGAAATGTCCATCAATGAATTAATAATTAAACTTAATTATACGTGAATTGGAAGTAAAGATTAAAAAATGGTTGGTTTTTTAAAGATTTTTTTTAGTACCGTTGTTTTTCAAGTTTAATTTAATTGTTTTAAGTGTTTTCTTGTTTATTTAATTTTTCAATCAAAAGATAAATTATGTATTATATATAAAGAGAGAAATTATATTGTAGATTATAAATAGTAATAATTTCAAACCATGTACCATTTACTTGGTCAAGAATTCTTTCGAGTAAAGTTTGGTAAGAGTGGGGGCGCGAAATCTATCAATTTTGTTTGTTTTCGATACGTCTAATTTTTATTCTTAGTGAACTTTTCTTAATTGTTTATTAATTTATTAAATTTGCAAATGCAAATTCGAGGCATTTTGAGAAAGTATTTCGAGAGAGAGAATAAATGATTGGATTGAATGAGAGCTACATTATGGCAAAAGTGAAAAAGAAATTTCAAAGATCCAGGGCAAAATTGACACATAAAATTTCTCCTCTATTGTGGCTTTTATTTTGAGAAAGTATTTCGAGAGAGAGAATAAATGATAGGATTGAATGAGAGCTACATTATGGTAAAAGTGAAAAAGAAATTTGAAAGATCCAGAGTAAAATTGGTAAAGAACTTAAAAATTGAAAGGCAAAATTGACACATAAAATTTCTTCTCTATTATTGCTATAGATATAGACTAGGTGAGCTAACCTTTGGTCTAACTAATGTCTTCCTCACTTTCGATTTAAACCAAATTATAACAAAAAATAAAAACGTTATCAAATTTAGTTTTATTTACATGTTTGTTGTGGAGATGATAGGATTCATAAGGGCACAAAATTAATGACATGTGTTTATCAATTTGTGTATCTATAATTTATACTATATATAAAATCTATATCAATATCTATACTATATTCTAGTGACTACACTTTATCTTTCCATTTTATCTTTTTTTTTCCCTTTTTTGTTTTTTTTTTCATTTGTTTTTTTGGTTTCATTAACTTAAATAAAAAT
>JAOANK020000060.1:70952-91639 GCA_026257165.2 Telfairia occidentalis | reverse complement strand
AAAACACTCTCTCAAAGCTTTCTACTACTCACACCCTTCTCCCAACTCTCAAACAAGAGAATACAAGAAAGGAATTTGACTAGAGCTAGTACACCAAGCTTAAAGTGTTTTTAACTGGGATGAATAAAACTCAAGCCCGTGAGCCCTTTATATAGTGTTTGGAACCCATCACCTTATTCATTCTTTCCAATGTGGGATTTTCATTCTTCCAATAGTTTGCCAAAAACCCAACAGATTCTTGGGTTCCTTTACCTTGCATTAATTTATGTTGAATGTCATGATCAATATAAGCCTATTTTATTGGATGCTAGAGGCATCGTCTGATTATTGTGTTTGGGTGCCTTTAAGGTGTCGTATGTATTCTATTAATTGAATACCATGAGCATGATATGTTTGTTAAATTATTTTGGGACATTTGCATAGACTATTTTGCATGTTGTATGGATTGAATTGACGAGTGACAATCTCCCTATTTTAGTAGGTCAGTGTTGAGGGAAAATTTGGCTACACTGACTGGGTATCATCTAACATCAGGTCGTAATAGGGTTTCTTGAAAGAACCTAAACTCGCACTCCAAGTGAGATGACACTAGTATGAGATTAAAGTTGCCACTGAAAAGAATGATAATGACATGTCATAATGGAAAGTAAGTGAATAGGTTGTCAGCCTTGAAAGCATGATTTTTAAAATGTTTATAAAATATGTCCCACATGAGCATTGCATGATTGCATGTGTTTGCATATCTGACCATGTGGGTTGGATTACTTACTGAATATTCGACATACTCATTCTTTTCTTTAAATGTTTTTCAAGTAATGGTAAGAGTGTACTAGATGGATGATGATGATCGGTTGTGATGAAGGCCATGGTCAAAGTCATTTAGTCTTCTGCATTTTCCATTACTTTGTTTTCAGTATTTGTATATTCGTTGGGACACTTATTTGTGATCCCAACTATCTATTGCTTTTGGTATTTGTTATAATTTCATTTAAGACTTTTATTGTTTTAAGTTTTAAATTGGGATCCTAGTAGCTATTTATTAAATCCCTATTTTCTTATGGATATTTTTATATTGAATTTAAGTTTTCTCAACTATCTTCGAGCCTCTTTTTGTTTTAAGCATGCATGTTAATAACGATCTTAGGATTTTTTAGTCTTAAAATCGGGTCGTTACCGTTTAGATTGTAGTCTAATGTACAATAACCTTTTACTAACTTGTATTAGATATAGATCTCATTTAGTATATCACTAATATACTTCATATTAGGTATAACAACTAAGGGTGTTCATGGGTTGGGTTGAGTTTTATGAAATTTTGGACCAAACCCAATTGTTTGGGTTGTAAACTTATATAACCCAAACAACTTTTACGAAATTATGAACCCAAACCAAACCAACCCATTAAAAATTGGGTTGAGTTGGTTCGGTTCTATCAGGTTAGGATCAAAATTAATATCATATAATTGTTAAGTAGAGTTATTTAACTTTCAAATATGATTTTGATTAATGGTGTTATGTAGAATTTGGTTGCCTAAAAATTTTGAACTACTAACATAATTTATATTATTTGGGTTTGAGTTTAAAATTAATATGAGTTAAAAGTAGAAATGATCTTAAAGTGAAAATAAATTTTAAGGTAATAATAAATTGATAACACTTATATTTTATATTATTGTGAGTTGAGTTGGGTCGGGTCGGGTCACTTCAATATACTAAACCCACGAACCAACTCAAACCAATTGGATTAGGAAAAAAGGATTCCAACCCAATCAAATTTTTCGAATTGTT
Organism: Telfairia occidentalis; assembly: GCA_026257165.2. NCBI lineage: Eukaryota > Viridiplantae > Streptophyta > Magnoliopsida > Cucurbitales > Cucurbitaceae > Telfairia > Telfairia occidentalis. The sequence continues at coordinate 89,851 of JAOANK020000060.1, read as the reverse complement.
AGTTCTTTTAAACACTCCTAATAATAACGATATAAATAGATAATTGATATGTTTCATATTAGCATATCAGTTATATATCTATATAATTAATTTGAAAACAATGAAGACAAAATTAAAATAACCACAAAAATGAAAAAGTTTATTTATTTATTTTCCATATTTGCAAAACTTAAAATCATTTACTATATTTACAAATATAGCAAAGATTTTTGGTACTCCTTAAAAATCTATAATCTATATTTATCTCTTTCTCTATCTACAATATATTTTTCCTTAGTTATTTATATAATATCTAAATTATCTTTAATTTGTGTTTCATTTATTTTTCTCTCTTCAATACAATTGATATTAATAAAAAAAAAAAATTAAAATATCTTATACAAAATAAAATAGAAATACTATGTAGGACACGTGTTAAAATATTACTCCATTTCAAACTCATTAAAACTACTATATTTTTAATTTATAAGTTGGCAAATTAAAAATAATTCAATTGATTACAGACATATTTTTTTTCGCCCAGAAGTAATGGATACGAAATATGGAATAATTAAGGGCAGGCGTGCAAAAAAAGAAAATATAAATTAGGTTCTAAGAAAACGAAGACAGTGAAGCCCGGTTAAGCATTACGCATCCATAGCACGTATAACGCAACAGCAAAACCATTTTATTTTCTTCTCGTTTTTGTTTTGGTTTTCAATTTCCTCTCGTCGTCTTCTCCATTAGATCTCGTTTCTGCAACACCAACGTTTGACACTCACAGAAATTAAACCACCGAGGGATCAGCTAACACACGCAGAAACTGGCCTATGGGTTGCAGAAATAGGGAGTTTTCTGAAGATGAGACTTGCTCTTCCACGCTCAGCGAGGCCTTGCTCTTTGCGACTATGTGCCTCATTGGTCTTCCAGTTGAGGTCCACGTCAAAGATGGTTCTGTCTATTCCGGCATCTTCCACACTGCCTGTGTGGAGAATGAATATGGTGTGTTTTCGTAAGCTTCTTCATCTTGGCTTCCTTAAATCATTTCCGGAGAATCTATTAATTGCTGGAATTCTAGAGTTTTCATTCATTTCTTTATGTGAATTTGTGTCTTGGTTTTTCCGGTGAGCGAGATTGTTTCGAAGTCCTAATTTTATCGTGTGCATACGGTGGTCTGGTGTGTAGATGATTTGGATCCGAAATTTGATCTGGGCATGGATGGATGAAAAGATTGGCATCTGATTTTTTTCCCATCACATTGCTGAGTGTTTAGAAATTACCATTAATTGAATTTATAGAGTTTGACGTTTCTTTTGATGTTTTACGACACGATTTAATCGTTCGATGTTCTATTAGAAACAACCATGCTCCCCCTACCCCTTCTTTTTCCTATACATCGTGAAACGGCGATGGTCGTGAAATCAATCTGTGTATTGTTACTAGGCGTTGTTCTGAAGAAAGCAAGGATGACAAAAAAGGGTAAAAGGAATGTGAATGTGGACGATGGCGTTGGAATCGATACTCTTATTGTTCTTTCTGGCGATCTTGTCCAAGTTGTTGCGACGGTATGTAATTAAGGCCACTTTTATTTTGCTTTTTCTAGTTCTCATGTTATTTAATCTAATTTAGTTTAAATCTAGGTCATATTGAGTTCTGGGTTATTTCAAATGTACAGGAAGTTCTACTACCGGCTGGTAGCTTTTCCAAAAGTTTGGCTGGTTATGATAACGAAACCATGGCCAATGTTCCGTCATCGCTTCCAGCGGCAGAGGCTAAGACATGTATGGAGTCATTCAAGGAGGGGAGTCAGATGAATCAAACAAGGTATACTTCCATTGTGACATTGTTTATTTATAGATAGAGAGAATCTAGTCTAAATTTTGGAGTTTGATATTCTTTTATCGATGGCGTTTGGACTGATGTTGTTAGTAATAGCTGTTTCGCACGAAGTGTGGTTATTGTTGCAAGAAAGTTTTCAAGGTCTCTACTGGTGGTAGTACAAATGCAACCTATAGCTGTTTACCAAAAATGTATTGCAATCTATGATAAGGAATTTAGTCAATTCAGCCTCTTACTTAAAATTGGAACCAAGGGATTTGTCCTTAAAGAAGTGGCTTTCCATGATTGAGAAGGTTATGTTGTCTACAAAATGACCTTTTTTCTTCTTGATTTTACTTGGAAAGAATGTTCTCTCCAACTTTGGTTTTACGGATATACTAGATAGATCCTTGCAATCCTAAATCAGTTACATGAAAGTGGCTTCAGGAAATTATTATTTATTGGCACATTTACGCGTCTGTGCGTCACATAGAAAGCTATAATCTCTTGCTTAATAATCCATATTTCAAGATGGGAGAAGGTTTTTCAATTATATTCTCTATTGTGATTTGTATGCTTAGTTTAGTATAATGGACATAACTACCAACACACATTTCAATTGTAACAGCAGTGACCTGGTCCAAGATCAAAATCGTTTTGCTCATGGTTCAGTGCCTACTGTAACTGGGCAGCAGAGTGATGTTAGACAGCTTTTACGAGATAATGTTGAGAACAACCAGGGAGATGCACAGCAGAAAAGGGAAAGGATCAATAGCAAAAAGGTGAACTTTTCATGCCTTGGTTGCATAGTAGTAACACACTCACCCAGCATATGCTTCTAAAAGTAAAAGCTGTAAAGGGAGTGATGAACCTATTAAAAGGATTGTTAATATAGCCTCCTCAAAGATACCTACAGTTAGTACTCGATAAATAGTATCCACTTAACAAGCCTACACTGCTAACTGTTTGTATGAATTATTTAGTAGGCATGCTATCGAAGTTAAGTTTTTTAGTCTTTGTTTTGGAGTTTATCATTTTCCTATTTATAACTGCTCTGCCTTCTTCCCAATCTCCTCCTTGCAGCTTGAAGATGTCACTGATGCTGCAATCAATTGGAGGTATGAAATAACTTCTCTTTTTCCCTAATTATATCCTATTTTTTTCTTATGGTTGTCCGGAAAATAATTGGGGTTTATCTCATGATGAGGCCATCAAAAGTAGATGTGGTTCATAAGCTATCATCAGTTTTTTTATTATTCTTATTATTATTTCTTGTAAGAAGCAATGTCATACCAAAAGGGAACATGCTGTGTGGCAAATGGTTCTCTTACTTTATTTGAGATTGATATATCCGTTGGTTCAATTTTATTGTGTAACTAATTACTCTCATTGATTCTTTTATTATTATTACTGTTGTTGTTGTTGGTGGTGGTAAGAAACAATTTCATACCAAAAAAGGAACATGCTGTGTGGCTTATGGCTCTCTTTATTTGAGATTGATATATCTGCTGGTTTGTTTTAGTTTGTTAACTAATTACTCTTGTCTCAGTGAAGTGCTCCTTATCTTTGGTTTGGTTTAATTATTTGACAGACAGGACCGAGATAACCAATCAAAAAGGGAGCAGGATGATCATAGTCGGGAATTGGATTTGCATAAAGGAGTCAATGTATGTCAAGTAGGCTTCTTCAGGAATCAGGTTTTCTTGAGAATTAGATGTTATTCATTTGGGTGGACTAAATTTAAGACTGACTGCTTTTGTTTCTGTAGGTTGATCGAGTTCAATCGTCTATATCGAGTGGTGAGTTCAAAGTACTGTTAATGAGGTCTGGCTCGTCTGATTTGGTCATAAAGCTTGTATGAATGGGTTTTCTAAATTTAGAAACTACATATACTTGCAGATTGTTTTTTATTTGAAATGTTGATTTTGCAAATAACCATTATTTGCTTACTTGAGTTGTAGATTTCTTTATATGCGGTGGAATTTCAGCCTAACAAAGTAAATTCTGAGAAGAAAACGAATGTAATAATGAGATCAAAAAAATCGTTCAGAGTATTTAATGGTTCTGCTCCTGCTCTTGTTAAATTTGAGAAACCATGCATTGAAAGACCCACCTCAGTCAACACTTTTCTGAATGCATATACTGTTGGTGTCTGAACTTTTTCACTTTCGTCTGTAGATATTAGCTTGGACTCATGTCATAGTTCTATGACTTCAACAACGGACGTGGCCCCTTCTCATGGTTCAGAATCCAATAAAGGTGGCAAGGTACATATCATTATCAAATTTTCACTTTTCACTATCATTACTATATTTAAAAGATAGGATGTGATGGTGCATGTTTTGATACTTTTGAGCATCCTTTATTTGGATGATGTCAACATATACCTTCATGCATTTTACTTGGTTCAATTTTTATGTTACGGATCATACGCCAGTGGTTGTTAAAAATTTGCCATGTGATAGTTATACGTTACAAATTCTTCTATTTCTTCCAGCCAAACTTCCCTGAAATGAGTACAATTTCCCCAAAGCTAAATAAGGTTTATATTTGAGCCTGATTTTTGTTTTTGTTTTTGTTTTTTTAATATATAAGAAACAAAACTTTTTGAATGGATGAAATGTGAGCCAAAAGCATACAAAAATTAAAAGAAGTTTCAGAAACACTCTCCGATTGGCGCAATCAGAAAAGCAATAGTTGTGAAAGGTGTTATAGAAAGTACTCCTACTAGAAAGCAACAAAAACCTCATAAAATTTCCATCCCCTTTTCTTCACATTGGAAGACTCCTATTTCTTTTTCGAAAGAAACCTTCTGATGGAATGGATCTTATGGCACTGAGCCACAAAAATTTGGTTTTCTTTTTCATGTAATGGCAACACAAAAAAGTGTACAGAAAGTTCCTTCTAAACCCTCTAATCCTAGGCAATGGTAAGACCAATGGAAAAGCTTGGAAAAATTTCCTCCATAATTAAAGTTACCGAAGGAAGAGGTGGTTTGCCAATTCAACCTCTCTTTTACACATCACACACCAGCTTATACATAGAGATAAGATTCTTTGATCGAATCTTAATTTGGGTATCCAGACCTCCTAGACCCACAAGCATCTTGACCTTACACAGACTTGAGAAAAAAAAGAAGTCATCTTGCTAGAGCTGACTTCCAAGGGCTTTGCATCATAGACAAGGAAGACGAGCTTGAGCACCAATCTTATTGAACCACTTCTTGACTTAACACCCGAAACCTTCAGCCACTTTGTTAAGGAAGATGCTACCTCATAGAATACTCAAATTGGCACTTTCTAAACTGGTGAGAAGTGTGTGAAGCCAAGGAAGGAAGTAAACTTGTCTTGTTCCAGTGTAAGTTTAATTCATAGTGCTGGGGGATGGGGTTTTCACAAATCCATGAAGGAATTTGCAGCAAATGGCAGCAGGGGTTTTAGGGAAGAAGAAAAAGTTGAAAATTGTTCGGTAAAACCTATTAAAAGAAATGTCATGGAAATATGTTTGGAATTGGATAGAAAATAATTACAGAATTTTTGTAAATGGGGAAGAAAATTGGAGGGCGTAGTTGAAAAGGCTTGATTTAATACTTCTCTTTGATGCTCTTTACAAAAATGATATATAAATTATACCCCCTTCTGTAATTAACTCTAATTATGGAGTTTTTTTTTTTTTTTTTTTTTTTTTTTTTTTTTATTCTTTTCAAGAGGTTCTACACTTGTGTTAATTTTCACTATATCCATGTAAAGTTCTCGTTTCTGTTTCTTTAAATATAAAAAATAAAAACTAAAAAAAAAAATTACAATGAGAAATCCGTAAGTTGTTAGGTTTGCACCAATGATTCAATGAAGACCAAAACTCTTGAACAAGTCATCCCAAAATTCCCTTGAAAACCTGCAGGTCCAAAATAGAGCTTCCCAGTTTGAACAAAGAATGCACCATTGGGGAGAAAGGCCGAATGAGGGGCTGTTTGAGAACTCTCTCGTGTGTATTAATTCAATGGAGAGAAAGGAATCAAATGAAAAATTTGATCTCGTGAGGCACTTTTAATTCTCCAAGTTGGTGGATAGTACTGGTACTGCTATTTGCAAGACTAAGCAGCTTGGAAAATTGGTAAAATAGCATCCCCTCTCCATGAGCCCAAAGATTAACATTGCTTCCTCTTCATCAATCTTCGTGAAGTGTAGGCTGAAGTGAAGGCATTGCCCTGTGGAATGTTGCACCGAGTACTTGTACTACTATACTACCCTACCAAACGTTGGTGTAGTTGCTGGTTGAATTTGCCACAAGCTACTGGTTTCAAAGGATATCTCTATAGCCCCTGCCTCTTGGACAATGTAGCTAGGTATTTCCTCCAGATATTTTCAACTTTCAGCTCACCAGGCTGCTTAAGAAGGGTGGCATTCCCCCATCCAACAAGATGATTGCCTCCCGTTTTCTCTATAAGGAATATATATATATATTTTTTAAACATTCTTTCATCCTTAATAAAGAATGCCTCCTTATAAAAAAAAAGTAAAAGTTCAATCATAGATCCTGGTTTTGAAGGGATCTTGAAGAGGAAAGATGGTAAATTGGATAATTAGCGAGGACAAATTCTTCTGAGGTAAGCTTTTTTTCCCTTTGAAAAAGGAGATTTGGGTCTAGAATAGTATTGAAATTTGGATAAACTTTCCATCTTTTTGAACTGAAAATACATCTTAATCTTTTCCACATGAATTAGGTTGTTGGCATTTTATGTTTGGTTGATTACCCATGGCAACGAAAAGGGATGTTTCTTTTCAATGTTGGCTTATTTCTTTAAAATCCTGTTTAAAGTTTCAACTTTGAAATCTAGCTACATAATATATCGATTTTTTGTGTAATCATGTGATTATAAGTTGAATTGATACCAATATGAAGGAGTGTTTGGTTTACAACACTGTGTTTTTTGTTGGATAATAGTTTTCCTTTTGTCATAAAAAATTCTTATTGAAACCTCTTGATCGAGTCTTCCTTTAATTTTATGAAATGGATACCTAAGGGACTGCTTGATGTATTTTGTAAAAAATTGCTTCTAAAATTGATGAACTTTTTGAAATTGTTTTTTTTAAATGTTTCTTAAAATTAAAAACTGTTTGAACAACTTATTTATCTTTTACAAGATTGTCTTATTTATGGTTGGTAAGTTTGCTAATGATGATGATCACAGATTGATGACTTTATAAGGTCATGATGCAAATATATACTTGATACTTTGTTAATAACTAATGAAATAAATCTTGTATTTACACTTCTCCAGGAATTTAAGCTCAATCCAAGAGCCAAACTCTTCTCTCCATCCGTTGCAAATAGCATGTCAACAACTCCTGCAGCTCCAATGGTTGCGAACGTGGCTTACATTTCAAACAACTCACCGGTAATACCTATGGCTGTTGCTCAGCCAGAGGTGGAGTTCAGTCCTTTTATGCCTCGTTCATCTGTGCCTGCCGCCAAGTTTGTCCCATATGGAAACTCAATAGCTGGATTCGGAGGCAATGTTGCTCAATTTTCCCAACCTGTACGTATTGTTTGGCCTGGTTTTTCGTGATCAGTTTCTTTTGTTTTTCTTATCATACTATCTGGTTAGCCTTTTGGGGACCTAGATAAGCCTTCTAATCTTGTTTCTTCATCTCACAACCAGAATAAATGAAAGCTAAAATTCAGCCTGAATATGTACTTCCAGAGTTCCAGTGGTACATCTAGGTCCCTCCCTTCTTCAAGAAGGAAATTTTAGGTCTTATTTATAACATGGCTAAGTATATGTTTTAGTCCTTAATGTTTGGGTATTTTTTCAATATAGTTCTTATCATTGAAAACGTTTCAATTTAGTCTCTTGTGTATAATATTTTTCATTTTAATCCCTACTATTGGTGAATGTTAAAATTGGTTGATGCTAAACTTACATGGCATAATACATATTGAATTGGTAGAAACTTAGAGGAAAAAGGTCATCTAGGAGAAGAAAATGTGAAATTTCTAATAATTTCTTAGAAATTTGGAGGAGAAATTAGAAACTTCTTTTCTTGAATTACCTTTTTCCTCTAAATTTTTGCTAATTCATTGAGTATTATGCCATGTTGTTTATCATTTACCAATTTTAACATTCACCAACAACGAGTGCTTAAATTGAAAAGTGTTAAAACATAAGAGATTAAATTGAAAAAAATATTTGGGACTAAAACATATAATTAGCCTTAATTAAATGTCCTCTACCTTGAGTATCAAAGATTTAAATGATAGATATTGAAATCTGAAACTTGTATTTGGGTAATCCCTTGAGGATTTCATTAAGGTGTTTGTTGGTATCAACACGATTACATCAAATTGATTTAATTATTCATATGAAAAATATCGGTTTGAAGTGTATCCCATAAGAAAAAGAGTTGTGCATATGGTTCTCCATGAATGTTTTTATTGGCATTTCTTATGATAATTTAGTGACTAAGAGGATGCATAATGCAAACAATTTTAGGTCAACCGTTGTACTGAAACTTCATACGACTCTATTAAAATGAGCCACATGTAACTGTCACATGAAATAATTTAGTTTATTAACTGAATTATAATTTCAATAGGATCCTCTTTACCGGTAATAGCATTTTGGAAATTTCAATGCAACGGTTGTAAATAATTTTTTTTCCTGAAATTTTCTGACCAGTTTTCTCCCTTCATCTTTACTACAGATGGTGGGACATGTGGGAACCAGGACGCAGCCACTTAGATATGTTGGTCAGTATCCTCTCCAGGCTGGCCCTACCTTTGGGCCCCCAAATTCTCAAGCAGTGAGTTGCAACAGGAAGTTTTCTTTAAAAATTTATTCATGACCAGCTGGTCATATATGTTGCTAATCTCTGCCCCTTCCCTTTGATTGTTACAGGTGATGGTCGGACGTTTTGGGCAACTTGTTTATGTGCATCCAGTCTCCCATGTAAGCATTTAAACTATTCATGACCAGCTGGTCATAACGTTCCATATGTTAAAAGTATAAACCATCCTTCCATAAATTTTATTGCTTCTTTAAGCTATTTAACCTTGTAGAGTTAGTTAATCTTTTTCTTCACTTATGTTTCTTGACATCATGAGCAGTTTAATATTTACTTAGAGTTTGACTTGTGAAGAACGTATGCTTTGTTTTAATATTTTAAATCTTTGTATTTGAAGTTCTTTGGTTCTTTTTTCTAAAGTTCAATTCATTGTTTAATCTGTTTTCATGATGTTGCATCTTTCTTTGCCTTAACTTCTATGACTTCCTTTTGGTATCTGTATCCATTTTTGCTCATTTATTTCCCTTGTCTCATTTTGAAGGACTTGGCACAAGGTACAACAGTCGTCTCACCGGTATCACCTTGCCCTTTGTTGACAACACAGCCAGCTCAATATCCAAAACATCAAGGTGGAATTTTTTTTTTTCCTGGCTGATGAGCATTTTTGAATGCATACCTTGTATTTTATCATAAGCTTTGTTGTTGTTGTTGTTTTTTTTTTTTTTGTGATGTTGCTCTTTTATCAGTAGAGAGAAGGCAACTACATGACCGGTTTCAAAAGTGATCATTAGGATTATGCCTACTAAGATCATAATAATATATCAATTTAAACAAATTGTTTTTTGGCTTCTTCATCTAAGCGTCCTCTACAAATGCAGGAACTACAGCAGCACAGGCATTGCAGTTTTGCGTTCCTCCGCCATTTGTGGGCAGCGGGCACCAACCGCTCGCTGCAGTGCCAAACCATATTCCAATTTTGCAGCCTTCCTTCCCCCTCAATCGCCCAAGGCAAGTGCCAGGATCTAATGCATTCTTCAGCACCAAGTTCTAATGAATTTGTTTCAACTGTTAATTCTCTCCATGTACTAGTCAACCGCAACCACAAGCTTAGCAAAATTTTGGTCGTCAAAGTTTTTTCCTATTTTATTTTATTTTTAGCATTTATCTTTTTATGGGAGGGTGCTGCATTGTTTCCATTCAAATCAAGACATTTTGCCTTTGATTGGTGGATGGGGTCTGTTGAACTTTGTATAGGTTGAATTAAAATTTGTTTAGGATCAGCATTATTTCTTGTGAGGATAATTGTGACTCATTGTCCTTCATATGAGTTGGTTTGAATTGAAGAAAAGGTGAAAAAAAAGAAAAGAAAGAAAAAGGCAGGATATTCTTTTGATTTTAATCATCTTAAATAAATGTTATCCCTTGCTGATATCAATGTTCACAGATCATTTTGTTATCAACACATCAAATTCAGCATCGTTGCTTTACATTATGAATTTTATGTTATATTCAAGCTTTTAAGTGCCATAATAGGTAGAGCTCATTCCTGGCTGCCTTATATTAGCATTAAAGTTCATAAATATAACCACTAGAATCACTCTCAATATTTAGAAGAATCACAAACATCTAAAGTTGAACCCTAATTTGGCCTATAGCTTAAAAATTTTACTGATTATGTTTTATTAGTCATTTGACAAACATCTAACTTCCTAACACATAACTATAACATTTGTTCTCAGCCGCAAATACCAGTATGTATAAATATATATATTGATGTGTAGCTTCATTTTACAGTTTTATGGAAAATTAATGACCTTTTTTAATCTGAAGTTTAAGAATAAAAAAAGAATATGTTTAAAAGTTTAGGAAGAAAGTTAGGAGTATTAAATTAAAATTTAAACTTAGAATTTATTAAATAAAGTTATAAATCAAATAGTAAATATATTAAATGAAATTATAAACTAAATGATGATCTGCCCCTCTTTTGGGTCAATTGACAATTTAGCATTTTCTTTTTCTTTCTATAAATTCAATCCAACTGCCCAACAAAACCTTGTAATTTAAGGCTCTTAGCTACTTTACTCTCACAAAGGTGAAATTGTTCATTATCCAAATATCCAAGTAGAAAAATTTAATAACTTTCTAGAGAATCATCCAACTACACTAAGTTAGGATTAGACGTGAGGTAGCATCCAGAAAACAGCTACACCGTATGATACCGCTTCTTCTATACCGAAAACATTAACTATAACGATACATGCTACTCAGTTTTGCTTTGGTTGCCAGCTTCTTCATCCCCAATCTCTGTTTTTGATTCTGCCACTTCATCTGACTTCAGTATCAAACCCGGGTTCTGCACTTCAGCCCATGGCTCTGGAGTTTGCATCATGTTTTCCTGCAAAACCTTTTCAAAGTAAAGTATAACTTCATTAGTGCAAGCAGTGGCATAACCCAAATGAATTCTTCCCCGTATAGTAAACGGTATTAGTAATCTAACCACATACTCGAACACGTTATCAAATACAATCTAGTCGAAGTCTCATTTACCTGTAACAGCTCAGTCATTTTGCCAGTTCTAGACTCCTCATCCAGAGCTTTGGGAATAGACACCGAACTATCATGAAGGGGCTGCACTGCTTTTAGGGGTTCAATCATCAAAGGTCCATCCACTATGTTGGTTGCAACCTCTGAGCTATCTTCACATTCTTTAGCTGATATCTTACCACTTGGTTTGTTATTCTCGGTCTGCATTTCAGCTGACAGAGAGGGGGCTTGAATTCTCTTGATCACTTCAGTCACAAGATTCTCGAAAGGCGTGCTAGGCAATGTCATTGATTTACCTTCTGAATCATGAACTTCCACTACCAAGGATTGGTTATGAGAACTATTTTCTACTGATACATCATCTTGTATGACCTGCTCGCCAGATTGCGGTTGGAAAGGAAAGCTTTCAATCCCAACTGTCACATTGGTGGGGGCTGATTCAATTGATGTAAAAGCACCTACAATAACCTCTTTGCCTTTTGAGGATTCCATATCAGTAGTTTGAATTGCAAATGATTCAGTAGCAACTGAGAGCCCATTTGTTAACTTAGCAGGTTGTAGCACAACGGGGACCACATTACCTCTTGAGCTTCCTGAGGGGGTAATTTGGGCAAATATAGACGATATAGATATTTCTTTTGAAGAATCCCGGTTAGAATGCGGAGATGTATGTTTAAACCCCAACTTGGCACCGGATGATTCATGGGATGGGACTTCTCCATTTTTGGATCGGGGGTTATTTCCATGGGTTTGATTTCCTGTAGTAAAAGGAATTGTATTTCTTCTGATCATTTGAACATCTGGGGCCACGTCGTTCTCTGCCGAAACAGGGACATAATGCCCAGGCTTAAAGACAACACCTCTCAAAGTGATTCCAGAGTTTCCAACCCTAACACACAGCAGATATCCAGCTTCAAACACTGCCTCAATGACACCAGACACAACTTGTCCCAGCATCCCATCAGCTGCATTTTGAATTTGAATTGTTGGATGTGATGGGTTTCCATTCACTCCAGAACCAGGTGAAATAGGAATAGCCTCCAAATGTCTTTTACCTCTATTCTTTGCAATAAGAACATTCTCATCATAATTTAACTTCGGATATTTTCTAGGACGACCGCGTTTTCGCTTCAAGGGAACATCAACTAAATTATCAGCGCTGATTCCTTGGTCAGCCTGACTCATCCTCTTTAATCCTAGCAAATTGTAGCTTGCCTCAGATGTACTGATTACTTCCCTTCCCCCTGCAGCAAAAGGAACAGTATATTTTAAGCTTACAAAAAAGGAGAAAAATCTTGAACGTGTTAAAATGAAGGATTTTTGAGAATATAAATGCTACACTGCCACCGATGGTAATTAATCTTCACTCAAAACAATCTTACATTCTCATACTATCGTTGTTATTTTTCCTCCCCTCTGCTTTGGTTTGATTTAATCCCTTTTTTTTTGAAATCCCTATTTTAATCCCTCTGCTTTAGTTTGATTTAATCCCTATTTATAATCCATAAAATTTCATATTTATTCATTGTAGTAGCTAAACTTTAAATATTTTATCTTAATTATCCTAATTCTAAAATATTTGTTCTAGTCCCGTAAACTTTCGAAACTTTACATTTTTTAAACAAAGTGCTTAAACTTTACCTAAAGGATTATTTAGTCGTTGCCTTCAAATTTTCATTAATATTTAACAAGAATTTAAATACAATTTGAAAGTTGACACTTAACTAAATGTGGGTTTAAATAGTTCAGGTTGACATCGACTTATATGGTAAAATAACAAGATAGCTCCCTATGTTATGTACCAGTTAAAAAATCTACAAAATAATAATAATAATAATAATAATAATACAATGTTTATGCACTTACTTGATCTGTTTTATAGGTTGAACAACTATGCCCTTAAATTCCAAAAATAATAATATATTTGACTAAAATAATTTTTTTATGCAAAATTTAGAACTTGACATAATATTTGAAAGAACCAAAATAGAATTTGAACCCATCTCCCATAATATTCAACTTTGAATTTGTTTTTGCCAACTATCTGATACTGTTTGTCTTACAATGAACATGCATAAAAACATACATATATGAGTATAAAACAGTAAATACTGCTATCTCTTGCTTGGTTCTTATCTAACAGACTACATGATAGATAAGAACATGCATTTCTCTTTCTTAGTTCTTTTATAATTGACTAAATCTGATTTGTTTCAATAATCTGAGGATTGTGGTAATGATTGGATTGACTAATGAGGATATAGAAAATAATTTTATTCATGTATAAGAAATTTCTTATCAAACCAAAGAAATTTACAAAAGTTGAGGAAAGGGTCTCAATCTAAAGGAGTTACACTAAAAAAGTCCGACTAAAGTGCAATAGCCCTTTGAGATTTAAGCACAAGGTAAAAAAAAAAAGTACATGCCTTTTTTTTATGGGACGCACAATAGAAATATAAATAATTTTTTTATATATGAAGAAAAATAGTAGTATGTGTACTAAGATGATGAAAAATTTAAGAAACTTTTAATCGATATTTTAAAGAAAAAATGAATATATATTTTTTAAGAATATTCATGTGTTTCTCCACTAAAAGTTAGAAAATCTAAAAAACAAAAAAAGAAAAGGGCAGTTGCGTGCCTCATTAACAGCATGCGAGGCACAGAGAATGCGCCTCACTAAGGGGTGGTAAAAAAACCCACGGATCCCTGACCGAGTAGGGGGTCAAATCAGGAACTTTTTTCGGGTCCCCGCTTCCAAATTGCGAGGATGGGGGAATGGGAATTAAAAGTCCCCACAAGGTTGGCCCTGTCCCACCCCGCTGCCAACCCTACTAGCACCTAAGCACACTTTTTAACACATTGGTTACAATAAACTTCTCCCACGGGAAAAAACTGTAGAGTAGCTATAGGAATTTAAAAGAAGTGAACATTTACACCAAGATATAGCTAAGTAGACTATGGATTCAGAAATACTATCAAAAACCGTTCCTTGTCATTGAAGACCCGTTAGTTCCCATCAATCCATGTAGTCTGAAAAAAAAAAAGCTCAATCCAAAGAAGTTCTGTTTCATCTTTGAAGGGGTGGCTAGATAACGTAAAGAGGAGGCACTTTGGGTCTTTTTGCAGAGTTATCGACCAATTAAAGGAAGAAACTCCTTCCAGAACTTTTCGGCATAAGTGCAAGAGAGGAAAATGTGGTTTTGTGATTCGGCCTCTTTCTTCTAACACTATCAAAGTAGTGATGTAAGATTAAATTTACTTAATTCATCAGCTTAAACTTTGGGTTGAATAGTGGTTTAAAAAGGATCAGAGTAGGAGTCCTATGTTCAAGTCCTAGTATTGTCATTTTCTTTTCCATTAATATTGATAATCCCATGTGCAAATTTTCAGTCCACAAATGAGTTTCAAGTTCTAGAAAGAGAATGAGAAAAACAGAACTTGCACACAAGTTCGATCACGAAAAGATACTTTCTCATTAATTGTGATCAAAGAACAACACCCTATATATATATGGGTTGTTGAATCAGGGTAAAATAAATACAGAGTATTCACAACTTTACCAATTCTGTACAAGGATGAAATAGTAAAAAACAAATATAAAAACTATTTTGTAACTCTGTTAGTGTGCTCTCTTAACATCCCCTCAAACCAACTAGAAGATGCACAAACATTGAGCTTGGCCAGCAAAGGAAGAAATCGGGAAGGAGACAAAGGATTGGTAAACATATCAGCCACCTGAGCAGAAGCAGGATGATGACAAATCACAAGTTTCTTCTATAACACCAAATCCCGAACAAAATAGATATCAATTTCCACCAGCTTTGTTCGAGAATGCATAACTGGATTGGCACTAAGATGAACTGCACCAAGATTGTCACACCACAAAGTAGGAGGCTGATCCAAAACCAAATGCAGATCAAGAAACAAAGACAGCAACCAGATTAAATCAGCTGAAACATGGGCTAAGCTACGGTATTCAGCTTCCGTACTAGACCGAGATATAATGTTTTGCTCCTTAGAAGTCCAAGTAATAAGATTCACCCCAAAAAAAACACAACACCCAGATGTAGATTTACGATCATCAGGGTCAGAAGCCCAATCAGCATCTACAAATCCTAGTAAAAGTAAATCCTTGGGCTTTCGAAACACTAAGCCATTATCCAAAGTGCCTCCCAAATAACGCAATACGAGTTTAACAGCTTGCCAATGAAAATGAGTAGGGGAATGCATAAACTGGCACACCTTGTTTACACTATAGGCTATCTCAGGACGTGCAAGTGTGGCATCCTGTAGAGCACCAATAGTCCTTCCATACAAGTGTAGATCTAAAACTTTTCCCCCATGACAAGAGAAAGAACAAACCCACTAACCATCGGAGTAGAAATAGACTTTGCTTCATGCATCTTTGTCTTGTAAAGCAAATCAGAAATGTATTTAGACTGAGACAGAAAAATACCTCCAGATGGTACCATGGAGACTTCAACACCAAGAACGTAACTTAAAGATCCAGATCTTTAAGTGAGAACTTCTAGTTTAAGGCATCAATCAGCTGTGCAATCTTAGTCGAGGAACTTCCAGTTATCATCATATCATCGACATAAACCAAAACATAATAGCAAGAACCATCCTGATGTCGAACCAGTAAACTCGAATTAGCTAGTGAGTTGGTAAACCCCAAGGAATGAAGAAAAACATGGTTAGGGGCCTGTTTAAGACCATACAAAGCCCTCTGTAATTTGCAAATTAAAGGTGGATAAGTAGAGATAACCATACCTAGAGGTTGAGACATGTAGACCTCCTCATTAAGAAATCCATGCAGAAAAGCATTATTAATATCAACTTGTCTCAAAGACCATCCCAAAGGAAGAGCAAGAGTAAAGACAATCTGAATAATGGTGAGCTTGACAACAGGACTAAACGTCTCAATGTAGTCCCGATCAACCTCTTGATGGAATCCTTTCGCTACAAGGCAAGCTTTGTAACGAGTCATTGAACCATCTGAGTTTCTCTTAATTTTAAACACCCACTTGCAACCAATAATTTTCTTATTACATGGAGGAGATATCAAGGACCAAGTCTCATTAGCCATCAAAGCAACATACTCTTCTTGTGTAGCCTTTACCCAATGTTACTTAAGAGCTTCCTTCACCGAGGGTGGTTCGACTTCAACATAATCAGCCAAAAAAAATTTGGGCAAAATCCCATTTTTCCCTCTAGTAACCATAGGATGTTGGTTAATAACCATCGGACTTTGCACAACAGTCCCAACTGAAGGAGCAGTCACATCTGGAGAGTCGAAAGAGGTTGTATTAGTCGCTTGAGCTGACGATGCAGCAAGAGGACTGTGCAATTCATTATTTGTTAGAGAAGCATTAAGACACTGTGAACTAGATGGAACCGCAACGATGGAACTATTGCAGATGGTGCTTCATTTGCAGATGGGCCATGTGAAACCGAGAAAGTAGGAGCTATTTGAAGCAAAGTTTGAACTGTCCCCAGATTTAGATGAGCCTGAGGCAGAAAAGTGCACTGTTTAGACCGAGCTAGAAAATTCATTTCATCAAATTGTACAAGTCTTGAGATATATAACCTCCCAAAGAGAGCAAGACACTTGAACCCCTTACGGATATAGCTGTATCCCAGAAAAAATGCATGAGGTGGAGTGAGGCTCAATCTTTTGTCGATTATAGGGTCTCAATGAAGGGAAGGAGAGACAATCGAAGGTCCGAAGTCGACTATAATCTAGTTTTATCTTAAAAAGCATCTCCAATGGAGAAAATTGCTGATGTACCACAGTAGGGAGTTGATTAATGAGATATGTAGCCGTCGAAAAGGCATTGTCCCAAAATTCAATGGGTAAAGAAGGATGAGACAGCATAGGACCCATGTCGACAATATGTAGGTGCTTACGCTCAACAATTCCATTTTGTTGAGACGTATAAGGACGTGTCACATGGTGTATAATACCCCTTGAGATTTAAGCAAAGGTATGAAAGCTTGGAACTCACCACCTTCATCTGATTGAAATCTCAAAATAGACCGACCAAGAAGCTTTCCACAAGAGCCTTAAATTGAACAAAGGCCGAGAAAGCCTCAGATTTGGTACGCAGGAAGTAAATCCAAGTGTGTCTCGAGAACACATCAACATAGCTAATATAAAATCTAAACCCATTCCGAGATGGCTTAAATGCAGGACCCCAAAGGTAACTGATAGAACCCAAATGTATTGAAATATAAAAATAAAAGGAATTATAAGCTAACCCAAGTATTCGAGGCACTTGGAACCTCCCCCTCTTGAGGATACTCACTCAAGCCCTAAATCACTCAATCCATGCATATCTCATCCCCCATACTCTCTCTATTTATAATAAAACTCCCCTAACAACGTCTCTAACTAATTACTAATGTATCCCTAACATACAAATAATATTCCTAATCACCCCAAATAGCATTCCTATCATTACCCGCCCCTAAAAACACACGTTGTCCTCAAGGTGTGGGGGAAACAGAAGCAAGCAAAAAAACTTTTTTTTTTTTTTAAAAAAAAAAGAAAACCTTAATACTCAACCTGTAGACCCTAAAGACACCCTAATGGAAACAGGATAAATCGTGTTAATGGGCGTGTAGTGAGCGACAGTTGGAGTTGGACGGCAGCGGCAATGGCGACGTTAGACGACAACAGTCGACGGTCGGTTGGCGGCAACGGTGGTGGCAATGTAACAGACGGCGACGATCAGTGGTGGCAGTGGCACAGACAACGACGGTCGATGGTGGTGATGACGATAGTGGCGCAGGTGAACGAAGGAAACATAAAACTATGGCAGCTAGGGTTTTTTCTTCTATGTAGTGATGACTTATATCAAGTTGGGTCAGAAAAATCCAGCCCAAAATCCACTCTCCTCTATTATCTTTGAATAAGAAATGGGCCTCCACTTTTTAATCAAACCCAACCCATTACACAGTAATTTACTAATCAGCCCATGATTCCACATCCTTCTAGATTCTTCTCCATAACCACCCACGTGAATATGGTTTTGTATTTTTCTTTTTTCCTTGTGTAACCAGCCTCCCCCTCGAATCAACACCCCAGATTGCCGACGTTTCTTCCGATTCATTTTCTCCGGCCATTTCAGCAACCACCGCCGGCGACGAAGCTCTCCAACCGCCACAAGTCTTGGCTCACCTCTTATTCTTCCGCTAGGATTTTGATGGTATTCTCTTCGCAAAGTTACCTAGATTTTTTTCATCTTTCTTCTCTCGCCTCTTCTTTTTTTTTTGCGGACGAAATCCCCTTGGCCGGTACTTTGATCTTTTTGCCCAGTTTCTTTCTTCTTTGTCGAAATTTCTTTTTGGCCAACTCTTTCTTTCGGCCTTGATTCTTCCCTCCTTGTGGAAATTTCTTTTTTTTCGACTTCGATTTCTTTGATTTCTTCAATTTCATAACCTTCGCTCCCATCTCTATAATTTCTTCTTCCTTGATTTTGTTGGAAGGGAGTAGCGAAATTACTTTCAAATGGTTCATTGTTACATCGCTCCGTCCTAATGTTCGCACAAATTGAAGTCTTGAGTCCATCTTATCCTCCAGCAATTGGAACCTTGCATCAATTCGCCTCCACATTTGTTGGAGCTCTTCACGTAAACTCATCTTCATCTCCTTCAAATCCATGGCAGAATCGAACTTCTCTGATACCAATTGATAGAACCCAAATGTATTGAAATATAAAAATAAAAGGAATTACAAGCTAACCCAAGTATTCGAGGCACTTGGAA
>JAOANK020000060.1:58540-70852 GCA_026257165.2 Telfairia occidentalis | reverse complement strand
AATAACTCTTATTTTATTAAATAAATAATTTGAATAAAATTACAAGACCACGAAGGTTTAGGACATCAACCCCAACAAACTGTTGATGCCAAAATCTGGCTCAATGGTAAATTTGTTTAACTGAGACGAATGAGTGAGCAATGAGCAATGAGCAGAAGAGTAGATGAGCAGTGAGGAGTGGGCAGTGGGCAATCAACGCTTGCAAAACAAATACACTACGCACCGGTGTGGTGCTAAACCACTGACACTTCGATGCTCAAGTCAACGCAGGTTTTATAAGAAACTTAGCACCAGTAAGATTGGTTGGAATTGCTTACCTTTGAATACATTTTGCTTCCATTTATAGGTATGCTAATCGACGGTAAAGATCGTAACTACCGCCCAAGTGTAACTGCTGAATTGATGATCGTGTAATTATACTATGACCATTGCGGTATGTTATAGATCCAGCTACCATTATGATCACAAAGGTTCCGATCGTTTGCATTATGGGAGCGGCTGAGCCAAAAAGACCACACTTGGTCTACTGGTCGGCTTGACCGACCATGTTATTGGGCCTTGTGGTCGGCTCGACCGACCATGCCTTCTAGTTGGCTCGATCTTCTAGTCTTCCTCTTCTAGTCTTTCGATCTTCTCGTCTTTTGGTCTTTTGGTCTTCTAGTCTTCTTTCTTCTGTTTGGTGGGTTTCCTCGAGCTCCTTTTTTTAGGTTGAGCTCAACTTGGGCCTGACCTTTCCAAAGCTAATCGAACTGTCCTACTCGAGTTGAGCTTATCAGTTCAAAGAGATTAGTTATGGGCTTAGTCTTTGTCGGACTAAGTCTCTCTTAACCTTATCATATCTCATTTTTCTACCCATAACATGTATTATAAATGAATTAAGTTACTACATAAATAAAAGAAACACGTGAAATATATTTGGTATGTATTTGAAGTATATATATTATAAATGTAATAAGATATTGCCTTACATGAAAATTTGTATATGAGGTATACCAAATATAACTATGTAATATATCATCATAAAAAATTCATATTATGAAAGGAATAAGAATTAACGTATTGCTTATATGGAAGATATTTGATCTGAATTTATAGTATGATATATGACTACAATCAATATGTAAGAATGAAAAATATAAATAGAGTATGTATTAAAAAAAAAGAAAGAAAGTTATATTTTCCAATCGAAAGCATGAAAGTATTCAAGGAAAAACCGAATTAAACATGGGGATCTCTAACACTCATAATTTTGTAGCGAAAAGGGTAATGACGTTGATCATTCTCATATGCACCACTCATATTTCCACCATTTTTGGCAAATTTGGTTTGATTGAATTCAAATATATCTTACTATATTTCTGGAAAAAAAAAAAGTCAAATGCCTTAATAATTTTTAAAATTTTGTTACTCTGAAAATTAGTTTTAGAAAATGTTTTTTTTATCTAATTATTAATTATTAATGATAAACTAATGTAAGTAATAATTAAAGATACACATTTTGAAATTCAAATTTTTATTAAATGAAAGAGATTGTTGGGTTTTTATGTCCTAAAACTCATGGCTTGTAAATGTTGTAAACATTTTTTTATTATCAATAAAGTAGTTATTGAAGTTATTCAATAAAGTTGTTATTGAATAAAGTAAATGGTTAAGTATAACTCTATAAATCCAATAAACTAAGAACTCATAGCTATACTTTGAGTACTTGAACTTTATAAGGAGACATAAAAATAGATCAGATTTAAGTACATAGCCAAAACGGTCTATAGTATAAGGATTAAGCTAGGTACCTTCTCTTGGGGACACTATGGGTGCGGCCCGCTTTGTATATGATACAAACGATGTGATTCTGAATCGTTCATGTGGAGACATACGCGTGAAGGCGTCCTATGCAATGAGTTTGCATAAGACCGGACCGCGAAATAGTCATTGTTTTTTTATAACATTGTTTACTGAAAACACTGACTAATTTCAAACTGATGACCTAGGTAACTCGATGTTAATCTTGAGCTAACTATGAACTCCTGTTTATTAGAGATTATTCTTAGATTTGCATGGGTGAGAGAGACCCAACAACGCCTGCTCAATATGCCTCCCATTTCAGGGGTAAGACTGGGTAGATAGATGAGAACATAGTCCTGCAAGATGGAATTCACTCCTACTCGACTTTAGGAATAGTAGAGATGTTGTTTCCTTAAGTGTTGATTCCAAGTCTTAAACAAGGGTCCCCACTGTCTCATTGTCCCAGCTGAGATTACGAACAACCTGTGAAGGATCCATTAGGGATTCATATTCGGAAAAATAGTTTTTTCGAAAAATCGGGATTGATGGCAAAATAATATTATTTTAATATTTGATATTAAAATAATTAAAAACATAAATTAAAAATGTTTTAATTTAATTTATGTTTTTTGAATTTTAATTTATGAAATTAAAATCAAAATTGGAAAAAGAGAAAAGAAAGAAAAATAAAGAAAAAAAGAGAAAAAAAAAGAAGAAAATGGAAACTTCTTATTTTTTCCTTCCTTTTGCCACATCTCCAAGAAGTGATACCTTACTCTTTTGAGCCTCAATTTAGGGTGAGGTAGTTGTGCATGAAATCTCCTATAAATGGAGATCAAATTCGTGCAAGGGAGGGTTGTTGATTTGATCAATTTTGCTCCCAAAAGTTCTTGTGTTCAAAAGTTGAACCAAAGTAACCTTCATCCATTCCTTCTTCAATTCACCACGAAAGAGGATCCCACAATCCGTTATAAGGCCGGAGAATAGCTGAAAAGACTCTAGTAGTGGCTCGGGAGGTGTTCGTGACCAATTCCAAGGAGAAACAAGTGAGAATCGGATCAACAAAGGTATGTGTTTATAGTTGTCTGTTTTTTCCCAATAAAAGCATGATTTTATCCATTTAATTGAGCCTATTTGAGTGCAAATCGATCCTTTTCGCTGCATGTGTATGTTTATATATCCTTCAGAGATAAATATCTTAAATGAAATATGGTATAGTAGGAAAATTTATATTAAAAATAAAATATTATATTTAGATAGATACTATTAAATGAGGGCAGTTTAGTAAAAAAAATATGTTTAGAAATCTAGATATTTCAATATAAATATAGCTTATAATGAACTTTTGTGAAATTGAGTATCTAAAATAACCCTTGGAGCACAATTTGTGTTTACTTAATAGCTCTTAGGCCCAAATTTAAGGTTATGTAATTTTATTTTGCCTTTTGGAAAAAGAAACCTCATAAATATAGTAATTAGTTTAATTGAGATTTAGTTTAAGTTTTTTTTTTATTTGGAAGATAAAATACCTATAAATAATCATCTCCTTGTACATTTGAAGAAAAAGCTTAGACTTTTGATGAATAAAATTAAAATTAGCCATTGAGCTTTTTCTTTTGCTCCAAAAACCACGAGAGGTTGGTGCACTTAATCTTGTTGTACAAACTCCTTAGAAACATTCAAGATTAGGTTGATCACCAAACTTGTGGGATGTTTCACTTTGGATTAAGAACAAGTTCTCTCAATCCAAACTTGACCTTCAAGGTAAGTCCATTATGCTTTCCCTTGGATGATTCTTTGTGTGTATGCTAGGTTACCGTGTGTGTTTAGGAGGTCCTTATTTATACAAGAGTTGCCTAAGTCACTTGCAGTACGGTTGAACATATCATTTGATATCAGAGCTTAGGCTCAAGATTGGACATATTCTCATATTTCTTACTTGTTTCCTAATGTTTTACTTTTAAACTCCAATCATTGCTTGATAACCAAGAGGTGTTTGAAGCTTTATATTATTTTTTGCCTTGTATATTTTGTTTATGTTGTAGCTTGCTGTCTTTTTTATTAAGAAAAAAAAAAAAAAGGAAGAAGAAGAAGAAGTAGAAAAAGAAAAAAAAAACTTGTTAGTCTTTCCATTTTATTGATTTGGTTGAATTTTCATATTTTGATGAACTTATTATTATAGTCTTCAATATTAAATATAAAGTTTGTTAAATTACAAGGGTAATATTTAAACTTTTAGATTTGTATTTAATAGGTTCCTAAACTTTAAAAAATTTCTAATAATTCTTTCAATTTTTAATTTTGTGTCTAATAAATTAATGAAGTTGAATAGAATTGAAAATGCACCTATGTTTGAGGCAAGGAGGCGTTAGGAACTCGTCAAACTATTCACAATTCTCCCTTATTTCTCTCTCCTCGTCTTCTCTTCCACCGTACACCCATTTAACTCTACCCTTTCTCTCTCTCATCCTCTTTTTTTTTTCTGCCATTCTTTACTCTCCTCCACCTTCTTCTCATTTCTTGTTATTCAACTTTTTTTTTATTTAATTACTTCAATTTTTTGATACATTAATTGTTTTGGTTTCAATTCTCTCCATAGTAAATTAAAAA
The DNA here is from genome assembly GCA_026257165.2 of Telfairia occidentalis. NCBI lineage: Eukaryota > Viridiplantae > Streptophyta > Magnoliopsida > Cucurbitales > Cucurbitaceae > Telfairia > Telfairia occidentalis. Next base: position 66,460 of record JAOANK020000060.1, on the reverse strand, counting down.
GACATTCAAACACTAAGTAAAACATATTTAGCTCATTATGAATTAATGACCACCTTTCTCCTCAATTTTCATACAAATTAAATACGATAGAATTTTTTGGCGATGGTAGTTTTTTTTTAGTTTAACAATTGTGGAGTTGAAAAATTAGACTATCAAAATTTGCAATAGTAATAGATATTTTATTCATTAAGCTATACTTAAATTGACAAAATAGTAGGTTCTGTTAATAGCAATTATAGGAAAATTGATATTTGTGAATTCTTGGACATTAGAGAAACCTTTTAAGATACAATAAAATAAGGAAGCATTAATTCTATACATTTAAAATCAATTGTACATGACCCCTCCATTTTGTAGAATGGAGAAATATGCAACTACTCACATAGTTTGATAATCCAATAGATTTAATTATAAGTTTGGTACTTATTATATTTATGTTTATTTCAATTTTGTGTTCCATAGATTCATGTATTAACTTCATTAATTTAAAATTTATATCATTGAATATTTGAACTTTTCGGAAATCAATCCATCACATAATTCTAAAATACGATACACATGCCGCATAAGTGTATTTGTCGGTGTTAATGACATTGAGAGACTTATTAAAAGCTTTTTAAAATATTGAAACTACATAAATATAACCTTAAATGTTTAGAAATCTTTTAAATTTTTTAATAAGTGCCTAAACTTTAATAAATTTCTAATAGGTCCTTAAACTATGAATTTTGTGTTTGATAAATCTTAAATTTTTTAAAAAATATCTAATAGATTCTTAACTTTCAATTTAGTATCTAATAAATCTTTGAATCTTCAATTTTATGTCTAATAGATTCTTGACTCATTCCACATGTTTCTTTTAAATTCACGAATCTATTAGACACAAATTACAAATTTAGCGTATTCTTAGACACAAAATTTAATTTTATGTTTTATAGGTCTATTAATTTTTTTAAAATATCAAACATGTCATAGATCTATTGGATACAAAATTCAAAATTTAGAAACTTATAAGACAACTTATCAGACACAAAATTAAAAGTTTAAAATCCTTGGACCCTATTTAAAGTTTAGGTACACGCTAAACACAAATATAAAAGTCCACTTTACTTCTATAAGTTACTCCATTTTGTAAGAGATGAGAAGAGAAGAGAACATTTTCTTTACAAGATTAAGAAAAAGAAACCATCACAAGTTTAGCAAGTGACTGAAGAAAGGCAGAGAAAGAATCAGCAAAAACATGAACACCACCTCTGGTTAACATAAAATTTCGAATTATTGTCTTGCGGCAGCTAAATAAAAGCACATTTCTTTATATGTTCTGAAAAGTTATCTTGAAAATGAATCAACTTTGGATTCTTCTTACTGGAGAGTTCTCTGTGACTCTGGTAGGTGTTTGACATAAATGTGGTGTACCATTTTCACATAGTCATTGATCTTTTCTGCTCTCCAATTCTCAGTTCTTATGGGAGGAAGATACTTTACAGTCAGCGGAGCTGGTCGAACACGTAAGCTGCCTTTTCTCCAAGCTCGATGGGTGCCGGTGAAGACGATAGGAACGATCGGCAGCTGCGTTTGCAATGCCAAATGGACAAAGCCCTGCAATGGAAAAAAATGAAACAATATGCCTGGCCCTGGTGTGTCTAAATATAGACAATGAGCACGAGATTAATCGATGCACTTGACGACCGATATCGAAGCATTAATACAACAACAAAACATCCATCTTAATCAGACTTAGCCACTTGTTGATCCACAGTCAAAGAGATTGGATCCTAAAAAGGACCTGATTGAAACACTTAATATACAAGTTTAGATCATTTTAAGCACTTGAGATAGTGGTAGGATGGTCAAGATTTGCACTAAACAAGCCATAGGATCTACATTTGGCTATGTGATTTTGTATCAGGGCATTCAAAACAGAAACAACAGACTCATGTGTTATAAAGCTACCTTTTTGAAGGGGAGCAGCCTTCCATCCTTGGACCGAGTGCCCTCAGGGAATATGATCAAGGACAAGTTATTTTGTGCAACGGCTCTAGCTACCTAAGAGTATGAAGGAACCGATACTATTATTGACGACCAAGACAAAAAGATGATCAAACTGAAAAAATAAATTGCAGGAGAATGTGTGTTACCTGTTTCATGGACTCAATTGCTACAATTGGATTCGAACGATCGATGCGAAGATGGTTAGCGAGAATGTAAAGTTGTCCAAATAGAGGGTACCATATGATCTATGCCAAAATAAACTTGATATTAGCACAACAAAGTTTAGGCTGTCTGCATTTCTGTACAAAAATACTTCATAAGAACTTTTAGTGTAAACTAGGAAATTAAATGGTATCTCATCTCAACCTAAAATATAACAGTGAATTCATCTTAACCTTGAGATGTTACTGAAAAGAAAAAAAAAATGGTTCCTCCAGAGCCATGTCAACTATCAAGGAACGGAAATGAGGGGATGAAAGTCATCCTCCTTCATTCCCATTACCATTGTTACTTAGCTAATAATGGATAAGGCGAATGGTTCCAAATTTGTAGGCCCTGCATTAAGATTGTAAATTTTGTTCTCATTAATTCATTTCCCTTGGCGGGGCTCGTTTCCCATTTGCGTGTGTTGTACTTCTCTCTCTCTCTCTCTCTCTCTCTCTCTCTCTATCTCCATTTCTATTCCAATTCATATTTCAAAACTCATTTCCTAGTAGTACATATGAAATCACTTGGCTGAAGGCACCCTGAATGGAGCCAAAAAAATAACTATATGATTAGAAATTGAGGGAAAAACAAAACGAAGGTCCACAACAGCTGAATGAGATATATCATAAGCTATAAAAAGTATATATTATCCTCAATCCATCACAAAGAAACTGAAGTGCAAACAAGTTTCCAAGGTATGCCTCCAGATAAAGGAAGAATTGAATAATAAAACTCCATAACTTGGAACTAGAAACAGAATCTCTAAAGAAATAATATGAATATTTGGAATCTCCATGATTTGTTTAAGTAGGTATCTATACCTCCTTTTTTGCAATGCCAACAGAGCCTGTGGGTGTCAGCCACATTATGAGGAAAATGTCCAAGGGTGATGCATGGTTGCAAATGTAAATAGCCCTCTCATTGGAAAATTCAGAACCTTCAATCTTTATTGGATTCCCAAGGATCCACATCTGCAAAATAATAATAATGAATGAGTGAATGAATAAGAACGAAAAGTCTTGTCATTCAACCAAAACCTCACGACTTTTGATTGCTTTACAACAAAAGATCAAGGGAAATGTTACTTCTTCCGTTCGATATAACTCAATCCATTCTATGACAATCTTTCGTTCTGCATAATCTAGTTTAAAGACGTTGGAAAAGCCCCCTATTTGACATGTCCTCTGATGTGGGCAGTGATTTGCAGCATGCTTAGAAGGTTGATTTCATTCAGGTCCAGGATGGTTAGCACCTACCTTTGTTTGTTTTTTTTTTTAGTTCAACAAATGCAGGTGAGACATCAAACTTTAACGTTAGGGAAGGTAATAGATATTTTATCATGTTTGATATTGATAAAAGGTTTGTATTACCTAATTTCATTACCTTGTACCTTCCTACAAGCTGCATTGTAGTTTTGTGTAACTAAAACACCATATAAGCTTAAAAAAGTTTCAAAATAGAAACTGTGGAAAAACATATACTTGTCCAAAACCAATAGTTCGGTTTTGTTTGCTCTGTCTCCAAAACCTATTGTCATGATTAAAAGGAAGTAGAAATGCTACGGAGCTGTGACTGGTTCAGATTATGAGAGTTATTAGCATCTGAATTATGCTAATCCAATTATATAACTCCCATATTCCTTATCAAACAAGGTGGAACTACGAACCGATTTTTGGAACATCCCTTTACACAGTAACAAACAAAGAATAACAAAGATGAATTTACCAGTAATCTACCAGTCACATGGCCATATATATTGCCCTGCCTAATCCTCTGGTATGGCCATGGCAGGAGCAGAAGCATAACCATAGCCCAAACGAAAGTAGTAACCATCATTGTTAGAAAACAAGTGACAATTCTGAAACATGATATGAGAACTGAACTCCACCCATTATCATCCACATATGTATCAGCCTTTTCCCTCTTTGTTATCTGTTCATCAACTGAAAATTTTGGCGCCTCTATCTTATTTGGCTCATAACTTGTATTGAAGCAGCTCTCTAACCTTCTACTCCTCAAAGAAGCAGCTCCAAGATCCTCCATGCTGTTTATGGAAAAGGCCCCTGCAGATTTTGATGAGCACGATACAGAAATAAGCAACCAAACGGCAATATCACGTATTAATAGAGAACTTTGAAGGAAAAAAAAGGAGGAGGCCATAGTGATACCATGTCAAGATATCAGATCATGTTTAGGATAAATTGTACGGTTAAGAGCACAAAACTCAGCACGATTACTTGAAAAGAGAAGCAAACAATTTATGGGTTCTAACATTCCTTTCCACCAAACAGCACTTTCAAGCAAGCACCTACCAGTTGGGAATGATTCTACGACCAACGTGTTGCGTGGGGCGAATCCCTTTGAAGTTACAGAACTTTCTCAGCAGTCAAACAGCCCCAGAATCCCGAGAAAAGTTTGGCAAAAGACCAACAAAAGACACCCACTTGGGAAATAGAAGTCAAGTCATCCAGAAAAGCAGAGGAGAAAAAAAGGGTGGATGGGAAATGTGGGCAGCGCCAGAATATGTGGAGTGAAGGAAGGGGAAGAAGATGGGAGTAAAAACAAATGTTCAGTTGTGACCGTAAGATAAGAAAAACAGAGTCAGGCAGAAAAAGGGCGCCACGGAATTAAGAAAATGGTGCCTATTTATTTTATTTCTATTGCCAATTGCCAAATGCCAAGTCCCCAATGCCATGGTGTCGTCTTGTGGCTTCGCTTTTGCGTATTATGACCAAATGCCACTCCAAAGCCATAATTTTTTAAACGGCAGTCAGAATAACGTGCATTTCACTTTTTCAACTTAGCTAAGTCATATATCTTCGATTAAAGTTCGATGAATTCATATCTTTTTTTTTATTGTCCAACTAAAAAAAACTATTAATTTATGAGTTAAATACTAATTAATGAATTAATCAATATTAATTATAAACAATTAATATAAATTAATTGATTCTAATTACACATCAAGCTTCTCCCAAAGGGAGAGGTTGACTAACGAAATAATTAACTACTTTAATGGAAGGAAAAAATTTACCATATCGTACTTTGAGAGTTTAAATATAACATTTTAAAGTCCAAGGTTGTCATTATCACTCACATTTTATTGACTAATTTAACGAAACCGCAAGGATTTCTAAATTATCCTATACATTTTATTTAATAATTTTGATGCAATTTTATTATTATTTTTAAATTTTATCCTTTAAAGAACATATTCAATGAGTATATTTTAGTCTTTTTACTATTATTGATGAGATAGCATTTAAAGTTTAGTTGAGAGGCTATCTAAAGCCTTGCCATTAAGTTGTTTTGGTAAATTGAGATGATTGAATGAAATTTAGCTTTTGAGCTTTTCTATTTTCAAGTTTAGTTGAGAGGTTCTTGAACTTTTTGCAATTTTTGTCTTGAGATACATGTAAAAAATATTCAAGTAGGATTGATCATCTTATATTGTTGGAGCGTTCGACTCTTGGGCCAAGAACTTTTTTTTTGTCTGAAGAGCTTTGATATTAAGGCAATTCGTTTCTAACCTAAACTTTAGGGTTGATTTTAAATCAATTTGAGGTTTTGGGATTCGACATTTAGGAGTTCTTCTTAAGGGATGAGTTCGTATCTGTAATATCCTAGAGTTTCAAAAGGAGGAGAGAATGAATGATATAAAACCTATTGGAAAAAACATGATTATGGGATACATTTAATGAGATATAATCCAGTGGATCTCACACTATGAGTCTAAATGTATATGTTGAAGTATGGTTAAGAACAAATTCTTTGGCGCAAGAATCAAATATTCCACAAGATCATAGGATGACTAATCCTACTTGTATATTCTTGACATGCAACTCAAGACATGAGTTGCAAAAAGTTCAAGTAGCTCTCGACTAACTTGAATAAAGGAAAACTCAAAGGGTAGTTTTCATTCCATCATCTCAATCCGCCAAAACAAGCAAATGGCAAGGCTTTAGATAGTCTTCCACCTAAATCCTGAATACCACATGATCAACCTTTGTAAAAAGACTAAGATGCCATTATCATATGAAGGATAAAATTGGAAAATATTAAAATTACAATAAAATTATAAAATAAAACGTGAATGACAATTAGAAGTCTTTGACAGTTCAATAGACTCATTTTATTTTTGTTAAAACTTAAACATGTATAATTCCAAATTTATAAATTATATTGTGAAATACTAATTATACAAAATTTATAACATAATATATGTAATAAACTAATTAACTATATTTGAAATTCAACAAAATATTTAGTCAGTATTTAACCATTCCTAATTTTATTGTTTTTTAATATATTGTTAAACACAATTTAAACAACTTTTAAATTGAGATTCAATTTCTAAATTTGTTACTTAACACATTTGAAATCACATACAACATCTCTATTTCTATTGAATTCTTTGTTTTCAGACCACAAATCAACACACTCTCAATTGTTCTTTTACCACACTAATTTACAGTGATCTTCAATTTAAAATTTCAAATAGTTCAAATAGTTGAATAAATTCATTATCAAAATATTGAAAATAGCTTAACCAAAAGATGTAAAGAAAATTGTAATGGGTAGCAAAAACCATTAACGTATTTACAAATCTAGCAAAAGTTTTTTAAATTTGTAAATCTGATTTCCGTATTTTTTATTATTCCAATTTTACCCTCAAATGTGTATTAGCAGGTATATTTAATATACTATATATTTGGTATATCAATCAATTGATATACTTTATATTTAGGATTGATATACTTTATATTTGGTATATTAGTAATATAAAGTATATAATGTTTTTAATTGTATTATGATGAATGTTGTTTGTTCGATAGTAATAAATATTATTATTATTATTATTTTTTGTATCATTTTGATATGAAGTTGTTTTCATTCAACTAGTTTGATTTCAATGATTTTATTTAAATTTTATCATGGTATATCTTAATTGCATTAATTGTGTCAACTAATATACCAAATATAAAGTATATCAACTTTAATTTGTTCTATTTTTGAAAATTTGATATTATTTTGATAATATATTAGTTATATTTAATTTGGTATATCAACTGACAAATCTACTTCATATTATTGACTAATATACCAGATTTAGAGAGAAAAAAAGTATATCAATGATATTGTTAATATATGAAATATGAGTATATCATTATATAGTAAAAGTATAACAATGATATTTCAATTGTATGTCAGTACTAATTCAAAATGCATTATAAGTACATCATTAATGCATCAATAATATATCATAATTTGTTCCAAATACAATATAAGTATTACTTTAATTAGTGTATATCAGCAGTTTATCAGTACTCATTCAAAATTTATTTAAATATAACATTGGTGTATTTATGATATATTAGTAGTCATTAAAAATTAATTTCAAATATATCGTTAGTGTATCGGTAGTATATCAATATTCATTCTAAATCCACTTCAAGTATCAGCAGTGTATCAATATTCATTGAAAATGTATCAGCAGTGTATCAGTAATATATCAACACTCATTTAATATGCAATTTCAAGTATATTATTAGTATATTAGTAGTTTATCAATACCCATTCGAAATTTATTTAAAGTATAACATTAGTGTATCAATAAAGTATAACTCATTAAAAAATAATTTCTAGTATATCATTAGTGTATCAGAAGTATAACAACATTCATTCTAAATAAAATTTCAAGTATAATATTGGTGTATTAGT
>JAOANK020000060.1:46851-58440 GCA_026257165.2 Telfairia occidentalis | reverse complement strand
TAAACACAAAAACTTGATCATAATGTATACAATAAGAAATAACATATCGATCATATACATATTAGTATTTTCAACATAAAATATGCATAATGTTCATATATATGATATATATACACAAAATATATAGAACATAGGAAGAACTTTTATCACAATGCATAAAAAACAAAATCCTACCTTTAGCAAACAACAATGACAGAGAATCGTGTTGATAACATATTATAAAATGAACACAAAAGCAAGAACAAAATAAGATCAATAAGAACACAAAAGAGGAAAAGATGAAGAAAAGAAAACAGAGAGGAAGAGAGAATTACTATTGAGTTGTGATTTACAATGTCCCATACAACTACTATTTATAGGATTTAAAATGGTGTAGGTTACATAATTCAAAATGTTGTAACCTTCATGGTATATAAGAGAATAATGAATGTAGAATTGTGTAACTCATGGAGGTTATGGATATCTACATAATTATTATATTTATAATACCTTATACAAATGATATATGAGATATTTGTTCATAGTATTTAATAGCCTTTATGGTGATTTAACATTAGTAGAAGCATTTTGGATTTAGAGGCAACCAAACAAACTTGTATAAAAAAATATTTTTTAAAAAATTGCAACCAAACACATGAGTGCTTTAATTTAAAACGTTTTTTTTTATTTGATTAAAAATGCTTAAAAAATAATGATTTATTGAAAAATATATAGTCATGCCAAATATACCCTTACTAATGCTTGCAGTGTTGAAGAGAGATCTTTCTATCAAGTTTGAGAAAGATCAAATAGGTTGGACTTAATGTTTATGCCAATGTGACTGTAACAAGTAGCGGTGCTCGAGGGTTGGATTGAGTTGAGTTTTATGAAATTTTGGACCCAACCCAATTGTTCGGGTTGACACAATTTGTTTAACCCAAACAACCTTTGCTAAGTTATGAACCCAACCCAAACCAACTCATTAAAATTTGGTTAGATTGGTTTGGTTCCATTGGGTTTTGATCAAAATTACACTTTATAATTGTTATTTAAAATTATTTAACATTCAAATATGTATTTTGATTAAAGATGTTAGTAGAATTTGATTACTTGAAAATCTCGAACAACTAACATAATCCATACTATTTTTGTTATGGATTTAAAATGATTTTGAACTAGAAATAGAAATAATCTTGAAGTAAAAGTAAATATTAAGTTATTAATAAATTTATAAAACTTATAATTTTATACTATCGTGGGTTTGGTCTAGTTGGTTCGGTTCAATATAGTGAACCCAAGAACCGAACCAACCCAATCTAGTTAGGAAAAAATGAACTCAATCTAACCCAAATTAATTTTCAACCCAACCCAAACTGCATGGGTTGGGTCGGGTTACTCGGATTTTTTGGGTTGTCGATTCTTTTGAACACCCCTAGTAACAAGCAATATCAAGTCACAATTTAAAAAACTTAAAGTTTTAAGAAATTTATGAAATTTGTGGAAAATTGTTCCCAGTTTGAGTCTACTAATAAGTCACTTACTAAGACACTAATGAGTACTTTAACCACCATTAAGTTTGATGATTTTTATACTATGTAGGAGCATATCCTTGAAATGAAAAACATAGCAGCAAAACTAAAGATCATGAGAATGGAAGTTAATGAGAATTTTCTTGTAGCGTTTCTGCTTAACTCCTTACCTCTAGAGTCTATTTCATATGAACCATAATACTTCGAGAGATAAATGAAATGTTATGAAATGTGAATGAATTGAAAAGTAAGCTCATTCAAGAAGAAGCAAGACTTAATTAAGAAACTAATAATTCATGGGTCATAAAAGAGTCAAAAAGAAACCATGAAAGAAAAGAATGAAAAGGAAAATCAAGGAAAACTGAAGATAAATAAGTCATCTGTCCAAATGCATAAGACGAAACAAATTAAGGATAAATATCATTTTGGAAATAAGTCAGAATATCGTTAGAAAGATTGATTGAAATGTAAGGAATGATTCAAAAGTAAAGATAAGTCTAACTGTAACGACCCAACTTTTCAACCTGACTTAATTAGGACCGTTACTACCATGCACGTTTTATACATCTAAAAGATCCAAGGAAGGTATTGTCAAGAAATGAATTAAACTTTCATAAAAATAACGTTCAGAAAAAAAAAAATAAAACATGTAAGTCCTTTAGTTTTGGGATCCAAATGAAAAGAAAAATAAATTCTTTAAATAAATCATTTAATAAAATAACATCAAAATGAATCTCCTGAAAACAAAGAAACTAAACTTAAGACATTTTAATGTGAAAGCTCATGCTTAATTGCACCACGACACATATAACAAATTATCCTCATCAACCGCCTTGCATGTCTCTGCCATTACTTGAAAATTTTAAAAAGAAAGGTTGACTATTAAAAATACACAGTAAGTAACCCAGCTGATGGGGTCAAATATGCATCCATATACATTCATGCATCAAGCAAAAAGAAAACAATTGGGACCTAATTTCTTTTTCCTTTTTCTTTTATCTTTTCCTTTTCCTTTTCCAATGTGAACAATTATCCCATCTCACCACTCTTTGAGGTACCTGTGTTGGTTTTATAGGAGACTTTACTACATTTGGTGGTAAATGATACCCAATTAACAAATTAGCACAACCATACAACCCCTGATTTTAAGCGAGAGTAATTGGCACAATCATTTTTATAAAAAAATATTTAGACATTCACATCATGCTTGATGTCCCATAATTAACATTCTTTCAAGATATGATGCAACATATTAGTATACATAACAAATCAATTCACAATTCATCATTCATCATAATAGTACAACACATCAAACTATTACCTAACCAAGCCCTAAAGCATTTCGAAAGCAAGGCCACTTACTTTAGAAGTAAAATTCCAATCAACTAGTCAGCCAATCTAAAAGAGTCCTTGGCCAACTTAAATCAATTTTTTAAATTCAATCACCACAAATTTTCTAAAAATTAACCTAACAACCTAGAATTCATTTTCAAGGCTAGAGTAAAAAAATAATACACACACGAGGGAGAGCTAGGAAGAAAACCTTGTTGGCCATTGTCGTGCTTGTCGCTCTTGCTGTCGTCGCACGCTGCCACCGTTGCCATGAAGGAGGTTGAGGGAGAGAGAGAGGGAGAAAGAAAAGAAAGAACACTAGAGTTTTCTTTTTTGGCGTTTTCTTTTTCTTCTCCTCCCCTTTTCCTTTTATAAAGAGGGGATGATTGAATCCTTTTTTTTCAAGTCTTTTTTAAAAATTGAAAAATACTAATTTTGGTTTTCAAGTAATAAAAGAAACCTTCATAACCCAAACTTCAAAACCATAAACCTAAATCTAAATTGTTTAATTACTTTCACACTTGATTAATCAACTTCATAAATGTAAATAAATAAAAAGGAATAGGGTATTACACTAATGCTTTAGTATGTTTTCGATCAAACTTTATTGAAGTTTCTCATAACATGTGGATTAATTTTGGTTGTACTATTCATGTTTTAAATACGATGCTAGGATTCCTTACGACCCCAACTACAAACCCTATTAACCTTGCACCATAATGTTGGTACTAAACATAGTTTATCTTATGAATCATCAGCTTACTTGTGGCATAAATGTTTTGGTCATATATTCAAAGAAAAGAATTGAAAGATTTCTAAAGAATGAAATCCTTCAAGACTTGAATTTTACTGATTTATGAATTTGTGTCAATTGTATTAAGAGAAAAAAAATAAAAAACAATCAAGAAAGTAGCTACAAGAAGTCCACAACTCCTTGAAATTATACACACTAACAGTTGTGAGCCTTTTGATGTTCCATTGTTTTGGGTAGAGAAAAGTGCATCACTTTTATAGATAATTTTTCACGCTATGGATATATCTATTTGTTGCATGAAAAACCTTGATCAATAGATGTCCTAGAGATATTTGTCAAAATGAGGTTGAAAGACATTTAGATAGAGAGGTAAAAATTGTAAGGTCTCATAGAATTGGTGAATATTATTGACAATATGATGAAAATAGACTGTGTGTCCTGGTCCATGATCAAATGTAGTTATAGAACTTCAAACAATGACAAAGAGAACACATGCTTTAGTGATAAGAAAAATTTGAGGAAAGAGGAATCCTAGGGTGTTGGCTTCTTTCCAGGCTAAATTGATTTCTTAAACAATTTTAGGTCTCTTTTAATTGCTAAAATCCTAGGGTTAGAAATCCTAAAGACTCAAAGTTCACTTTCTCAAGTTCACCTAACCTCACAATCAATTAATAATTCAATTCCTTGCAATTATTAAGTAAATGTGGCAATTAGTGCTTTTCCAAATTTGTCTCAATTAAAACCTACCACATTCATGCATAAGTTTCAAAAGTCTAGCATTCAAATCCTAAATATTGCCCATTTTTTCAAGCCAAAACAGTAGGACAACTTCATTTCACAATCTCAAGTAAGAATAACAATTAAACACAAAATACTAAGAGGATTTAGCATTCAAAATTCAACCATAAAACATTCAATACATCAAATTAAGCTTAAAAACTATCCAACGCCATAAGATTACAAAGTACTTAGCCACCCATTGGCTCTAAAATATGACAATTCAGATTCATAAAACAATAACAACAAGGTTATGAAAAATAAGAAAAACTCTTAGATCATCTTGACATCGTCTCCAACGTCAAGCCACTCCTTGTGCCCTTAGTTTTCACTCAAAAATACTAGGATTGGCTCTATTTTCGTTTAGCACAAAGAATTAGACTTTTTGTTACTGTTCCTCAGATTTTTCTCTAAAAACGGCTCTCCCAAAACCTGAGGAAAAAATGCTGATTAAATAAACTTTGTCGTAGCGTTGAAGCGGTAAGAGATAGCGTCGAGATGCTGCGCTTCAATATTACAAGGTTGTCACCACTTGTTTGCAATACGGAGAAGAATTATCAATGTAGCATTGCAAAGCTACGAAACAGCATCTTGACACTACTTTATACTTTAGCTATTGTCTTCTCCTTAATTGAGTGGCATTGAGACTCGACTATTCAACCTTCTCAACGCTGTAGCATTCCGTCTTTATGGTCACTATTTGGGCATCTCAATGACCTCCTTTGGTATTGAGATGCTGGCTCTAGGGTTGCACATCAATTTCATCATCTCTTTCAATGACTTGGCCAATTTTCGCACTTTCTTGGCTCATTTATTGCCCCGAACAACCACAATTTCATAATTTCTCCTCGAATTCTCAGTTCGTACATAATTTGGTAAATAAGTGCATCATAGTACACTTATAAACTATAAAATCACTAAATTAGAGACCTTGAAATAACATATTTTGAGTGTTATCAGTTAGTTTCAAAGACTCCTTTTGAATTGTGGATAGGAAGAGATACCTGCATGTTTAAAGTCACCATGTAGAAGTAAAAATTTATAATCCAAGCGAAAAGAAACTGGATTCAAGAAAAACTAGTGGTTTCTTCATTGGTTATCAAGAAAAATCTAAAGGGTATAGATTTTACTTTCATAACCACAAATAGTTGAAATTAGAAATGCTAGATTCGTTGAGAATGGTGAAGTTAGTGGGAGTTTGGAACCACGTAAAGTGAAAATTCAAGAAGTTGGGGCGAAAATTCCTTCATCTATAACTTTTCAACTTATCGTTCCTATAATTGTTGACTCTGTTAATCATTTATAGGAATAACAAATTAATAACCAAACACCCACACATAATGATATTATTTTGAATGAACCTACAATAAAGAAACCACAAAAAATAGAATTAGGGAGATTTGTAAGGCAAACAAGATCATTTATTTTTTATGATTATATGTTTATTTGCACAAGTTAGAATTTAACTTAGGCATTGATAATGATCCAATTGGGACCTTGTAGAATTACTTAAAGGAAGCAAAGAGACGATTGTAAATGGGTCTGTAAGACCAAAAGTGACTTAAATGGTAATATTAAACGACACAAGGCCAGACTTATTGCTAAAAGTTTTACTTATAAAGATGATATTGACAATAAGGAGAATTTTCTCTTGTCAATATAAAGGACTCATGATGGATTATTATGATGTTAGTAGCTCATTATGACTTGGAGCTTTATCAAAGGGATGTGAATACTACTTTTCTAAATAAGAACTTAGATGAAGAAGTGTTCATGGATCAACTTGAAGGTTTTTTAGTTGAAGAAAATGAACATATGGTGTATAAGCTAAAGAGATCAATATACTAACTTAAATGAGCTTTCCAACAATGGTATATTTATTTAATGATACCATCACACTTTTAGATTTAAAGAAAACGTTCCTCATCAATGAATATATCTAAAGATCAGTAGGAGTAAGTTTATATTTTTTGTCCGGTATATTGATGACATCGTGCTGGCTACTAATGACTTTGGTTTATTACGTCAAACCAAAGAACTTGTCTCTAAAAACTTTGGTAGGAAAGACATGGGTGAGGCATCCTATGTGATTGGAATAGAAATATTATAAACAATATGATTTGTTTGGACTGTTTCAAAAAGCATGTATTAATAAAGTTATAGAGAGATTTAAGATGGATAAATGTTCTTCAAGTGTTGTTCCAATTCAGAAGGAGATGAGTTTAGTCTCATCTAATGTCCATAGAATGAATTGGAACATAATCAAATGAAAACCATTCTTTGTGCATCTACTGTTGGAAGCTTAATGTTTGCACATGTTATGAAAAATAGATGTGATGCGGATAATTAAGCCCAACTGAATGACCTAAGGTTTATTTTTACTTCTACAGGCAAACTAAAATATCACAAAAATAATAAATTGAAAGTAAAGAGATTCAGGGATAGACAGGCTTGACACTGAGAGTTTATACTGGTTCACCCCAACAATGAAAAATGCTACGTCTAGTTCCTACAATTTCAAGTTTCACTAAATTAGTTGAAAAACACTCAATTAAACCTCACTGTACAATCTCTCTCTTAGTATTCTTGGTCAGCAAAACCAATACAAAATAACACTCATTTTTGGGTCTATTCTCTCTATGAGGTCCACTATTAATAACCTAAAGAATATTACATATTTATAGGGATTTTAGGAGGGTAAGGCAAATTGCTATAGAAATCGCGGTAGCGTCGAGACGCTGTAAGTAGCTTTGAGACACTACGAAATCTTGCACGCTTCATCAGCGTCAGTGTCCTCTTGGCAAGATGGCTCTGTAGCATTGATAGCATTGAGATGCTTTCCCTAGCATCGAAACGTTGTCACTTCTGGACAACAGAATTTCCAGCTTCAAAATTTCTTTCTCGATCCTTGTACGACGATTCTCCACGAACGAAGCTCGATTGATGAATTAGGCTCCACATCCCAAAAATCTCCCACTTGGAGACTAATCATCAAAGAACTCCCACTCCAATTTTACAAGATAATTGGTTTTGACTCCCCTGCAAGATTATCAAGAAACTGCAACAAAAATTGTTAGAAAAATAAATCTAGTCCACACCTGTGATTGACCCCAAGGCATGGGTCATCTACGTGAGCTTGTCTCCCAGACGTAAAGAGACACAACCACGTACTCCCACTTAAACAAAGTGATACTAGGCAACATCTTCCCTTTCAACCACATGTTAGGGAAAATGTCCTTCACAAGTTGCTTCACTCTATCATTGAAACCAGCTGCCAGGATTGAGAAACTACTATTGACTTCAGTCTTCCTTTGAGTCCTCCTTGATGCAACAAATTGCTTTGAAGGCACCATCGAATCATGTCGTCTACTAACTAAGGTATTTTAACAACCCTCCAAACTGAATTCTTCATTTTGTTTGCTCAATTGCCCTCTCGATGAACTTTGATCTCCTCTATCAACTTTGGTTGTCATTGCTGCTTGTGCAACTTTGCCTCTTTGCAAACCATTTGCAGCTTTAACTTGCATCTACTATTTCTCTACTCTTCTGGCAACTCTCAAATCTTGTGTATAATGCAAACTGTTTGTGGCCTCTACTACCAAATCTGACCCTCTAGTGAGTCTCCACGAGCCATCGTCAAACTCACTCTTATAACCCTCATCATCTAACTTACCAACTGAGATAAGATTCAATTTGGTGCTAGAAACATACCTAACATCTCGTAGCACCAGTGAGCTCCCACTATTTGTCTTCAGCCTGATGTCTCTAATCCCTCTTGATACAGAAACCTTGCCATTCCCCATCCTTACTAGGCCATGATCGCCTGCAGTGAAGAAAGTGAACAACTTTCTATCTGAAGCTACATGTATCGAAGCTGCACTATCTACGACCCACCTTGATGAGCAGTTTTCAAATTTTGTATTACTCTCAACACAAACCAAGGCATCATGTGCTACCACATTTGCCTGTAATTTGAGCAAATCATCACTCATTTGTTTGCACTTGGACTTAATGTGACCCTTCTTATGGCAATAATGAGATTCTAAAATTTTCAATCAACCTCTTCTACTACTACTGCTAATGCCACCGTTATTACTACGCCGCTCCTCAGCAACTTTTTCCTTACCCTTACTTACAGCCAGTGCTGACCCAAATGTAGAATCTTTATTAGGACTACTACCCTTCCTGCGAAATTCTTTAGCAACTACTACATCATAGATCTCAAAAAACTTAAGACTACCACTTTCTAATGAATTAGACACTGCAGTCTTCATAGTTTTGCAACTATCAGGCAAGGACGTTAAAAACAGTATAACATTAACCTCATCAGAAAAAGTAATATTAGCACATTCTAACTGATTTCTTAAACTTGTCATCTCACTTATATGGGCATTGTTTGAACTATCCTCATCCATTCTATAGTGCAATATCACCTAAAGAGACAATATTGATTGTTGGCACAACGTTTTTCATACCTGTTTGTCAAAGCTTTCATCAAATCCTTTGCAACTATCTCATTAACTACTAGACTTGCAACTTCTTTTAACAATGCTAATTTGATGATGGCTACACTTTGCTCATTTAAAGTTCCCCAATCTTCATCATCCATTCCCTCATGTTTCTGCTTCAAAGCTTTATGAACTTTATTGTAAGTTAGAAAGGCTTGAATCTGCATCTTCTAGTAACTACAATCTTGTCCATTAAACTTGTGAACTGATGCAAATCTATCTCTCATTTCTCCTGAACCTAGAAGCTTTGATACTAGATGTTAGGAAAAATAAACGTGTTGTGGATAACTAGGCCCAATTGAATGGCCTAAGGTTTATCTTTACTTCCACGAGCAAACTAACACACATCAAATACCACAAGAATAATAATTTGAAAGTAAAGAGATTCGGGGACAAAGAGACTTGACACTGAAAGTTTATACTAGTTCACTCCAACAATGAAAAATGCTATGTCCAGTTCTTCCAACTGCAGATTTCACTAAATCAGCTGAAGATTACAAAAAGGGAAACACTCAATTAAACCTTGTTGCACAATCTCTCTCTTAGTGCTCTTGGTCAGCAAAACCAATAAAAAAGAACACTCATTTTCTAGTCTATTCTCTCTAAGAAGTCCACTATAAATAACCTAAAGAATATTACATATTTATAGGGATTCAAGGCGGCTAAGACGAACTGCTGCAGAAATCACGGTAGAGTCGAGACACTACGTAGACTTGCGCACTTCATTAGCGTCAACGTCGAGATGCAATAACAGGCATTGAGACGTTGCCATCTCAGCAAGATATCTCTATAGCATTGACAACATTGTGATGCTCTCCATAGCATCAAGATGCTATCACTTCTGGACAACAGAATTTCAAGCTTCAAAATTTCTTCCTCGTCCTTGTACAACGATTTTACACGAACGAAGCTCGATTGATGAATTGGACTCTGCATCCCAACCTCACAGAATTATACCAAACAAGACATCAGTTTATGTTATTAGAATGTTGGGCATGTATCAAAGTAATCAAAGAATGAATCATTGGACAATTGTAAAGAACGAAAGATTATATTCTTATTTAAAGAAGATTTGATCATTTTGAGGTGATTAAATATTCAGATTCAGATTATGTTGGATGTGTGAATACATGAAAACTTATATTGGTTATTTATTCTTATTAGCTACAAGAGCAATTTCATAGAAATGTGCAAAGTAGTCTATCATTGTTGTGTCCACTATGGAAGCTAAATTTGTCGCATGCTTTGTGGCTACACTTTATGGTTTATGGTTGTAGAACTTTATTTCAGGACTTGAATTGTCGACAATCAGGTCAAGTCGCCAAAAATTTATTGTGATAATTCTGCAGTAATCTTATTCTAAAAAAATGACAAGTATTCGAATTGTACTAAACACATGGAATTAAAATACTTTGTAGTTAAAAAAGATGTTCAGAAACAAATAGTGTCAATCAAGTACATTAGCACTAAACTTATGATTGTGAATCCACTAATTAAAGAATTGCAACAAAAGACATTGAAGAAACATGTCAAACGTATGGGCATTAGTGGATACTATTATTAATATTATGATCATGTTATTTGACACTTTGAGCTCATTTATTTATTGTTTCTCATTTTCTTTTATGACTTCTATTTTGTATGATTGTATATACATAAACGAATTACATAAATAAAACAAGATTTTATCTTTGACAATAGCTTATTGTTGGATCGTAATTGAATACCTTTATCATAGGTCATGTTAGGTAAAGAACTGATTTCATGATACATGAAAGGAATTATATCGATGCAATGATGTATGACCGCCATGACTCTTATTAGTTTCGTTACTTGACATTGACATTATGATATGAAGGTTAATTTATCTTCTACTATGAGCATTATGTTTATTAATCAAATATGTAAAATAATGTCACATGGGCCAAGTGGGAGAATGTTAGCTTTTAAATGTAATATTATTATTAATATGCCCCATGTACATTATTTATTCCAATAATGTTGTTGGCCCATGTTAGTGGGCTAATTAATTGAAAGATAACTTTCATAACTTACACACCCTCATGGAAGGTGTATATATAAAGCTAAATTTCTAGGGATTGGTCCTCTCTCTACCTAATCAAGTAGTATTTTCTTTCCATCAAGAATGACTAACAAAGTTTTAATGAAGGCTGAGAGAGAATCACAATCTTCATGAATTGGTTTAAAGAATCAACATCATGAATCAAGGTATGTTCTCCTAATTTATGTTATGTTCTCCTAGTTTATGTTAATTTTATATTATTGTGAAAATCATCTAGTTCAAAGATTTTAGCTATTATTGTAGTATCTAATGTTAGAGTTTTATTGTATAATCATGAAAATTGAATAATTTGCATAGAATACTCGGACTTGCCCTAGATAGTGCAACTAATTTTGAGTATATTTCATAACTTTAATAGTCTCTAATAATCTTACTTTACATTTTGATCATAAAATACTTTGATTCCAAGTTTTCAATGTTCTCTTGATTTGTTTTATTCTTATTTTTTATTTTAACAATGAGAGAATTGATCAGGATTCAAACACTTGACCTTTCGGAATAATGTATAATTTCTTAACTAAGTGACATAGAATGATGAGGCATGAAAACACCAATATACGTGGACAAGCATGAGAGCGCCACGTGTATAAGTAGGCCACGGTCTTAGCCGAGGCCAAATAAGATGCT
>JAOANK020000060.1:24548-46751 GCA_026257165.2 Telfairia occidentalis | reverse complement strand
AAAATGTAACTAAAGTATATCAGTAGTGTATCAGTAATATATCAACACTCATTTAATATGCAATTTCAAGTATATTAGTAGTTTATCAACACACATTCGAAATTTGTTTAAAGTATAACATTAGTGTATCAATAGAGTATGACTCATTAAAAAATAATTTCAAGTATATCATTTGTGTATTATAAATATGACAACATTCATTCTAAATAAAATTTCAAGTATAATATTGGTGTATTAGTAGTATCTAACATTAATTAAAAATTTATTTTAAGCATAACATTGATGTATCATTAGTACATTAATACTTTTAAAAGATACATTTTTTATGTATATGATCAACACTCATTCAAAATTCAATTTCAAGTGTAACATTAGATTATCAATTTTGAACTCTCTCTTTCAATAGGGCGATTTGGAAAACGAAGGGTCAGAAAGCACCATGAGGTCGAGATTTACACGTTGGTAAAATCAAAATCATGATTGGAGCGATGGAGGATCACGCTCGACAGGAAGCGTCACTGGTGGTGGCGAGTGTGACACACGCGTCGAGGGTTTAGGCCGCACGTGGCGGAGTGTCGAAGGTCAGTTCGAGCTGATTCTGACGGCGTTGGATTCCTGGGGTTGAGTAGAGTAGGAAACCGGTCCCTGTTCACCCAAATTCTGGCGGCGCGTGGACAACATGTGGCGATCCGGCGGCGGCGCGTAGGGCAACTCCTGAACAGTAGTGTGTTCTGACTCTCTCGGTAGTATTCGCTCCCTAAAAGTCTTAAGTTGCCTATTCCATATTAGGATAATAATGAATAATTGGCTAATAGGATGTTATGGATGTATGTGTGCCTTAGGTGCTAAAAAGACAGTCTACCAGGTCTCTTAGAGACTTCTTGTTGTTTATTGCAGTATAAGGTAAGTGACTTCGCTCCTGGATAAACCATTAGGCTAGATCGATAACTTATTTGAATTGTGTGATGTATGTGTTAATCATGTCTATCATATATAGTGTGAATTGAGCATGATGACGTACTAGTATGATAAGCATGTTGTGTATATGGCTATTATGTGATTGTTATATGTCATGAGTATCAGTTGTATGTGATGTATGGATGCTAGAGGCATTAGTGGAATTATGTACATTGGATGCTCTGAGGATTTCGGATTATATGATATGTGTTTGGGACCTATGCGTAGTTATGGATTGTGTGTTGCATGTTCATGAGTTAGGAGTCATACCATCTTTGCTTAGTGCTGTGTTTGAGGACCTCCATGAATGTATTCTCCACTTTGTGTTGTTGTGTGCTTGAGGTGTCTCTATGGGATAATCTATCTTTGCTTAGTGCTGAACAAAGAATCTTGTGTCTCTGTGGGATGGTATATATTTGCTTAGTGCTGAACGGAGAACTTCCTTGAGATACATTCTGTGCTTTGTGCTACTGTGTGCTTGAGATGCCTCGAGATGGTTACTCCTGTGAGAAATAGATATTAGGTCCCCCATGAGTTGCATGATCATATGTGTTTGCGTGTCCGATCCTAGGGGTTGGAGTTACTTACTGGGTATAATTTTATACTCAACCTTTTCCTCTCTTTTTTTTTAGGTAAAGAGATAGCTTATCAAGGTGGCTAACGATGAGCAAATTCCTATAGGCCATAGACACAAGTCTTGATCTTCCGCTATATTCTGGTTGCATTGTTATTTTTTTGTGCTAGTTTTTGAACTATTAATCGAGGATGCATTTTCTTTCATCTGCATTTTTATCGTATTATAGAATTTTATGAATTAAAAACCAGGATCCCAGTATGTTCTTTTGAGTTTTGAAAAAGCTTATTATGTTATTTTCCTTATTAAACTAAGATTTTTTTGAGATAACTTATATGAAAACCCTTGTGTCAAGCATGCATGCTAGTAACAGCCCAGGTAAAGTAGGTCTACAAGTCGGGTTGTTACACTTTATATTTGGTATATTAGTCAAATGATATACTAAATATAAAGTATATATCAGTTGACTGATATACCAAATATAAATTATATCAGTTAACTAATATATCAAATATAAAGTATATCAGATATGCTACTGATATACATGTTAATATACTGATGAGGGTAAAATTGAAAAAGTAAAAAACGAAAATCAGATTATATGTTTTTTTGCTATATTTGCAAATTTCAAAAACGTATTGCTATATTTACATATTTTTTTTTCAAAAAATTTCTATTCATGCAACTGACCCTTCTTTTTTTACCTCTTCATTTTAAAAAATGGTTAAACCTCTTTTAATTATAAAAAATGATCATTTATTTTTCTCAACTATTTAGTATTTTTTTTCTTTAGACCATTTTACTATTTTTTATTTGATTATCTCTTTTGAATTAAAAAAAAAATCACCTATCTCCTAGATTCTTACCATTTTTTTTTATTTTTGTTATATTCTCTTGATTTTATCTTTTTCAAAAAAAAAATTTAATTCTATTATCAACCGAATATTTATTTATTCTCTATAGTTCTTTTCATTATCGACGTATTCCAAGAGCTTTTTGCATCTCAATTCCCAAAAGACAGACAACAAAATGACTTCTTTTACTTCTCATAACAAACCTCTTCAATTCTACTTCTCATGGTAAAGTTGGTCGACTCCCAAGTACTTGATTTTGTGGCTTTTCTTCTACTGGCAAAGTCCTCGACTCTTATCTTCACGTTTGGGCATCTCATCTCCATAGGAGATACAATATAGGAAATTCTTAGATTTTTCTTTTCCAACACAGGGATATAACGTGGCAAACACACAACACTAAAAAAATATACTTTTTATTATTAAAATAGTCTATTTTGGAATAGAAAAGAGTATTTAGAGAGTATCTTTCCCTTCCATATCACAAAATTTTTACAACTTAAAATACAAGAGTATTTTTGGAATAAAAGAGAGTATTTAAAAAGTATTTTTGGAATAAGAGCGAAGTGAGTAGCTCTAACTAGTATTTAGAGAGTATTATTGGAATAAATAGAGAATAATTTTAAAATAACATAGAATATTTGTGGTATTTAAAGAGTATATTTGGAATAAAGGATATCTTATAAGTATTTTTGGAATAAAATAGAGCATTTAAGGAGTATTTTTTTAGAATATTTTTTAAATAGGATAAAGTATTTAAAGAATATTTTTGGAATAGGATTCTTTCAATATAATCCTATTCGAGTGTATTTGCATATTAATATTTTTAAAATATTAATTATATTTTTAAAGATTTATTTTTAGATTTAAAAATTTTAAATTTTCATATCTATGTTGAATAAGAATTCCAATTTAATTTTCTATTTATAATTATTTGATTTTGATTAAGTTATTGAAAAATTTTAAAGTTTAAATATCTAATTTTTTTATTAAAATTCTATTCCATTTGATTTTTCTTCATTTTACTTCCTAAATTATTGATATTGTTTGTTTTTTCTTTTGGTTATGTAGGATTTTTTCATAAAATTGGTTTGAAATAAAATATTAATTCTAAGGGTAGTTTCATACAAGAAAAAATAATAACAAAAATTATTCTATTTTTAAGATGAACGTTCTTCAAAACACAAGGTAGTTTGACCATTTTCTAAAATTAACTATTTTAAATGGTCATATACATCATCATCCCTTTTTTTTTTTGGGAAATTGGAGTACATATCTCAACAAAATAAAGTGAGATTTTGAATGTTTAATCTTTTGTTTTTAACAAGAAAACAAGACAGCTGTGCATAATTGTAATATTGAAACCCATGACCACTTTTTAAAGCACTATTCCAATTTTCGCTCTTAACCTTTATTGAACTAAAAAGTAGAATAATCCAAGTCCTTTGCCTAGTCGCTTACAAAAGAACTTGGCATTCGAGCTCAATGTCCTAACAATTTTTTTCCAACAAGGTTACTTCTTTAAACTAATAAATAGTAATCTTTAAATGAAAAATGAAGACTCCATTTGATAATAATTTGTATGCTTGTTTCCAACCTTTGTTTGCGTTCCACCTTCTTTAAAGCATATTTGAATGCTCAGCCAAAAACAAGTTTTTTAAAAAAAAAAAATAATGAAAACATTTTTAGAAAGTAAATAATAAAACAAAGAAACAAATAGATAGAAGCAATGTTTATAAGCTTAATTTTTTAAAAGAAAATAAATATCAAATCAAAACTTGTAGGAAGAAAATGAAGCGAACGAAGTGGCCAAACAAAAGAAACATAAAAATCAACTGCAGGAGGTATCCATACAAAAGAAACAAACTAGAGACTATAAACAAAAACTCCACAATAGAAACAAATAAGAGAATCATTTCAATCTAAACAAATAAACAGTTAAAAACCTCAACCATCTCCTCGTCAGCCTATACAGTAAGCGCATGTTCACCTCCATTCAATTAATTTATAATTATAAATCTCATATGATATTTTGCATAAAAAAAGAGAGAGAGAAACTTCTTTCGCAAATAACTCAGTCTCGGCCATGGAATTTTCGAAATCCCTCTACTCCAATCCCAGTTACGGGAAAACGAGGAACGAGGCAGAAAAAGGGATTGAAATTCTTGAGGGCCTCATCATCATTCCTATGGCAAATGCTTTCAAATTTATACTCAGCTTCAAAATTTTAAACTCACTCATTGGCTTTATTGCAAGATCTTGGAGGAAGGTTAGTGAAATCAGTAGAAAATTTCAAGTCAAGAATTATCCCCAACATCTACAAACTCGTAGCAAAAGATTTCTATGGCTAAAATCTTACAACAGAAATCTCAAATAAAATAAGTCATAATATATATATAAGCATTATAACATTCCAAACACTAGTTCAATAAGAAACCCTTTTTGATAGGAAATAGCGATTAGCAAAACACCATAACCATTTCAAGGTCATAATTCAAACTAAATTGTGCTCTAAAACATTATGGAATGGTCAATTTATAGAACAAACCTCAACGAGTATCGTCACACCCGTGTGGCTAATATTATTAGAAATCCTGTTAAAACTATTGTAATTTTTAGTTTAGTTTTTTTTCCCCTCGGGTTGGTTAAGGCTAACGTTTAAGAGTGCTTTTAATCGTGTCCACTTAGCTACATTTGAAAAATACTTGTAAGAAAATTTTAGTACTTTGAGAAATCTGAGAATACTAAGTACTTTGGGGGAAGCATTGGAAGGTAATTTATCGGTGTTTTTAGCTTTACAATAATCTTTAATCTCTCACAACCTATATTTTATTTTTTATTTTCTCAACTAGTCTAAAACTGTTAACGCAAAAATAATCACAAGTTGCAATCGCATGGAGTACACTTACCTGCTCAAATATAAGAATGTGGAGCCAGTTCAGTCAGCCAAGGTTGATCAATTTGAGTAATGTTGCGTATGTACTTATGATTAGTCTGAACGAACTCATTGAAAATTGAACAGTTTGGTTTTTTCCGGAATAACACTGAAGAAGGATGAATCTGTACCGTCTCACCACTTCCACAAACCCTGCATTTTTTGTCAAGTGAGATAGATTTGGGACCATGAAACTAGAACTATATGAAAAACATGTAAAATATAAACAACCAAAAAGGTCTTATAAGCTATAAATAGAGCTTAATTAGAAATCGGTACAAGCTTGGACAAGCACAAGATAGATTAATGCCTGTATGTTCCATCGGGCTGCTTTGTGGCTGCATTGAGAAAAAATGAAGCAGTAAGGCATCTGCGGAACTGAAGCATGTCATCTCCACAAGAGTGAAGATGAAGACCCATCTGTTCAACATGCCTCCTAATTTGACTGCAATAACAGATGCTTGAAAACATTAGATATGCACACCGAATAAAACATTATGATTGATATCTTATTTTTAGTCTAGACCCTGAACTTCCACATCTATTCTGTTTGGTCTTTAAAATTTCAAAGGTTCATCAACCCTCTTCCAAAAACGCTGGCAACAAAGTTACAGACCCCACGCACTATACAGTAGACCCATTTCCATCTGCCCTGGTGACGAAACCCACGTGCTTAATTCTTTCTCTGCAGAAAGCGTAAACCCATCAACAGAGTTACCAGCCCTGTACCATCGAGCTTCTACCATGCCTAAACACATATATTCTCACTGAACCTTGTAGTAGTAAACCCTCTAATATGTGTCGATCGATGGACCCACCGCCCCACCTACAGCGGCCTCTTTCCCCCTACTCCCACCTCTCCATTGGGCTCCACCATCTGTCCTCTAAACTCAACTCCCTCCTTACCTAACCCAATCCATTCATCCCTTGCAATTCTTCATTTTGCCATCTCCCGCCACCATTAACCTAAACCAATCATCATAGAAGTTTTCCCTTGTGATTACAATAATCACCTCCCACTTGATGCATCTCATCCAAGGTATTAAAAATCGCCGAAATTGGGTGATATATCGGCGAAATTTCGGAAAAAAGAGGGTATGGATATGGAAATTGGGTGTAATGTCGTTTTTACCTTTTTTCGGCGATATATCGCCGATATACGATATATTATGGATATATCGAATAAAATTAACATCACTGGCTTTAGTCCGGATGGTTGACTGCACCTTTTTGTAAATGGAAGGTCGCGCGTTCAATCTAAAACTTAGATTTCTCTTTCGAATTTTTTCTTCTTTTTTCCTTCTCCCCTCTCTCTTTCTCTTCTCTCTCCCCATCCCACTACCCCGCCCGTCCTTTTTTTTCCCCTTAAATTTCATTATTTATTACTTTTTTTTATAAGCTTAAATGTCATTATTTTTCCTTTCTTTTTTACCTTTTGTTTAATTATATTATATAGTTTATATATTTTTTAAATACGATATATAATTTAGTTATTATTTTGTATCATATTTTTTTGTATTATATTTTATGTTGTAAATTTATCATATAAAATGTACAATTTTTTTATTTCATGTTGTATATTTATCATATCTATTTAAAATATCTATACATTCTATTATTTCTCTAAATTCTACTATACTATCACAACACTTTCATTCTTAAGTTTCAAATTTGTTATCTTTGCTATTTCTAATTATTTCTAACTCTTTTTTATATGTTCTTACTTCACTCACCCTAGTAGTTTAATTATTTAAATTAACTAATTATTATTCTTTAAATTTTGTTATAAATATTATTTTATTTTTCAAATATTATATATAATTCTCAAAGTATCATTTTATTTTTTATTCTTTTTATTCTATTTTTTTAATTCTTTAATTTATTAAGTATTATTTACACTCCAATTACAATTTGTTCTCCATTTTTTTTCTTTTTTTAAATCTTTAATTTATTTTTAGTTTTTGAATTTTGATCTTATAAATTATCGTTGAATTACTTGTCATTATCATATCAATTATATTATTTTTTATTTAATACCCCAATACAATTTTTTATCAATAAATTATTTAAGTTTGTATTTATTTTCCAACGTTCGATAGTATCTATTATTGTAATAATGCATATATTTGGCTTATAATTATTGATATATATGCTTAAAATAGTGGTTTATAATTTAAATAAATTTGTTTTGAAGTTTCACAAAGAAAATCATAATATTTTCATAAATTTCCGTGATATCCGTGTTCTTTCCCAAAATATCCGTCGATATTCAAATATCTATCGATATATCCGTAAATCTGAATTACCGATACCGATATCGATATTTTAATCCTTGATCTCATCAAATCTTCACCTTGGGGGGCTTGGCTGACACTCAGCTTATTTTGATTTTGACTATGTCCAACCACTTTAGCATATGACCTGTACACGTACATTGAAAGGTTCTCACAGGAACGTTTGGCTTTCGTGTGGATTCACCTATTGCCTAGTAATTCTAGAGCAGGGAGGCAAAGGACACATAGGTAGCACGGACACCTCAAAAATGCCCAAGTGTTGGCGTCGGACACTGACATGCTCGGATACGCATCCGACATGCAAAAAATAGTGTCCTGCTTTTTTAGACATGGCGAGGATACGTGATTAAGAGGGGAAAAAAAAGCTTAATTTTAGAAAGATTTTTAAGCCACTTGAAATTTGAAGTTTGAAGCCTAGCCCACAAGGCTTTATAATATAAAACAGCCCACATAGCCCACCTTTTCACTTTTTAATTCAAAAAAAGTTAAGAAACCAATTGTCCAACCCACAAGGGTTTCATTTTTCAAAATTTACTTTCACTTCCAGCAACCATGAACGATTTCTTCTCCCATTTCTTCTCTTTTATTTTTTCTTTGGACTTCATTTTTCTAATTTTCTTTCACTTCCAGCAGCCACAAACTCCCTCTCCCTTCAATTTCTTCTATCATTTCTTCTCTTTTTTTACCATTTCTTCTCTAAAAGTAATAAATATTGATAATATGTCAAAATATGCACACATTTTACAGAAAAAATTAGTGTACCCCAGTGAGTTGTGTCCTTGTCTTGTCATGTCCATGTCACGTATCCGTTTATCTGCTTCTTATGACACGACTCCCTCTTTATCCTCTTGTAAGAAGGACTACAATGTTCTTACCATTTCCTTCCAATTTCATAACCTCGTCTACCATCCCACGTTTCTGATTCTTTTAACCCGCCATGTGGTTTCCCATACCTCCGACTCCAGAAGAACTTGTGTTTTAGCAAAGACTTAGAGAGTAAGTGTCGAAATTTAACACTATACACGGTTGTACCTCCTCTTCCTTCTAGTCTAAACACCTTTTCCTTCTTTTGATCATAGTCAAGGACGATAATTTTTTGTTCCACTGCACATTTGGTTACACTTGCAGAGGCGGCTCAAATTGAAACGCTTACCATTAATGCTTCAAGACACCACGGACGAGGAAGAGTAGTGTGAGACTCGAGAAGGTGGAGAGAATCGAAAAGGGAGAGACAAGGACATTAGCTTTTTTTTTTTTTGGCCTCATTATTTAGGTGTAAAGACGTCTCACATGATGAAAAGAGGCTCACATATCTAATGGAGGTCATTTGACACTCATACAAGCTACTCTCACAAACCTCCACATTTATTACCTAGCTCTCCCCTCGTTGCCATCAAAGATTGCCAAATCCATTAGAGAATTTTAAAAAATTTCCTTTGCAAGAGTAGTTAGGAAAATGATGGTCTCCACCTTTTCAAATGGTAAAATTTTCAGTTGCCCATTGAGGGAGGTTTGCAGATCATATATAAAGCTGAAGAATCAAGCTCTATTGGCCAAGTAGATTTGGCATTTTTAGGCTGAAACAACGGCCCTTTGGAGGGAAGATACCGTAGTAAAGTTTTTTCAATGGGGGAATTTCACTTTTTTCGTGGTCCTCGAAGGCATATTATGAGTTTTAAGAGCTCAAACACTGTCGATTTCCTTCAAAATAGGACATGGGCCATCCACTCATTTTTTGAGTGACACATGGATTGGTTCATCTCCTTTAGATGCCCTTTCTCTCTTAAAGGAAGCAAAGCACCAATATGTGACCTATGGAACTAACCTAACAACAACTGGAACTCAAGTTTGAGGCACCACTTAAACGAGGAAGAAATTGTAGCGTGGTCCACTCTTTCGCAATTGCTTCCCCCTTGCCCTTTGACAACATATAGTGATTTGTTGGGTTTCAACCCTTGAGAATATCAGTGTTTACTCCTCTAGATCTCTTTGTACAGATCTTGCTTCTTTTGGAAATAAGAAAAAAGGCCTCCTAGACAAGCATATTTGGAAAAGGAAATACCCAAAGAAGATTAAGGTCCTTTCATGGGAACTGAGCCAATTATGTATCAACACCCACGATGTGCTTAAAAAAAAGCCCTTGGATCCCTATTTCTCCCAATCGGTGCTCTCTTTGTAAAAAGAATGTGATGAGGAAACACAAGAGACACCTTTTCATATCATGCCCAACACGATATCTTTCTGGAGGCTCAAATTGGTTGCTTTTTAATTCGACCACTATTTTGCTAGGAAATCTTCACACTCTACTTGAAGCTTTATAAATTGGCCAATCATATGGCTCAACTTCGTTACGGCCTTCCTATGGTCTATATAGATGGAGAGAAATTATCGAATATTCATTGCAAAAGATAAGGATTTTGATAGTTGTTTTGAACATCTCTTTTTTTGGCTATCTCATGGTGCAAATTCTCCCCCTTTCTTCCATAACTATAGCCCCACTTCTCTTAGAGCCTAATGGAAGTGTTTTTTTTTTTTGGGGTAAATCCTTTGAGATAGGGGTTGGCTCCCTCTTTTTCAATTTCATACTGTTCTGTTTCTTATTGAAAAATAATCAAAGGTTTTATTTTAATTCCTCATCTTTCCATGCTTCTATTCTAATCCCTCATATTTGCATAAAAAAAACTATTTTAATCCTTACCGTTAACTATCCCTTGACCATTTAAAAAAAAATTATATCGATTTAAAACCCAACATATAGCATTACATATAAGCTTCAAACATTTATTCATGTATACATTAATTGATCAAGTAATTAACAAAAACTATGTCATCATAAAGTTTTTTTAAATAATTTATTAAAAAATTAAAAGTAAGGACAAATATTTTTTTTATCCAAAGTTCTAAGCACAAAACAAAATATTTGATAATTAAGGGCATGTTTGGTAACATTCTTGTTTCAGAAATAGAAAAGTGTTTCACAATTGTTTCTTGTTTCCTATTTTTTAATTGAAATAAAATTTAGTACATATAATATAATAAAATATTTAACATGCATTAAAACAAATATAAAACCACTATGAAGAGTATATAAATTTAATACAATTTCAATCTCAAAACATATAAAATAACAATAATAATAAATTTTATTTTTCAAATGTTGTTCAAATTGATCTATAATGTCATTTCTCACTCGAGCCAATTTACCATAAATGATGTTAGCTTACATAAGTTAGTTCAATTAGACTAATTTGTAAATTGTCCGATAAATTTTGTAAATTTTCAACAATCATTAATTTATTTCATAACATGATATTGATAAATTTTTGTATTTCAACTAGGTAATGAGACATTCATTTAAGGATAGGCAATCGAATATATCTATATTTCTGTATTTCAAAAATAAACTTTTTTTCATTTTTTTTCTTTGAAAATGTGTTTCTCATTAGTCAATTATACATGCAAATAAAATCTAAAAAGAAGAAAGATTTTTTCTTTGAAAATTAATATAACATGAAACATCTAATTAATTTATTAATTTATTAAAGATAAATTAAAATCCTACCAAAATTAGGGAAAAATAATAGAAATTTAAATAAAAAATAATAATTAAAGACTTGTAAATAAAAAGAAAAATAAAAGATAAAAACAAACGAAAAGGAAAAGAAAAGAAGAGAGAAAAAGAAAAAAATGAAAAAAACAAAAAACAAAAACAAAAAGGATAAAGAAGTATGAAAAGAAAAAATAGTTATAATGGAGACGAGAAAGAAGAGAGAGAAAAAAACAAAAAACAAAAAAAAAGGATAAAAAATATGAAAGAAAAAAAATTATAATGGAAAAGAGAGAAAGGCGAGAGAAATAGAAGAGATGGAGGAGAGAGAGAACAAGAGTACAAGCTTGAAAACTAAAAAAAGAAATAGAAACAGAATTTAAGAAACTACTTTTTGTAATTTCTCAAATTTTGCCTAATTTTTAGAAACATTTCTCAAAAATTCGATTTAAAAACAAGAAACCCGATGGGTTACCAATATCCATTTTTTAAAAAAAGAGAAACGAAAACCAGAAACAAGAAACAGAAACATTACCAAATGAGCCCTAAGAGACTAAATAGAATTTAAATTAATGGACCCATTAGAGAGGTCGCAATTATCTATGAAAGATCTGTCAATGACAAGCATGAATATTTAATTAAGAAATTGCATTGCTAACCCGTGAATGTCACGTGCATGTCTCAACGATCGACTATTTGTAAAATTTTCTTTGCACCACTTTCGGAAGCTTTTCTCAACTTTTTCTTTCCTAAGTTCTGACTTTTTCGTATTCAAAAAGTCATTAGCAGATCGATACACATTGATTAGAGTGAGGTGATCTCCTTCAGGACTAAAAAAACATTTCAGTTTAGCTCTTGCCTAAAAACAGAAGAAATATAGAGCTTTACCATAAAGATAAATTAAAGGCTAATTAACACTTTAACGTAGGAAATATTTCTAATTACCACCTCTTATCAGTTATTGGCGAAAAAATGATAGTTGCATGCTATTACTTTTATAATACGGCAACGAATCTATAAACAAAAGAGAATAGAAACAACATAATTTGTGTCGAGTATGGACTGACCTCTTTCAACTTCTCTTGAGGGTGATAAAAAATAGATTCCACTGAGAGCATTGACACCGTTATCAGCATTTCTTCCAAGCAATTGGACTGACTGGCAACAGTCAAAGCTTTGGAGTATATTGGTTCTAATGGAAGGTGAGCCATTTGACGCCCTACTATATTAGATAGTTTGAAGTCATCAGTTAAAGCTCCTAGAAGAACCAATTCCTCCAACGACTTGAGTATAGCCTGCCTGTTGAAAATAAGGGTCAAAAATTCCCATCTTTCAACTTGCTTAAATATAAATTATATATTCAATGCAATAAACACTTAAAAAACTAGCACCTTGGAGGTTTTTCCAAGAAATCAAATCCTATGATATCATCAACACCTAGAGCCTTCAATTGCAAAATGACACTAGAAAGGTTACATCTCTTAATCTCTGGCTTAGTTGAATCCTCAAGTTTATCATATATATTCTCAGAATACAGACGAATGCATTTTCCAGGTCCTTCACGGCCTGCACGTCCACTAAAGCACAAGAATATTAATATGAGAACGTCCACTAATTAAATTCAAATTCATTTTAGCTAAATTTATAACCTAAACACAATTTCATAATAAAACTCCTGCTTAATTCAGCATGCTACCTCCTTTGTAGGGCCTGTGCTTTTGAGGTTGAAACAACAGTCAATGATTCCATCCTCTTGTTAGGATCATAGGTTAGCGCTGTTACAAATCCAGGATCAATAACATACTTGATTCCAGGAATAGTCAAGGATGTCTCAGCAATATTTGTTGCCAATATCACCTAAAAAGCGAGGTAACAAAATATTTAGATGATCGCTCAGAAAATAGGGCAGATGAGGCAGTTATGACAGACAAGAAGCATCAACTGTAAAATATGAAAGAAACAAAGAATCTGCAAGATAATAAGAAAAACAGGAGTATAAAAAGGAATACAGAATAAAGGAATGTTTAAATGATGATATTTGACTAGGAGAAAGAATAAAAAATGAACAATATAATTAAATGATTAAATACAATGTGGTTAAACTACCTTACGAACTCCAGGAGGAGGCAAAAACTCGTAGTTGCTGCTCTGATGGGAGTGCTGAATATACAGGGATAACTACTAAATTTCGTTTGTATTCAGGTAACATTTGATCTTATCCTTGACAAGATTTTCAATAGATATTATCTCTTCTTGCCCAGTCAAAAATGCAAGTACATCACCAGGACTCTCCTCCAGATGAATCTAATTGGCAAGGTGTGGTAAATAAATTTGTCTAAGAACATGTTAAAACAAGGAGTCTTCAAACTATAAAAGCAGATTTGGGTTTACATTCAAAACAAAACTTGAAAAATAATAGCCATGAAAAACATGTATAAAATGAGAAAGTAGCTAGATATTTTACATGTTATTTATAACAAAAATTATAACATCATCCCACCATAAGAAATCTTAAACTCAATTGGATATGGAGGTCCAATGTGAGAATTCAATGACTACCTGAAATATAGTATAAAAAACAGCCTCTAAATAATCTCGTTCAGACTTAGAAGTATAAATTATATCTGTGGGATACTGACGCCGTGGGACATGGACCACCTTTGAAACACCAAAGTACTCAGAGAAAAGGCGTGCATCTAAGCTGGCAGACATGATAATTAACTTCAATGGAGGTAGTTTCCTTCCTTGACATTGCTGGAGGTTACTGACATATGTACCACTATTTTTATTTACTAACATCAAGCTTTTAACATTCATCTTCACAGCATTCAAAGATTTAGATCTTGCTTTTTGCATTTTTTTCAAATATCCTAGCAATACATCAGTATCAACGGTTCTCTCATGAGCTTCATCAACAATGATAACTGAATATCTTGAAAGATAAGGATCCAACAATGCTTCCCTGAAATTTTATAAAAGATGCATAATACCTATGTAAGAAAATTGAACCAATTCACTTTTACCATATCTTCTCTAAATCTCAAAGAGACATACAAAACTGGAATGTTAATAAAGAAATCTACTTCATGTATTCGTCATGAAATAAATTTATTTATCACACATGCCCATCTCCTGATTCCCGATACATTATATGGAAAGGGAAAAAAAGAGGGAAACAACATGCATTCAAAATCAAGCATCACCTTCAAAATATATATCATGCATGCATAGACACACAAAGACTAGAAAGAATAAAAAAAAAAAAAAAAAGAGGCTCAAATAATGTTTTTTTAAAAAAAAAAAACAGTAACGCCTTTAACAATTTAACTAAGAAATGAATCGTACCAAAGCACTCATTTAGATGTCAATTGAAATGACATTTTGAGAAGGAGGTTTGGTATCCCTATTATTTACCTCAATAGTAGACCATCCGTCATCTACTTGATTCTTGTAGAACAAGAAGTTACATCCTCGAATCGAACAGAATACCCAACCTTTTGACCCACCTCAACGCCACATGCCTCAGCAACTCTTTTGGCTACAGTTATAGCAGCGAGACACCGAGGTTGGGTCACCCCAATAGCTTTTCCATGTCGACAAAATCCAGCATTATATAGGAATTGCAGAATCTCTAAATAAGTCAATATAAATAGTTTAGCATAATAAGTTACTAAAATATCATATCATGATAGTACTCAAAAAGATAGTTAAAATCTCACGTGTTGTTTTTCCACTTCCAGTTTCACCAACAATTATCAATATATCGTTTTCATGCACCTCTTGGATGAGCGGTATCTCAACTAAGCACATAAGCAAAAGGGATAACACTCAGAAAGTTTAATACTGAGGGGAAAAAACAACTTGAAAGAGAAGGCCAAAAGAATTTCAGTCAATACAAAATGCTGTTGCGAGTGACTTTCTCTGTTCTACAATTTTTTCTTCTCTTTTTCTTTTCTTGGATGAGTTGTTATTGCAACAGTTGGTTGAGAACTTAGCATTGACCCCTTGACTTTCCATTGTGTTCTCGATTACTGTTGGAGCCAAAAACCCAAAGAAACATTAGTTACTAAAAACTGGTTACACAAGGGTCACATCATAACTCTCAATATATCAAATACAACCAAATTATTTGAAAGAAAAATCATGTGATCCATCAAAAATACAGATTAATTAGCAATTAATCAAGAATTACATCTACATACTGTGAGGCCACCAATAACAAAAATGTATTCGAGGAGGGGTAAAAAGGACAAAAGACATAACTGACAAAGATTAGTGGGACGCGTTGGTACATGAAGTTCGTTAGGGAGGAGGAGTTTTGGGGGGGTTTTATGGGTGTTCTCGCCCAAGGGGGGGAAGAAAATCGTTGGCTTGGCATCTAGAGTAGACGGGTGAAGGAGTGTTTCCAGCTCTCTCGAATAGCTGGCTAGCGTTGTTCTGTTTATTTTCGGCTTGCTGCTGTGGTTTATCTGTGGACTCGTATATTGTGACTCGTTGTTAATTGTCGAAATATATTGCTAATTTCGTTGCTTGATTCTAAACTTGTTTTTATCTTGTGACTGAGTGAATCGGTAATAGTAAGGGAATCCTTACACATACCTGCCATGAGAAATTTCTGATGTTCTCGTGGTCAAGATTAGAAGCAGACAAAAACTCCGCCTCAATCAAATGCCTGAGATAACAAAGGACACTTGCTGGGTCAGTTACAAAACAGAATCCACAGCCAAGGCAGATTTTGTCTTAATTCTTGAAATTACGTTCAATTTTACATTACCAAAGAAAAATAAACTCCACATTAAGTTAACACAGTGATTGATTCATGTAAAATTCATGTAAATTAAGTTAACAATTTTTTAACTAATAAAAACACGTCTCTTCAGAAAGTTAGGAGGGCAAGCATTCTTTCTCCCTACTATCCTAGTTTTCAATTGTTTTAATATGCTTTGAACTTAATCTTCTAAAGTTTATTGTAAATGAATAAAAATACAAGAATATGATTTTATGTTCAAAATCTTTATGGGAAAAAGTCACTAACCAAGAACTAGATTTTTGCAATTGAAACTTCTTGAATGAAATTTGGTGATAGAATACTGAGGAAATTTCAAATCAATATACCCATCACACTTTCACAGCAGATATAAAAAATTTCAATATACACATCACGACCCCTAAGAAGGAATTTCACAAACATATAAAAAAGAAACATTGTTCGAACTTTCAGAAAAACGACACAATTACCAGTCCTCCTTCGAACTAGCGGTGAGAGAAGGGTTTTGTGAGGTTAAGCGTTTCCGGCGGTGATCGTTTCCGACGGTAGTGTCTCCGGCGGGATTGGAGGTAAGAAGGCTACTTCGCGTTGAAGTCGTGAGGGTTTCGGGTTCTATAGTGTTTCTTTTTTTCTTTTTTTTTCTGTTTTAAAATAAAGAGAGAACAGACTTTTTTGGAAAGCAGAGGGAGGGAAATTTTGGAAATTTTTATTTTCACGTTTCTGGCGGTACCATTCGTATTTTTATTTTGTTATTTACTTTTATTGTGTCCTATTTTATCTTATCTATATATTTATATGTTATTTTCTTATCATTTAATTAGATATTTTTTTAAATAAAATAACTAAATATTTGGAACAACAAAATTTAAAAAAATTTAAAATTAAAATGCTTTAAACTATTTATTTTGAAAAGAGAAAATAACATTTATTTAGTTAAGAAAAAAAATACAAATTTGATAAAAGAAAAAAAAAGAAAAAAAAAAGAGAAAAAAAATAATGAAAAACCCAAAAAGTCTCAATTTTGAGAATTTAACCCAAGAGCTAGGAGAAAGAAGCTTGAAAGGAGTGAAGACATTCTCACCGTGTCAAACACTAAATATTTATTGCCAATCCCAGCATAGCTTAGTGGATAAATGCATGTATTACCATCGTAGAGGTCGATGGTTCGATCTCCCACCCCCACAAATGTTGAACTAAAAAAAAAACACTAAATATTTATTAATATTTTCATGTGTCGTCTCTTAAAGAAATGACCTATGGACAATTTTTTTCTCAATTAAGAAGATCATTACTTCAAGAGATGATCTTTGTCAATGTCGACAATGGTCGTCTCTTGAAGAGACAACTTTGAATAAAATTGTAATATTTTTTTAAATAATTTGAAAACTACAATATTTTCATAAATACTTTTTAAAACTATAATAATAAGAAAAATATCTTGAGAAGATAGAGAGACAAGATTAATGACATGTTTGACATCACTATGAAAAAAAAAATGATTTTGAAATAAAATTATTTTTTATGAGCATTTTTTAAAAAATTAACAATTTAAAATGTGTTTAGTATAATTTATTAACTCATTTTAGATAATCATAAGTGTTTTTTAAAATATCTTAACAAATAAAATGTATTTAAAAAATGGGATTAATTTAAAAGTTATTTTTAGAAAATCTATTTCCTTTATATTTTTTCTAAAATAGCTTTTCAATTAATCAATTTTTTAATATATTTATTTAGATTTTTTAAAAAATACTTTTAATTATTTAAAATTAGTTAAGAAACTATATTAAACCTATTTTAAATTATTAATTTTTTAAAAAAGTTCATAAAAGAAATAATTTTATTTCAAAATCATTTTTCCTCGTAGTGATGTCAAACACCCCCTAAATCCTAATTTTTATTTTAAAAATATTCCTTTTTATTTATCAATTTTGGCTACTTCTCTGACCTCTCATTTTTCTCATGCTTTCTCATTTATTCGTGCGTAACGAAACCAGCCATATTCCCTTTTAAATTTCACATTTCTCGTCATAAGTGAAGCTAACTTATGCGTTAATAAGTTAGGTCTATTTGATAACTACTAACGTATCTGCTATTGTAGGAAGTATTTTTTTAATATATTTTATAATAATGGTAATAAAAAAATACAACTAATAACTAGAAAAACAATTGTAATATAAAAGAAAACTAAGATATGTCTTTACAATTGTAACACAAACATCACTATACATCATACTTGATAATTTACAAACAAAAAAATAATAATGATCTAAACATATTTTTTAAATAAAATAATAATATGCTAATTATAAAAAAAAAAATAGCAAAAAAATCAAATGAATAATATTGTTTGCTCACTTGATAATTGCTAGATAAACCATATATATTATTCAACTTCATCAAAGTTAAATTGTATTGTCGTAAGTCCAGGATGCGGGATATAAATTTGACATATGTATCTCTTGAAACTTGAATACGCCACCAAAATCTTGAGATACTTTCAAGATTATAGAGACTTTGAGAACAAAAAATTGAGAGAACTTAAAATAAAAGGAAAAATGAAGTTTTAGTGTTGGTAAAAAAAATAGTGAATAAGACTCATTTTTATAGTAATCAAAGATGAAAAGTTACAAAACCTTTAAAATTCTACAACTTTGGAATTCTATTCGCAATGGACAAAGACTTGCTATCCAGTTAAATTACACACACCTTGAGCTATCAACTTGAGAGAGTGGCTGAACAAACACTCTACAATTTGCGTGCAAATTAGCAAAACATGAACATGCAAGATTCTTTATGGGATTATACGAAGGGCAACAAAACAGAGAAGAATTTATATGGTGATTGAAGATGAAAACCTCAATATTAGAGAGAAGAATAATTGAGAGATGAACACAGTGCTTTTTAAGTGGTTCGGCCAACAAAGATGTCTATATCTACTTTGTAAGAAGTGTACTTGTTTTATTATAACAATCGAGAAGATACAATACAAATCTTGAAGTAAAAAAAAGTTATACAAGTGAGTACAAATGAGATATCTAATATACATTCTATAGAGTAAAAATATAACACTCCGTTTAATTATTTTAATTTCAGTATAGGTGGTGATCAAGGTATTTTTCTTATGTAATTTGAAATTTTTATTTTTTGATTTATTGATTATGGAAGATATAATTTGGGCCAATTTATTGGGGTATTAAGTATTTTTTATTTTGAGCATTTTTTTGTAAAAAAAATTAAATAAAAAAAAGAAAAAAAAAGAATAATTATTGGGCTTAATGACATTTTTGTAATTAAACTAAATGGGAGTTAGGGCTAGGGTTCCAACTGTATCCTATATAAGTATAAGTTAGACCCTAGTCTCGATTTTTCGTCCCTTTAGCCACACCATTCCAGTAGCACCCTCTCCAGAACACAACCGGTCCAGATCTGATTGGTGTGCTCGGGATCGCCGGCAAAAGTTTCGGTAAGTGTTTTCTTATTTTGGAAGTTGTTTCTCGTTGTTTTTTATAGAAATCAAGTGAGATTTCTCTTTTTTGGCAATGGGCGGCTAAGGTCAGTGTAGAATCTTAGTTCTGGAAGGTAAGATCGTTGGTTGTACTTTTTTTTTTTGGATTTTGTTCGATATGGCCATTAATCTCATTTTCCTCCTTTTTCGGCAACAAAAGTTGATTTTTTAGTGCAACGAAAGGTGGAAAAGGACCCCAAGGACCAGATCTATACATTGGTAAAAATAAGACATCGATCGGAGCAACGGTGTGTCCTCACGCTCCAAAAGAAGTCGTTATACGCAAGCGGCACGTGAGCCACACTCATCAACTTTAGGCGATGCATGTGAGCTCCGTTTGGAGCGTGGTCGGTGGCGTTGGAACCATAGTGACCTGAAGTTTTAGGTTTGAGGGCGCATGTATCGAAATTTGGCAGTACATGGAGGCATGTGCAGCGACACGTGGGCTGGTTTTTTCTAAACAGTAAGCTCCCTTTGGTGTTTTGTCACTTTATGTAGCCTTGAAACGCGTTAAAAATTAGTTTTAAGATAAATTTCTAAGTAAAGTTCATCTTTGACCGTAGGTTGACCAAGTGTGCTTTGACCGGTTCTTTAGGGAAGCTTATAGGATCGCTCGAGGTAAGTGACTTCACTTACGGACCCATAAGGACTTAGGTTAGATGATGTATGCAAGTGAATGTCCTTTATGCATGTGTGTAGGGTAGTTTGTAATTTGAAAGATGTGACATGTATAATTTAGCAAACCATGATATGTGATGTGGCATGCATGATTTTGATATGCTTAGGTGATCCTACTATGTATATAAGCATGCTTGGGAATTGTTTATTGAATTATGATGTAACGATGTTTATTTTGGTACGACATGCATGATGTAAATGTTAAGATTTCATGTCGTATGTATGTGGGACCTTGCATAAACCATAGAACCATGAACCATGTTTTATATGAGGGTGGCAACTGCCTCCCACGTCCAAAAGGTTGATGTTGGGCGAGAATCCGACTGTGCTGAATGGGTGTCATCTAACATCAGTTACAGTCGGCTTCCCCCCATTTAAATTAAGGGCCCAACACTCATATCCAAAGTGAGATGACACCATGGTGGGATAAAGGTGGTTGTTCACCATCCATGAAAAGTATAGTATACTATCAACCATTGAATGATGGGTCCCAAAAGACTACATGTTGAGTTTGCATAAATGTGTGTGTGTGAAAGTCTGGCCCCGCAAGTGGAGTTACTTACGGGGTATTTGTCAAAATACTTAACCTTTTATGTTTATTTTTTTTTTCAGGTAACGGCAATAACAATCGTGGTGGATGATGTAGAAGGGTTCCTATGTGCCATGACCATGGTTATTCTATTTATGCATTAGTCTTAGGGTTCATGTATTTGAAAATTCAATTTGCGATAAATAACACATGTTAGTTACTTATTGATTTATTGCGTTTTCTTGGGTTCCCAATTCAAGTTTTGTTGAAAATTTCACTTAACTTTTAAAAGCATGCATGTAGTAACGTCCTAAGGTTGTCTTAAGTCGGGTCGTTACAAAAAAATAAAGTGTTGATTGTAACTAACTTCCTTTATTTTTTTTTACTTCCAGAAATGTACTTAATTGTTGAGCTGAAGTCTATAAAAAGAAATCAACTTAACTCAAAAAAAAAAAAAATCAGTTGAACCAGGTTAGTAATAATTTATTCAATTCCTTGCATTATTATTATGAATTATAATTAAAGAAAAAAAATATTAAAATTGTAGTAATGACATTTTACATTCCAACCATTTAGTATACATTCATTATTATTGATAATTAATTAAAAAAAGAAAAAAAAAATCTTCTTTTAATGGAAGCAAAAAACATGTGCATTCCAATTTTTTAAATTCTATATATTTATTATTGTTGATAATTAATTAATTAATTATTTATTTATTATTTATAATTAATCAATAATGACATAATTTATAAATTAATAAATTAAAAAAGAAACATAAGTGTCCAAAAATGTTTTTCCACCATCCTCACTTTTTAATATTAATAGTAATAATATATTATAGGTTATAGAATAGATTATAGATTTTATTTACATTTTCTATTTTTAAAATTTTAACCTATAGACAATATTTCTATTTATGTATTTCTTTACTTTGTTATTTA
The DNA here is from genome assembly GCA_026257165.2 of Telfairia occidentalis. Lineage (NCBI taxonomy): Eukaryota > Viridiplantae > Streptophyta > Magnoliopsida > Cucurbitales > Cucurbitaceae > Telfairia > Telfairia occidentalis. Next base: position 25,166 of record JAOANK020000060.1, on the reverse strand, counting down.
CTTTTTAAAATCTAAACTATTTTTTTAAAATGGTTTTTTATGCAATTGTATTTTCAATAATGATGAAAAACATACCACATAAATTAAGGAGAGGTATGAATAATTTTTAAAAATATAAAACTAAAAAACGGAATAATTATCAAAGGAGACCTAAATTTTTTGAAAATTGTCATAGTAATGAATATACAATTTACTCAAAAATTAAAAGTTAATTAAGTTTTACAACTTCCATTGATCTTAACAATTCTAATAATTTCTTTTTCTGGCCAATCTAGACATAACTTAAGTGGTTAGCCTATCTTTTTATAAATATATTGTGGCAAACTTATAATTCATAGTTATATTGTTAAGTTAAATTATGAAATAACATAATTATTAGGAAAATTGTAATGGGTAGCAAAAAGCATAAAAGTATTTGCAAATCTAGCAAAAGTTTTTTCAAATTTGTAAATCTGGCAAATTTTTTTAATCTGATTTTTGTATTTTTTATTATTTCAATTTTACCTTCAGATGTGTATCAGAATGTATATTTGATATACTATATATTTGGTATATCAATCAATTGATATAGTTTATATTTAGGATTTATATACTTTATATTTGGTATATTAGTTACCA
>JAOANK020000060.1:5367-24448 GCA_026257165.2 Telfairia occidentalis | reverse complement strand
ATTAGTTTCTATGATTTGAACAAAATTTTAATTTAATCTCTATGGTTTTAAAATTTTACTACGTGAAAAAAAAATCAGAATTTAAATTCAAAATAATTCAAAACCATAAAAATTAATTTAAATATTTGTAAATTGTAAATGCCAAATTGAAACTTTACCGCAAAGTTATAATTAACTATTAACTTATTATTCTAATCATTACACAGAGAATATTTTTTAATAATATGTTAAAATCAGCAAAAATGCAAAGAAAACAAAGGAAGAAAAAAATCAAAATATAATGCTAGAAATAATGGAATAACCAGTGATTTTTAATAAATAGGCAAAACTTTAGACAAAGTAAACAAAAAAAAATGTAATTTAAGCATTTTAAAAAAATTATCAATCTTAAAAAATAAAAAATTAAAAGAATAAAAAATAAAAAATAATAACCTGACAACTCAACCTGAAATTATAAGGGTTGGGTTACAACCCTTGATAGGGTTATTCGGGTTGCCAACCCGACCAACCCGAATTTTCGGGTTGGTCCAAAAAAGTCTCCTAACCCAACCCAACCCAACCCGTGTACACCCCTAACTGCAGCATGGTCTTGTGTGAACTATCCAACTCTTCGACACGTCCCTCAATGTGTGCGACAAAGCTCGTGCCATTGTCTCCACGTTCGAAGCTACCATATCGTGTAGCATGGTCCTCTAGGTTGTCAATCTTCAATGTTTGTTCCTATATAGTCAACCCATCCACTCGAGCATTCACAGCCGGTCGACATGAGCCTTGCATAATTGCTTGGGCGAGGTCATGATTGCAGTCTTTCGAATCCGAGGAGCTAACTAAGTTTTGATACCACTTGTCACAATTGCACTTTTGCCAAGCGATTGTGCGACACTTGCTTTAGGTCAAACAAACAAGTCAGTCGTAAAAAATCGAATATCGCAATCAACTTCGTCGTCGAATCTAGCCTCCACTCATGTTTCACGAGAAAATAGTTTTAAAAACGTGAGAGCTAACATTTGAAAACATCATTTAGAGAAGGCATTATAGATAGCAAGTGCAAGAAAACTTTATTGCAAGAGCGTTTACAAAGCTTGGTCGGGAGGCATGACGACTTGGTCCCCCTTATAGTATATTTTGGAGCATTTTCACTATGATAATTGTAAACATCAAAAGTGGCGAGGAGTAACTCACTTACAAAAACACAAACAAATGCAAACAAACTTCAAAGCTAAATTACTTTTAACTTTGAAGTTTGGACATGTGACCACATGCAAACACACTCTGGACAAGCATGTCAAAGACACGCAGCATGGGATGCTCAAGGGGAATAGGCGTGGGCAGTAGAGGAGCAGCAAAGTGTAAGAATGAGAGAATCAATTTGGAGGAGCGACCGGACCTAAAAATGATGTGTGGCGCCATCCTAGCAGCTGAATGTCTGATAATTAAGGAAAGAAAACCCTAATTTTGAGGGTATCATTTTGGCACGCTGCAAATTAAGTGGGTAGATGCTAAACAAGAAGCTAGTTAATCTGAGCATAGAAATATGACATAATCTAGATTGGGGAGAATAAGTACTACAATAATATTCGGACATGGCCAAGTTCTTCTGTTTTAGTTTCAATTTTGTGGATTTCGTAATAAAATAAGAAATTACCGTGAGCAAGTAGCACAATGATGAAATGGTGCATAAAAAAGAATTATTGATCAGGCTGAGAGATGTCAAAAGTTGCTACTGGCGAGGATGTAATGCTAGTTCAAGGGTTGATAATATAACAAAATAAGCCATAAAAAATTGTCTACCACAAAATAACCTTACGAAAACAAATACAGAGTAACTAAAAAGGAACTCCCGTCCAATTGACGAGAATAAAGGATAAAGAATAGTTACTGAGTTAAATTAATAAAGAGTTAAGAAGCTCACTAATGTCTTAGTTAACCTAAAAAGTGTATACTCTTAAATATGATTACTAACATTTAATAAATATATATTTAAAAAAATTAATAATTATGTTTTTAAAAAAATGGAGATATAATTCATTGCTGATCCCAATCCCAATCCCGATTCCTAAAAAATGGAGAACGTGGAGAGGAAAGGGATCGAAAGTCCATGTGGGCCTCATTGTCATTCCCGTTGCTAATGCTTTTAAAATTGTATTCAGCTTCAAAATTTCAATCATTAGATGCACTGCCAGATCTTGGAGGAAGTCCCTGAAATCAGTTGAAATTTTACCAGATACACAATAATTACTCCCAACAGCTAAAGATTCATAGCAAAAAACTTACTGTGCCTTCTACCTTAAAATTGCAATGTCACATATACAGCCATCATTCACATTATTAGAATTACTATTGAAATTTCTCCCATTTTTGGTTTCGTTCTTCCTTTTTTTCCTTTTTTCCTGGAGTTGGTTAAGGATAATGTTTAGGATTGCTTCACAAAATCTCAAAAACCGACAGTTCAGTCGATTGGTATCGTCGGAAAAGTGTATTTCAACTCACTGATCTAAAAATTAGAAGAAAAAAAAAAAGCAGCATTTGCTCTGTGTCTGTGTAATTTTTTTTAATTTTTGTTTTCTTCCCAAAATGATGAAGTATTAAGCACCATTTATTAGAGTTACTTTCAATAAAAACATATCTTTGAGAAGAATCCCCAAACATACCTAATCTTAAGTTCTTTGAGTATCCAAACATTTTGTTTCACCTACATCCTAATTTGATTGCTACTGGTTATATCCTTTTCCTATCTGAAACTATGTCCAGAAAAAAAGGGTACATTCCTTCACAGTTCGTGTTTTTATATCTTAATTATTATTAGATCAAAATTTGACCCTCAAAAAATTATTCCCTCCCCAACTTTCAACAAGTAACCATCAACAAGCTCACTATAGTTGTAAGCTAGTTACTTCTACAACATTTAGTTTCGACACAGATGCACCAAACAATAATTAGAACCTTTTTCTCTAATCATTCATAATCAACTTTTCATACAAGGCATAGATATCCACAAGAAAACAAAAACAATATATATCTGAATACCTTGTTATTGTAATGAATTTACCGAATACCTTCTGGAAGTAGAGCCATCCAACCTGGAGTGCCAATGAACTGAAAACATACGTAAGAGTCATAAGGTTGAGAAATGATTTCAGTGTACCAAGAATTACTATTTCTAAAACCTCAAAAATCCTATATATCAATGGACCAGAGCAACATTTCATACCCCTTTTGTGCTCTTCAAACTTTTGTACACATTTTTTCTCCTTTTTCCCCTTCATTATATTGCATTCATTATTCTTAACTTAAATAAATATCAAATTCGGTAATCTTCACTCCCTCCCCATTAAAGAACAATTGAAAGAGCAGTGAAGTGCTCACCCTGGATGCAGAGAAGCTAAAAGAAAATGATTGCATTCTCATAAAAAGAAATAAAAGAATATTTTCCATGAAATTACAAGACGTAGTACCGAGAAAATGGAGTAACACAATACCTATTAAAACAGAAAAACATCAATTTAATTCTGTGGTGCAAAATAATGTGGAGCCAATTCAGTCAGCCAAAGTCGATCAATTCTAGTGATGTTGCGGATGTATTTATGATTAGTTTGAACGAACTCGTTGAAAATTACACAATCTGGTTTTTTACGAAATAACACCGAAGAAGGATGAATTTGTACCGCCTCACCACTTGCATAATCCCTGCATTTTAGGTCATGTATAAGATAGATTAAGAATTAAAAAACTAGTACATAGATAACGTATAATATACACAATCGATAACAGTCTTATTCGAATTCAGAAGCCCTACAAAAAAAAAGCTTAGTTAAAAATTGATACAAGCATGAGATAAGTGCAGGATAAGATCTATGCCTGTATGTTCCATCAGGCTGCTTTGTGGCTGCGTTGAGGAAAAAGGAAGCAGCAAGGCATCTGCAGAACTGAAGCATATCATCTCCACATGAGTGAAGAGGAAGACCCATTTGTACAACATGTCCCCTAATTTGACTGCAATAAAAAATTAAAATAAAAAAATAAAAAAAGAAACTTGAAAAGATTACAAGTGCTCAATGAAAAAATATTATGGTTTAAATCTTATTTTGATTCTTGAACTTTCATATTTATTTTGTTCGGGTCTTGAAAACACTCAAATGTTTTATTTTAGTCCACAACATTCAATTGGTCTCTTTTAATCCCTAAGATTTGCACAAAAGACTATTTTAATCTTTACCATTGACCATTTAACAAGAATTTTAATCTATTGAAAACCTAACACATAACTCAAACATGTAGCTTCTATTTGTACATGTAAACATCTATTAATGAGGTAAAATTATTTAATAAAAGTAAATGACAAGGATTAAAATAATTTTTTTTTGCAAAGTTATTCTAAAAAAAGATATTTAAAAATGATGAGACAAATATAATTTAAACCAAAATTTAAAACGTGTAAAATGTGGTCCAATTGGAGAGGTCACAATTATCTATGAGAGACCTCATCAATGGGAAGCATGAGAATAAAACCAAGAAATTGCATTGCTAACCTGTGAATGTCCCGTGCGTGTCTCAAAGATCGACTATTTATAAAATTTTCTTTGCACCACTTTCTCAAGCTTTTCTCAACTTTTTCTTTGCTAAGTTCTGGCTTTTTCTTGTTCAAAAATTCCTCAGCAGATCGATATACATTGATTAGAGTGATATGATCACCTTCGAGACTTGAAAAACAGGTCATTTTAGCTCTTGCCTAGAAACAGAATAAATATATAGAGCTTTACCATATAGATAAATTTAAGGCTAAATAAGACATTAACATAGGAAATATTTCTAATTATCACCTCTATCAATTACTGGCGAGCGAATGATAGTTGCATGCTTTAACTTTTATGATACAATAACAAAAATTACAAACAGAAAAGAAATACAAACAACATAATTTGTTTCAAGTGTCGATTGACCTCTGCTAACTTCTCTCGAGGGCTGTAAAAAATAGATTCCACGGAAAGCATTGACACGGTTATCAGCATTTCTTCCAAGCACTTGGACTGACCCGCAACAATCAGAGCTTTAGAATATATTGGATCTAAAGGAAGACGAGTCATTTGATGTCCTACTGGATCAGATAGTCTGCAGTCATCTGTTAAAGCCCCTAGCAGAAACAATTGCTCCAATGACTTGAGAACAGCCTGCCTGTTGAAAAAACGGGACAACGACACTTTCCCATCTTCCACAACCACCCCCCCCCCCCCCCAAAAAAAAAAACCGTCTTTTCCTTCCTTTTCTTTTCCTTGAGGAAGAGGGAAGTCCAATGTAGAAAGAATGCAGTAGTTATCATTCACTCAACATCAAAAGATAGAAGGATCATGCAGTCACACATGAACAGAAAAACCATACACCTTGCATAAATATAAATTTTATATTTAAAGCAATAAACTCTTAAAAAGCTTGACACCTTGATGGGTTTTCCAAGAAATCAAATCCTGTGATATCATCAACACCTAGAGCCTTCAACTGCAAAATGACATTAGAAAGGTTGCATCTTTTAATCTCTGGCTTTGTCGAATCCTCAAGTTTATCAAATGCAATCTCAGGATACTGACGAAAGCATTTTCCGGGTCCCTCACGGCCTGCACGTCCACTGAAGCACAAGAATATTAATACTAGAACACTCACTAATTAAATTCAAGTCCATGTAACTGGATTTATAGCCTAAACACAATTTCATAATAGAACTCATGCTTAATCCAGCATACTACCTCCTTTGTAGTGCCTGGGCTTTGGAAGTTGGAATAATAATCAATGATTCCATTCCTTTATTTGGATCATAGGTGCGTGCTTTTACAAATCCAGGATCAATAACATACTTGATTCCAGGAATTGTCACAGATGTCTCAGCAATATTTGTTGCCAATATCACCTATAATGGAAGGTGAGCAGCAAAAGATTTAGATTACCAACCAGAGAATAGTGCAGATGAACCATATACTTAACCAAGAGTAGTTAGTACAAACAAGAAGCATCAATGGTAAAATATGAAACAAACAAGGAATCTACATGATAAAAAGAAAAAATAGGAGTATGAAAAGGTTTCTGTCTTTCTGATTAAAGGTATGCTTAAATGATGATATCTGATTGGGAGAAAGAACGGAAAAAGAAAAAATATACAATGAATTGATTAAATATAATGAGGTTAAACTACCTTACGAACTCCAGGTGGGGCTGGGGCAAAAGCTCGCAACTGCTGCTCTGATGGAAGTGCTGAATATATAGGGGTAACTACTAAATTCCGTTTATTTTCAGGTAACTTTCGAATTTCATCCTTGACAAGATTTTCAATTGATTCTATCTCCTCTTGCCCCGTCAAAAATGCAAGTATATCACCAGGACTCTCCTCCAGATGAATCTAGGTGACAAGATGTTTGGTAATATACTAAAATTGTCAGATGAATTTATCTAAGAACATATTAAGAGAAAGGGTATTCAATAGTTTACAATCTAAACAAAAATTGAAAAATAATAGCGATGGAAAACATGTATAAAATGAGAAAGTGGCGGGATATTTTACACATTATTATTTATAAAAACTATAACATCATTCCACTAAAAGAAATCTTAAACTCAATTGAATATGGAGATCCAAGATGAAAATTACATAACTACCTGAAATATAGTAATAAGAGTGGTCTCTAAATAATCTGGTTCATCCCGATAGGTATAAAATACATCTACTGGATATTGACGTCCTTGGACGTGGATGGCCCTTGCACCACCAAAGTACTCAGAGAAAAGGCGCGCATCTAAGCTGGCAGACATAATAATTAGCTTTAATGGAGGTAGTTTCCTTCCTTGACATTGCTTGAGGGAACTGGCATATTTACCACTATTTCCATTTTCTAACATCATACTATTAACATTTATGTTCTCAGTAAATGAGTCATTCAAAGATCTAGATCTTGCTTTCTGCACTTTTTTCAAAAATCCTAGCAATACATCAGTATTAACAGTTCTCTCGTGAGCTTCATCAACAATGATAACTGAATATCTTGAAAGATAAGGGTCCAATAATGCTTCCCTGAAAATTTATAAAAGCAATGCAATCCCTTGGTTAGAGAACTGGACCAAATCCACATTTATTCCCAAAACTTCTCTAAATCTCAAAGAGAACACATAATTATAATGTTAGTAAAGAAATCTACTTTATGTACTTGTCACCAAACAAATTTATTTATCACTCATTCCATATGTAAATAGATTACATGGAAAAAGATGAGGGAAACAAAATGAATTCCAAATCAAGTATCACTGTCAAAATAGCACGTGCACGTACACACACAAAGACAAGAAAGAAAAAGGGGCTGAATTAAAAATAAAATGGTAATGAACAAATAAATCGTAACAAAGCACCTCATTTGGGTGTCCACTGATATGGCATTTTGGACAGGAAGTCTATGATGTTTTTATATTCTACCTCAATAGTAGACCATCTATCATGTACTTGATTCTAGTAGAACTAGAAGTAACGAACAAATAAATCGTAACAAAGCACCTCATTTGGGTGTCCACTAAAATGGCATTTTGGAAAGGAAGTCTATTGTGTTTCTATATTTTACCTCAATAGTAGACCATCTGTCATGTACTTGATTCTTGTAGAACTAGAAGTAACATCCTCGAATCTAATAGAATATCCAACTTTTTGGCCCACTTCGACACCACATTCCTCAGCAACTCTTTTGGCTACCGTTACAGCAGCAACACGACGAGGTTGGGTCACCCCAATAGATTTCCCATCTCGACAAAATCCAGCGTTAAACAAGAATTGTGGTATCTCTATTTATATATATCAATACAAATAGTTTAGCATAACAATAAGGTAATAAATGTAATTATAATATTCAGAAAGATTAAGATAGGATCTCACGTGTTGTTTTTCCACTTCCTGTTTCACTTACAATAATCAATGTATCATTTCTATGCACCTCTTGCATGAGCAGTTTCTCAACTACGCACATAAGAAAATGGATGACATTCAATAACTTGAAACAACTAATATGAAAGAGAAGACCAAAAGAATTTGGTTAATACCAGCAGCTATTGGGAGGGACTTTCTATGTTCTGCAATTTTTCGCTTTCTGCATAGAAACCAAAAAACACCATTAAAACTACTACCAAAACATGAGAAGCCAAAGTTGTGTACTCCAATTCTTTTACTTTTCTTTGTGCTTGTAAGTTCTAAGCAACCAAAATTGAACAGAATCCAAGAGAAAAACAGGTTAGAAGTATAAGTGCATGCCTGGAGATATTTTGGATCTGGCAACCGTTAGTTGAGATCTTGGCATTGAGCCATTGTCTTTCCATTGGGCTGTAGTAAATTAAAAAAAAAAATCCAAAGCAACAAATGCCCGTTGTTATCAACTACTGAAAACTTGGTTCCACACAGAAAAAATCTACACCCTTTCTTGTATATCAAAAATAACCATGAAAAATCATGTAATCCATCAACAAAACAGAAATAAATTAGTAGTTAATCAAGAATAAAATTCACATACCAGTCCGTAGCGGGTATGAGGAGCAAGAAGGATATCTATTTAATTATTTCTTTGTTTGTTGAGTAGGGCCAAGAAGAATATTTCCTTCCTTTCTTTCTCTCCTCTGTATTCAGTACACTTTGTTCTAAAGTGCAATACAGAGCATATAGACTGCTCTTATTTCCGATAAATTCAAAGTACCGTTGGTGATTGGTTAATCTTTAAGGAAGAGAACTTAAATTTTCAGAAAAGGCTCATCGTCTTCTTCACTACCATAATTATAATCTGAAAACTCATCAAAACCAGCTATAATCATTTACAAAGATAAATATGCTGAGGTTGTTCCGCCAATCAAAATAAATCCTTTCTTTCTTTAGACAAGTCCTAATTTGAGTTGTTCAAGAGAGAAGAAACACAAAGAGTGGAGGTTGGGAGAATACCTGTCACAAGAGAGTAAAAAATCAGTGCAGACAGCTTAGAGGGAGGCCGTGGCACGAACGGGAGAGGCGCGCGACGGCGGCTGCCCAAGCGAGTACTGAGAGAAAGGAGGGAGAGAGGAGTCGCAGGAATTGGTCGAAAACTTTCTCGTTGCTGGTTCGAAGAAAACCCACCGGGAATTGGAAATTAAAAAAAAAAAAAAAATTTAATAACAAGTACTAACTTTCCAATTCAGGGGAAAAATCCTTTTTCTTTTTTTTTTTTGAAATATGTCTCTCAACTTTTGTGCAGCTGTCTGAATTTTTTATTTTTTTAAAAGAGAATTATTTTGCAAATTAAACCTCCTTGGACTACACCAATCATATCAGCCCTGGATTGATGGACCAACCATTTTCGTGAGTTGTGGGTGCACATACAAGAATTAAAAGTATTAATAAATATTTGAAAATTTTATTTATGTGGAATAGGCCTATATATATTTGATATTTTTAAAATTAATAAACTCATTTGACATTAAATTGAATTTTATTTTTAATAAAATTCTAAACTTTCAATTGTGTTTAATAAATTTATAAATTTTAAAAAATATTGATTAAATTAAAGATTTATTACAGGTAAAATTAAAAATTCAAGATTTTATTGAACCCCAAATTCAAAGTTTATAAATTTATTAGACATTTTTTTACCGTTAGTGACCTATTGTATTATACACAATATTAAAAGTTCATGTATCTATTAGACACTTTTTAGTGCATGGCCCTATATAATACAAACTCCAAAAAGAAAGAAAGAAAGAAAGAAAAAAATACACCTAGTGGTGTATTTTTTTTTTTTTTGAGTTCAACAACATGTAGTAGTGGGGATTCAAACTTACGACTTTTTAGTCTGAAGGATATACCTTAATCAGTTGAGTTATGTTTGGTTTGACAACTTAGTCGGTGTGTTTGTGTGGCCAAAGAGAAGAGAAAGCCAAAGCCCTAATAGGAGCAATGACAATAATAATCTAATCTATAATCATTATGTTTTTTTTCTGTTTAGTTCAACTATCACTATGTAATTTAAAAATTATAAAACTACTATATATAATTAGTTAGACAACTATTTTTATTGAATTAAAAAGTAATCTTGAACTCCTAATAAATTTTTTTAAGATGAAACAAGTAAGAATTTTGAAATCCTGGGTTGTGTTTATTGTTCATTATCAAATAAAGTTTTAGAATTTAAAAACCTATGTTAAAATATTATTTCTTCAATTCCTTTAAAATTATTGGGTTAAATTATCTTTTTTTTAGCTTAACAATATGTGAGAGTAGCGATTCAAATCTCTGACCTTTTAGTTAAAGGTATATGTCTTAATCAATTGAACTATGCTCAAGTTAGTGCTAAATTATAAATTTAGTCCTTGGTCCTTGTAATTTCAAAAGTTTTAACTTCATCTCATGGTTTAGATTAACTTCAATTTAATCCTTATGATTTTTATAAGTTTTAATTTTGTCAAACCTTACAAATCATCAATATTTTGTTTTTAAGTTCAACAACAATGAGAGTAGGAATTCAAACATTCAACTTTCCATTCAAAGATATACACATCTTAACCAATTGAACTATATTGAGTTGACAAATTATCCATATTGTTACCGTATTGAATACATGACACATTTTCTATTTAGATAGTAATAACTTTTTGTTTATAATAATTTGGTTTACTGTGTTAGCACTATGTAGGGTTTGAATATGAATAGAAAATAGAGAAAAATAAGTAGAATGTTTAGATTGGTATAGAAAAGTTAAGACAACGACTTTTGAAATTTAACCAAACTATAGAGATCGGATTGAAATTTTTAAAAATATTGAGATGAGAGGCTATGCATTTTTAGGATGAAATTGATTTAGGACTTTTTTTTTTTTGGTATATATTTCAGAGTTAAATTTATTCCCCAAATTTTTTTTCTTCCTAGTTGTGTTAATATTTCATTAATAAATTTGAGCTGGATTAGAATAACTAGATTCGTTTAGAACTATATGTCAATCTCCAAGCAACACCACTCAACTATACATTACCAATTCCTTGAACCCGCTCTACAAGATTACAACTTCCTAACGAGATTTTGCCTCCTGAACAATTTGAAGGCGTAAAAACAGTGTTAAAGTAATGATACAGTAGAGCAGCTACCAATTCAAGGGGAGCCTGAGACCATTATTACAATCTGGGGCAAGATTTTTGCTAATCAAATCTTAAACATTCAAGAATAATATCTATCCCACAGTGGCGTGTGGTGAGGTCGAAACTGTCATCAGTATTATTTAGGGTTACTGATTTAGCTAACTACACAAATTTATACACTTGTTTAATGCCGTCAAATGCTACATGACCATTTGAAAATCAAGGCCATGCAGAGTGACAACCTTGTTTTAGAACATTGAAGGGCAGGATTTGATACAGACTAGTGGAGAGGCAAATCCTCAAAATGGTTGAATGTAAGTAAATATAAGCATACCATACCAAGTTGTTGTACATAAAAGTCTCGTACTGCTGGTATCAGTGTTGGTGAATTCTCTTGAAGAACAATCGGCATTCATGTTGGTGAATTCTGTGTTTTGGATCGGACCTGAACATGAAAGAATGGGAACTTTTTGATACATCGCATGGTAGGCACCTTCGTAATTTTTTCTTTACTCATATAAAACCCAAGCCAGCTTTCAGAATTTCTTATATCTAATATTGACATATATGAGTTTTGAGTGTGAGCTTTTACCGCTGCACAGAAAAAAAAAGAAGCAAAAACAACAGTGAGAAATCACCTTACTCTGCAAATGGTTCCTCTTTAACAGCCTCCTTTTTCTTTTGAATTCCTGTGGTTGAAGCAAAAGTAAATCCACATAACAACAGACGAACAATTCTTTAAATAAAAGCACATTCCATAGAAATTTAAAACATTGCATCAGAAATAAATCTTTAGATGTTTTAACCGCAAATCATAGCCTTATTAGATCATAATATTGATTAGTTGGCAAATCTAAGAAAAAATAATACTTGAAATAAGTCATTTAGCAATAAAAACTTGCTCTTAAGTCTTGGTCCTTTGACCCGTTTCACACTATTAACTCAAACTTCTACCATACCGGACCAACGTGAGAAGTATTGAGAAGAAAATAACTAGATAAATAGAAGAGAACTACATGGAAAAGAACATTTAAAATACTTCTACGTTCTACCGATGGAATGACCTTAACATTGAGTAAAATATTATATGAAAAAAAAATTAATTAATCTTTATATCACTCAGCAACAAAGAAAATAGCAATATAAAATTCAAAATGAATGACCCACCACCTCAGGCTAACGTGCAGCCAACCCTCCCTCGTCTTGGGCAACTTTGTGCAAGAAATGTCAAAATGAACGAACTATAAGCATTCAATCAATAAATATACTCAGATCCAAAATAAATGAACCATGAATTTGAGAAAGGTAGAGAGGGAGGTACCCATGACCCAAAAAAGTACACAAAGTAATCTACCATAAGGAGTAAAATTTTGAACTCATGCCAAGTTATTATTTAAATCAAATACTTTTTGCAACTGCTAGAACACAAGTGGTAAGGCCAATGGTCAATCGACTCAATCCTATGTGAGGGTCAAGGCAAAATATTGATTCCATCTCTTCTTTCTTGAGAACATATGCCTCCAATTAAGACCAATTAAGAATGTGTGTGTGAGAAAGCGGTAGGAAGGACATGATGTAATAGAGTGTTTGTTAGATTTGTGGGACCCTTTACTTTGTAATAGAATGTCTGTTGAGTATTTTGTTTATAAATACATTATATACACTTGAGTAGAGAGGGGAGGGCATCGTCTGGCTATTTTTTGGTTAGGAATTGGTTAGGGGAGGACAGGGAGCTCTCAAATCCTCCCTTGGTCCTTGTAAACCCTCTGAATATCAATAATAGAGTGTGAGGTTCTAACAAAATTAAACACACAACTTCCAATAATATCTCGTTAATCAGATAATAAGAATGGCATTTGTTTTTCTAAAAAGCATCAAATAAAATTCAATTTTGAACTACTAATCAGAGGTTGAGCACTGCAATACCTCATACAAATTGATGAAATATGGTTAACAGAAAGAAGGTAGAGTCAGATGAAGGCTCACTGGAAGCATAAATCACTCATAAGATCTACCAACGGCCAAGGCAGACAAAAAGAAATGACTGAGTAAGTTTATAAAGTTGACCATCAGTTGGTGGTCGTTTCTATAGCTCGGTTTTGGTCTCTTTATGTTATGCTTGTTTTTTGTACGCTTTTATATATTCTTTCATTTCTTCAATTTCTTAAAAAGAAAATGTTCTTGAAGAAAGATCGTTAGCAATCCTAGTTTTAGCTTATCTTCAATATGGAGAACTAGGGCAGTTTATAAGTCAATTGGAGTAAACCTAAACAATAATTTCTATATATAATTGAGACCTCAATACAACCTAAATGGTGGTATTTATACCAATTGCTACAATAATCAGTTATAGGTTTAACTAACAAATAACAACTAAGAAACCAACCAGTTATAAGTTATAACAAACAACCTATATAACTAGTCTTAGGGGTGTTCATCGGTCGGTCGGCGTCGGTTTTTGGCAAAAACCGACCTATCAGTGTTAGTCGGTTGATGGTAGTCGGTTTTGGAAAATTTGTGAAACCGAACAACTGACCAAACTGTCGGTCGGTCGATTTTGTCGGTTTATTATGGTATGTGAGAAAAAAAGAAAGAAAAATACAAAATAAAGAAACACATACCATTTTGTTCACGTTTGGTTGAGGACGAGGGAAAAAAAAGAGGGCGGAGGAAAAACAGAAGCCTTCATTGAGGTAGAAAAGAAAGAGGAAGAGAAAAGAAAGAGGAAAGAAAGGAGAAGAGAAAGATGGAAGAGAGAAAGAGAAATAAGAGTAAAAAAATAATTAAATAATATGTTTTTTAAAAATGTAATTATTATTAAGTTTGAAAAAGGTGCCCTGCACACTCATTGCTTACACCGTGCAGTGTGCCACCTGCGGTGTCAGATTTTTTTTTTTTAAATGTTAAAAGGGAATCGATCTGTCAACCGGAAAAAAAAAAATTTCAGTCACTCCGACCGACTGATCCCGACCATTTTTTTCCATAAAATCGACCGACCGATGGTCGGTCGGATCGGTTTGTCGGAGTACGTTGATCACCCCTAATTAGTATATATATTAGGCTAAATTATATAAAATACCCCTAAACTTTGTCGTTTGTTTCAAAAATACCCTTATATTTTCAAAAGTTTCAATATTATCCTTGAACTTTGCTAAACATTTCAAAAGTACCCTTCAACTAAAACTATGTTAAAAACTTAACAGAAAATTGAGGTGGTTGCCAACAGGGCATCCTACGTGGAAGATGACATGATTTCACTTAAAAATTGAGACAAACTCATCGATTTATAAGGAAAACAAATTAATAGCTGGATTTTTTTCCCCTTTTTTCTTGAACGCAAACGTAAACTTCTTACTCACGGTTAATTTTTTTCCCTTATAAATCAATGAGTTTGTCTCAATTTTTAAGTGATGTCACATCATCTTCCACGTAGGACGCCATGTCAATAGCCACCTCAATTTTCTGTTAAGTTTTGAACAAAATTTTAGTTAAAGGGTAGTATTGAAAAGTTTAGCAAAGTTCCAAGATAGTATTGGAACTTTTGAAAGTATAAAGATATTTTTTAAACAAACCACAAAGTTCAGAGGTATTTTATATAATTCGCCTATATATTATTTTAAATGCAAAAACAAGATTTAAGAAGGGCAGATAATGTCATCTCACATCAACAATCAAATATTAGAGTGATATAATTTAATTGCAAAGCAATCGTTTATGCCAAGTGTATTATCCTCTCCATCTCCTACACTGATTTATATCGTACAGCACATACTAATAAATTTGAATCTACGACAGAAAGAATAAGAAGCCACATAAAAAGAGAACAAGGAATTATGAAATAAGGAAAATCTCCTCCAGAGCTATGCTGCCTGAAACTTACATTTTCTCCATGATGAGCTTGTCCACCTTGTCTTTGTCATGTTGCTTCGAGATGAGTGAACCACATTATCTTGTCACGTTCTTTCTTTTCAGGGACTAACTTCCTACAAACAAGAGATCACAATGCAAGCTCATGTAGGTACTTTGTTATTTTCTATCTCAGAGTCTCTCTCCTCCGTTTCCTCTTTCAGACCAAGTCTGTTTGGAAAGCCTATTGCTTCTTTGATTTGGGTAAGTGGTTCACTGACATTTGTAGAACTGAATAACTTGTTCACATAAGCAAGCGGTGGAGTGGCTAAGATGTCTCATTACCATCTAGCCGACGTGGAGGAGGAAATGAACCCAGAAATAAAACAAGTTACATTCAGTCCATATCCAATGATAAGGTGCAGTCCAAGTCTTGAAGGTTGATGTTCCCAACGTACAAATCACTGATGTGATCGGCACATAGAGGGAGGCATCTCTGATTTAAGCTTTCATGAAACACTCCCATCCCTCTCACCCATTCCACTCCATTTGATGAATTCACGTTCAGAGTCCTTTGCAGTAATCGGACCCGATATAAAATAGAGTCTGTTCTATTGCAAAAATGAGCAATACAAGGATATGATGGTTCATCAGTGGCTAATCTAATCAGAAACAAAGATAAAGCCGCATCCACAGGGTATGGGTCTGCAAGATTCCTATCTCCCAACATCTTAACTTCTCTTTCTGTTGGGAAGTGCATTTCTTCATTTCCATCCAAATCAAAGACTTTCAAATCTTTACTATAATGTTTCATGGCTTCCCGTTTGGTCGATTCATGCTTTTCCGCCAATGTCAAAATGCAAGAAAACCTCAAATGGTAAGTTACAACAGTTTTGACTATCTTATAGTTATGACAGCAGCAGAAGAAGTCTAACCACCTTCTTCCTACACCGGCATACCACTTTATAATATCAGTATCTTCAAGAGAAATGAGAAAGCTGATTGGCTGGGGACGACCCATTTTATTTGTAAACCCAACCATCTTGACTACCTTCCTAAGAAGTTCTATAGGAGCATCAACTTTGATGCATAGCCTTGTTAAGTCCTCAACTGTTCTTTTGGCATATTGTTTTTCTTCCTCCACTCTTTTCTCTTCATCCTCCCTAGCCTTTTCCTTTTTGACCTTTACAGGATTTAAGTGCTTGTCTACCTGATCTTGAAACCTATCATAAGCAATCACAAGATCTTCTGGCAATTGATTTCTTATGTGTTTTAAGGAGAGAAAATCACCTGCTGATAGCACATGGTGCCACTCTGCATGATCTTCCAAAGACTCAAAGAAGTCTTGCACTACTTCATCGGCCCAGTTTCTGAAGATTTCTCTAACTTGGTTCTCGATTTGAAATTCAAATTTAAAGCCATCAGTTTGCTTCAATTTCTTGAACACATGACTCATTATCTTCAACCCCAACTTTTTTCTGTTTCTCTCGCGGGCATTTCTCAATTCTGTTGCTCTAACTTCCTTTTGTCTAAGGTATTTCTTCCGCGCCCTGATTTCCTTTTCCGACATTGGTGGATGCAAAATTGAAGGTCGTACTGCCTGTAGTTCCATTTCTAAGAAACTAATTTTCTCCGAGACGGCACTATGAATTGCAGTATTCATTCGATCCACTTCCAATTCTAAATTACCTTCTAAATACTTTAGCACCTGGCTTTTCAACTCCATTGCTAGCATCTTTGACCCCGATGTTATAACTAATATCTCATCCAGGTACCTAACAGCATATATTTTCACCGGATTGTGAAAGGAAACAATCTCGTCCGGCTTGAACTTGGGATTTTCTTCATTCTTTTGAAGACGTATCTGTTGAATTTCTTTATCAAAGCCATTGAGGTATATATTAAACAAGATTGAACACAAACTACTTTCCTGAGGGAAACCCCTTCCTAAATAACAGGCACCCAATTCAATTTGAATTGCCTCCAATTCAAACAGTTTTTTTAACATATAAATCAAAAGATCATCCTTAATTTTCTCTTCTAACAATAAGCACAACTTATTTACATGTAAAGAATTAAACTTTTTGCGATGAAATGCAACGGTAAACCACCAACTAGGGTTTTGCACCGAGTTCTTCAGGTACCTAATCGCAGTATGTCGCCCCATACCGACACGGCCGCCATAAGAGAACGTTACAAATCGTTCGTCAAAAACAATTTCCAACACCATCCTAATAGCCTCGATTAAGACCTTCAATTTCAAGTTCGGTAAGACCAGAGACTCACCTTTCTGTTCCGGTGGTTCCATCCGAACACAGCAAGCTCCAACGTCGAAGCGATTTTCGAAGAGCTCACGAGCCATGTCCTGAACTGAAAAGCACTTGGAGACCAAATCGAAAATGGATAACGAGTCGGGGGCATTGAGGCGATTACTTGAGAGTGGAGTGATGAGGTTTTGGGAGGCAGTGAGAAGAAGAGAGGGAGAGGCGACAACATTTTGAAGGAGGTCGACGAACTTGCCCTGAGAGAATCGGCTGAGAACTAGAGCCTTGAGTTGGGGCCTTGAGAGGGTTTGTGCAGGATGTTGAAACGGAAACTCGGGGAGACGCGAATGCTTCAATGGCAGATCAGAGTAGAGTTTGTTGAAGGAGGTTGAGAGCGTGGGTTTCAATGGGGTCGCTATTTTTCTAAGGTGGATGAACATTTGAAGTTTAAGAGTAACAGAGTTATTCAAGTTCCCCCCTTCAATTCAATCGGATGACTGCGAAATTTGAAATTTTGAAGATTTGTTTTTAACTCTCCGCACATTCGGGCAAAATATCAACTCCCCAAGCCGGGGAAGCATGGTGCCTGGGACGCACCTATGATCTGTGAGGACGGTACAGTAACGTTGGCTCCTACTTATTCCCTGTGTTAAGGAGGATTGCATACCTAAAAAGGTAAGTTCTTTTAAAAATCCAAGTGGTGATGGCTAAGCCTATGATTTCTGACAACTCGAACTAACTTGCTCGCCAGAGTATAATTGGAAAAACACCACACCGGTGTTGAAAGCAAGATGACTGCAATCGGACACACGAGCCAAAATCCTGCAACAACATTTGGCGCCATCTATGGGAACTGTGAGAGATAGACAAGTTGTTGACTCTCTTATCACACCCCACTAAGCATGCTAGATAGTCAGTCCACCTCCCGCAGAGCAATCTCGACGGAGCAAGGACTGACCAGGCACGCTGTGCTCTACCCAGGTTTGAGGCCTCAGTTAGAAGCGGATGAGGTAGAGCTTCGCGCAAGGGCCACGGCTCGGAGCAGAGGGTCTCGGGCGACCCCGACTGGAAGAAGGATGAGAAAGATCGGGGCGGTCAGGCTGTAGGCTCGGTCGAAGGGATGCGCGACCAGATGTAGCAAGTCCTCAACCTATTAGCCCAAATGGGGGCTCTTTTAGCTCCTCAGCCAAAGGACCTGACTCAGGGTAGGGCAGCCGACCACATTAGGGGGAGCATACCATGGCCCTCCATGGGTCCCGACTTTAGGTCCTCCCACCCAAATCAAAGCATCCACCCGAAGACTTGAAAAACATGTTGAACAATAAGTCTGCCGACCTCCGATTAAAGTTGAATGAGAAGTTGTGAAAGGCTCCCACCTCGCAGCTGCAGCAGGGATGGAAGAACCATGTGAAAGGAGATTGCTTGGTTGCCGATTCCCAAATAACTCGTGGAAAGACTAGATGGTCCGTATGAAAGAAGAGTTACGAAAGGAGATTAGGGAAGAATTTCTCAAGGAATCGGTGGGCGGGCAGGGCACTGCCAAAAAGTTGTTACCGTTCGGATGGGAACCCTTCACGCTGAGGTAATGAACAACATCCCAGAGAAGATGAAGGCCCTTAGCAATAGACAAATATGATGGGTCAGCTAACCCAATCGGGCATGAGGCCTTCAATCGCTGAATGTACATCCGAGGTTACAACGACCCCATCAAATGTCGAGCGTTCGACCTGAAGGGATTGAATCCCAAATGCGGAAGCGATTTATCGCTTTTTGTCTTTGAGATGAGATAAAGAAAAAAAACAGAACTACAGAATTAAAATTCACAGAAAATTACCTTTGTAGATTTCCCAAGAACACCACCA
>JAOANK020000059.1:3160139-3170280 GCA_026257165.2 Telfairia occidentalis | reverse complement strand
GTCATTTGAACGTTTTATGCATGCATGATTGTAACGATTCTAGGAAATTGAGTCTTAGAAAGTCGGGTCGTTACAATAGTGATTAAGAAGGATTCAGAAATTCAAAAGATTTCAGAATTCGGATAATCCAGAGAGATGACTCCCAAGAGATCAAAAGACTCTTGAAGCCCAAAAGAAGCTAAAGACTAAAAGGCGAAGACGAAGACTTTAGAAGACCTTCAACAAGCTCAAAACCGAAGTCATTCAACAAGCTCAAAACTGAAGTCATTCAACAAACTCGAGGTAGAAAATTCTTTATCAAACAGAAGTCGAAGACTTAAAAGATTCTTCACCAAATAGAAGTCAAAGACTTAGAAGATTCTTCAATAACCAGAAGTCGAAGATTTAAAAGATTCTTCAAAGACTAAAGTCAACAACTTATATTCTCTCCACTCTAGAATAAGCTCATCAGCCCTCGAAGTAAAATATAAATCAGAGAGAAAGCTTTAGAGGATTATACATTAGAGATTGTAATACTACATAAAAATCAATAAAATCAAGTTTATTTCTATGAAATAAATTTTTCTGGAAATCTATTGTTAACAGTAACCCAACGATTAATACATGTGACTTTAATATTTGTCCAAATAATCATGTATACATCATCTAAATGAACAAAAACTACATATTTCTCCAAGTTTTTTTAAAAAATAAATTAAATAAAAAGCTATGACAAGGATTAAAATAATGAATATTATACAAAGTTCATATATTAAAACAAGACATTGAAAGTTTAACCGATGAAAATAAAATAAGTTTAAAAAGTTAGGAAGTGGCATTATATTTAAACTTTAATGATTGGGTCGCAACCCTTCAAATTAAATATTGATTCTGCTAATCTAATCGGTAGAAATAGTAGAATTTGGTCGAATCTCTTAATTTCTCAATCCTCATCGATAAAATTTCAAATAAATAGGAAATTTTAAATTTGTGAATTAACTTAAACTAAATTAAACTAAGGATTAATAAAAGTAAAAATTATTTAAATTAATAAAAATGGATTTTATCAAATATTTAATCCAAAGGTGAATTTCCATTCAATTGTTATTTGATCATAAGCTTAAAAAAGATAATTTTTTATTCAAGAACTTAGTCTACTAGACACGATAGCAATATAATTTCTCCTAAATTCATTGACTCAAACCCAACATCCAAGTAAATTCTTATCAATAAATTAATTGGGCACGATAGCTTTTCATATCAATTAAAAGATAGCATTAAACATATTGAAATGATTAAACAAAAACTAATTAATCGAGATAGCTACAATTTAATCAATTTTGTTTCTTTATTTTCCTATGGTCTATTATGCAAGCTATGTAAAAAGGAATAGTAACATTTACACACACATAAGTCAACTCTTTGCTATTTTATTTCAATAATTTATAATAACTAAGATCACAAATTCATGAATAGCCATAAAAAAAATTAAAATTAAATTAAGTTATTAAGGCGTCAATTTAAATAATAACAATTATTCATAAAAATTATGAAGAAATAAAGACTTCTTGAAGTTGAAGAAAATTGGATTAAAGCCTCCCAAACTTTATAATTGGAATTGAAATTAGCTCACTCTTGAATTAAAAATTAAAAATTAGCTACTCATGGTGACTAAGATCGAACTAGATCAAAAGGAGAAGATTCGCCAAGAAACTCAAATGTTCACTATATATATATATATATATTTTAGCTTATCTACATGCTAGTGCCTCCCTTTTAGAGACCAATAAAGACTAAAAAATCCAACTACCCGAATGAATTTTCAAATAAAAAGAATAGAAATGTTGACTAAGAATGAAGTTCCACAAAAGGGAAGTTCCAACTAATTTTGACCCCAGAATTAATTTCTATATTTATTTATTTTCGTAAAAAAACTATGCAACTCCCATATTGTAGGATGTGGTCAAGTTTTATAAAAAAAAAGAGTTTTCTTCAAAAACTTGCTTCTAAGAGTGCTAAAAACAAGCTTTAAAGTTAATTCAGTCAAATCTCTGATATTTCATCACTTAAATTAAATTAATCATAATTTTCGTAATTTTAGTACAAAATCTATTTAAAATATAAAAGAATTCAACACAATAAATATATTTACAAATCATCAATTAATTTAGATATCAAGCTTAAAGGCTCTCTGTGTAACAAGGGAAAAAAGAAAAGAAAAATAAAGATTTTAAAATTGAAGTCAAATTAAAAATTTGGTCCTATAATTTGAGTTTAATTTTAACTTAGTTCCTGTGATTAAAAAGTTTCAATTTTATCTCTATAATTTTAAAGTTTCAACTAAGTCTCTTTTTTTTTAGATCAACATGTAGGAATGAGGATTCGAACCCACGATCTTTTGGTCGGACAGATGTAATTTAACCAGTTGAGCGACGCTCAGTAAATAACAAATATATTCAATTTGATTAGTATAGTTTTTTTTTTTTTTTTGATGTACAGATCAGTATAGTTTTTAAACCTTATAAATTCTTCATTAAGCATATTTTATCCATTTGAACACCCACAAAAAAAAATAAATAAATGATTTTTTTTGCTCAGCACTATACCATGTAAATATCAACTCATTACCATGTAAATAACAAACATATTATAAATTCAACAAAGGAACAATAAGGACGATTTATAAAGTTACTAAATTATGCGGGAAATAACAATTGCACATGAGGCAGGGATTTAGCCTCTTTGAGCAGAAATTGACTCCAAAATTGTATGGAAGGCTTCTCAATAGCGAAGATAATTTTGAAAATGAAACTCAATTGATTGTGAATGAGATAATAAGAAAATGCAGAAATAGGATTGTTGAGGGCTTCACTCTTACCGGGCGTAGGCGGAATAAAACCACTAGCACCTTAGTAGTGCATGCAAGACCATAATATTCACGGATTTGGCTGGAAGATTATCCATCATAGGTAACTAGAGTTTTTTATGCTGATCTATCCACTTTAATTTAAGTTGTTTTCATTTTTTATTATTTCTTTGTACTAAAAAATAAAAGATAAAATCATAGCGGTCAAATTAAAAATAAGTTCAAACCACAAGTAAATTAAAACTTCTAAAACCACTGTTATTAAATTAAAACTATGCCAAAATATTAAATTTATTATTTAATTAAATATTAAAAAGTAAAGTCAATCAAAGCATAATTCAATAAATAAGATATTCATTATTCTCAAAAACTTAACTCTCCTATGGTTCAACTTTAAATAAAAAGAATTATATATATTAAAAAGCAAAGAAAAAGGAAAATTACTTCACTTGGAGGGCAAGCAAAACATCAACGACCCCTTCCGAAGTGAATGGTCGTCAAACCAAACGAATTAACGATTCAAAACTTTAGGAGGAGGACCATTCCCACGTGGGGCCACTTAAATTCCCCCTTTTTTTCCTCTTTTTCAATTATTCAAAATGCTAATGAATTTTAAAGTTATTTCAATTATGTCTTATAAAAAAAAATTATAATTACATCATACTTTTAAAAATAGATTCAAATATGAGGATAAATAAAACGAGTGACGAAAACTGAAGTGACGAAAATTGACATAGATTTTGAATGGTAAATGAAGTAACGACAAACATGACTTTTAAATAATGAACGAACGACAAACGTAAGAGAAATATTGATAACAAGTAGATAATCATTGTTATGAAAGTGTGTTAAAAAATAAACGAAAATTTTAGCTTCAAAAACTATTGCGTAGTAGTTATAATTATTGGTACTTATGGAGTTTGTGGTTCATTTTTAAAAGCTATATCTACCATTGTTATGTTTAGAAACCTACAACAAATCAATTTTAAAGATGAAAAGAGAAATGGTAATTGAATAATTTGGCGTTTGGATTGGAGTGTAAGTGTGCGTTAATTGTACGCATCGCTTGTAAGGATTAAGGAATAAGGATTCGATTTTAGCACAATGGGGAATATATTATCCAGACAGCCATACACGTGAATTCGATCATGGCCGTTCATATTCCGATGGCGTTGGCAACCAAGGACGAACACCATGAACTCTCTATATATAGACGGCCTTGAACCACAAACATTTCTCCTCGCGCTTTGAATTCCAACTTCAAATTTCTCTCTGGGCTTCAGCCTTCAGGTTCAATTCCCCTCTTCTTGCTTTTTGAATTTCACACACACTTCTTCCTAATCTGATTCTACTTTCTGGGTTTTCGAAAAGTGCTTCGGATTCTCGCTTCTTCCCAAGCTTTTGATCATCCTAATTCCCATTTCGTCCCTCTTTTTCGGCTGACAAGTTTAGTTTTATTTATGTTTTGTTTTTTTGTTTCTTTGTTCAGTTGCTTCTTTACTCTTAATCTACCTGTTTTTGTTCTCTTTCTAGATATTTTATTACGTTTGTTTTTCTCAGAACCTGATGATCAATTGATTGTACAAAAGAAAATTTCACTCCGCCACTTGAAATTAATATGTTTTTATATAAATGCTATTTTTTTTTTTTAAATACAACATAAGTTTGATTCTTTTTTTTAATGTATTTTACTTTACATTTAACATTGACTACTTTTTTAAAAAATTTATAAATTTGTTGATATATTTGGAAATACATACTTATTTTATGTTATATACGTAAATACCTCGATATTAGAATTAAGGGGAAAAAAATCAATTTTTACCTTTAAACTTGACTAATATCCACCAATTTTAACACAAAAGTAATGTTTTAAAAAAAAATCCAAAAGCTCACTAATTTAACGAAAATCAAGTTTTGCACGAAATTAAATTTGAGTATTAAATAACTCTGCCAAAATTTATAAATTTCAAAAGAAAAAAAAGAGGAAAAAACCTCTAATCTTGTTTTAGTTTGAATATTCCTATCAATCATACTAAATATATGTTTTATAATTCATTTGACGCATATGAGAATATTTTTTTTGCTAATTTTTTGAACAAAAACTCATCATAAGATTAAAATTGCAACACTTTGTGAAGTTTACGTTGAAAATTGCATCACCTGTCAATGAAATTAAAAATTTAGGATAAAAATATGATACATTTTCAAGTTTGGGATGAAAATTGATATTTTTCGGAGAATTAATCTATCTAGTCTCACCGTTTAATTTGATATACGCCTATGTTCTGTGAAGTTTTGGAGTGTCAGAATTCATCTCTCAATCACGAACTCAACAACTATTTTAAGAATTAAGACCTTTTAAGACTATATTTCAGATTAAATTTTTATATCTTAGGTCTCTAAACTTTTAAACTGGCTAATCACTAAAATTTACATAAAAACTAACTTGATCTCTATTATTCATCTTTTCTTA
Organism: Telfairia occidentalis; assembly: GCA_026257165.2. Lineage (NCBI taxonomy): Eukaryota > Viridiplantae > Streptophyta > Magnoliopsida > Cucurbitales > Cucurbitaceae > Telfairia > Telfairia occidentalis. Next base: position 3,164,959 of record JAOANK020000059.1, on the reverse strand, counting down.
GGATGTGCTTGGTATGATTTTCAAACTATTTGTTGATAGAAAAAAAAAAAAAAGGTGTTTTTTTCAAAATTAAGAGTGTTTGGTACTAATCGAGCATTGTTCAACTAGTTAAAAACATATTTTCTTGACCAAGAGGTCATAAGTTCAAATCCTCCCACTTCTATATGTTGAACTAAAAAAAAAACGGTGTTTGGTTAAAATTTCAAAAAGTACTTTTAATTAATTAAAAATACTAATTAAATTTTTTTAATAATAAAAAATTGTTTGAAAATATGTAAAAATATATACAATATATTTAAAGCTTTTTTTAAACTAAATATTTAATTAATTTTTTTCCAAAAACGTTTATATAATAAAATATTTTAGTTAAAAACATTTTTTTATGTTATATCATGCCCTTAATCATTTAAACAAAAATCTAAATTTTATTCACTAAAATAAAAAATTACAAATGTAGGAACCAAAATAAAATAAAATTTGTATGCACTAGATAGAATTGAAACAAAAAATGTTGCCAATTTTTTATCTTGGGTACACCGAACACAGCTTACTTGTTCATTAGTTTCTAAGTTTTTATCCTTTGTGGGTGTTGAATGCAGCTTCTTTGGGTGCCTTCAGTTACCAGCAAGAAAATTACAATGGTTGATCTAGACATCCAGATTCCAAGTGCTTTTGATCCATTTGCCGATGCGAAGGACTCTGATGCCCCCGGAAACAAGGAGTATGTTCATATAAGGGTCCAACAGAGGAATGGGAAGAAATGTTTGACGACAGTTCAAGGGCTTAAGAAAGAGTTCAGCTATGATAAGATTCTCAAAGACCTCAAAAAGGACTTCTGTTGCAATGGGAATGTTGTGCAGGACAAAGAACTGGGCAAGATAATCCAACTTCAAGGCGATCAGCGCAAGAACGTCTCGCAGTTCCTCTTTCTGGCCGGCCTCGTCAAGAAGGATCAAATCAAGATACATGGTTTTTGATCAGCTTCCTTAATAATGTGAGTCGAAAGTTTTTAACAGAAGTGATGTCTGTGGAGAAAGGGGGAATTCTATATCGATGAATGGTACGCACTTTCTAATGCACCTAAGTCTATCTATTTATGTTATGGTTTGTTTTTCACTGTATTCACAAACGGGGGTTGCCATGGAATGTAATGGCTTCCTTTTATTAATTAGAAAAATAACATGTTTTGAGTCTACACCTATTCTCCCTTAACCTTGCTTTGTCCTTATGGATGGATATGGTTTGTTTTGTTTTTGTTTTATCTATTTTTTATTACTGTGATTGTGATCCTCTATATTTTTATCTCCTTAATCTTTTTCTATATCTCCTTACTGGTTTTGTGCCGATGAGTAAAATTCATAGGGTTTTTTTAGAAACTCCATGGTGTAAATGACATTTACACCACCAAATATGCATGGGTTAATTTCTCTAAAACCTCTCGTGCCTTCACGTTGCCCTTTCTCTCTGTCCATTTTGTCGGATGTCTCTTCGATTACAATTTCTCTGCATTCGCTCTTCCTCTATGGTTTTCCTTCTCCCTTCCTCCATCATTTTCTTCCCAATCACGTCAGAAAAAAAAAAAACGTATTCTATGCCTAACCCTCTATCTCTTGCTTCGTTCTCTCCCTCTGTGTGTTAGGAATAAGGATGGAGAAAATCTTTAGGCATAAACCGCAGTAGCCTAAATTCTATTCCCCCTTCCACAATTTTGTGTAAAAAACAAACAACCATAATAAAAAAGAAATAAGACATGGCGAGATTAAGGGTTAAGAAGATTTAGACATAAAAGAATACTGGTTCACCGTACCCCAACGAGAACGAGGGTTACGTCCAGTCTCCAGCAACTACAGGTTCCATGGGAATTGTGAAGGATTACAATGAGAGCACTTACTCACAACCTCTTAGTACAAACTCGTCACTCAACCATCTTTTAGGTTCTTAGCACTCTTGATTAGCAAAACCAATAAAAGAGCATTCTCTACTAGTACACCGCCCTATAAGGAGCATTAAAGATGGCCTAACATTTAAAATACAATATGTATAGGAAAGCATCTAGTGGGGCTAGAGTTTGCTTTTTGAAATTGGGGCAGCACCATGATGCTATGGGGTAGCGTCTCGATGCTACGAAGAAGCAACGTCTTCCTTGTCGCTTATGGACAGTGCTGTGGCGCTTCTGTCAAGCGCCATAACATTATCCCTTCCCAGAACTTCTAGCTTTGCAGCAAGTCTTTTATTTTTTTCTTCTCATCTTGGTTATCTATCCACTTGACAAGGTTCTCACGAGCAACTCCATTGATGATTGGTCTTCATAATCCCAACACTCTCCCACTTGGAGATCGATCATCTATCATGTCTTCACCACCAAAAGATGAAAAATCCAAGACACCACCTGCAAATATTAGTAAAACACTTGCAAGACAAGAAAACTACCAACATTTGTAATGACCTAGAAGTGTAAGTCACCTATGTGAACTTGCCTCTCATACGTAAAAGGCAAAGCCACGTACTCCCACTCAAACCAAGTGGTCATCTCTGCTGCCTGGCAAAGTGAAGCTAAAATCCTCAATGATAATCAAACTAATTAAGGTTGTGCAAGTGTACATACTCAACCGCAAAAGATAACTATTTATATCATCTCTACATGGATTAGTGATAGATTTCAACATACTATAATTCAATCTTTTAGTGAATTCAACCAGTAACCAAAGTAAATAAATGTTATTTTCTATTAACTAATGCTGAATGAAACTAAATGGCATAATAAAATAAATGCTTTCGAAACTATATCGATATAAATGAATAGGTTCAGATTAAAGTATAATATTATTTTCCTTGAAACGAAATGTTGAAGCAAAAGAATTGTAGTATCAAATCACACAACAAATAGTCTTGGAATCCTCCCAGATTTCTCAAAAAAATCCTAGATTAACTTTCATTAACCTATATGAATTTAACATGTTGTGTTAGTGCATTAGGTGAGTGATTATCTCTAACCACCTCACTTAGCCAGTCGCTAACCTAATCAAGAAGCTAATATGTTTTAAAGGCAAACTACTTCTCTTTATTTCTTCCAAAACTTAGAAAAGATATTCATGTGTGTTGGCCAGATAGACATCAATTTTAAGCAATAAAAAACACCCTTAAAACAACTCAATTCGGTAAGAATTACTTCAGCTTGGATTCAATTCAATAACATCACCCTTAATCCTCATCTAAAGGTGATTAATTCATGTTACAATATCGAAAAGACAAAAAAACTAGTAAATGAAAACAATAAGTGCATTGTGAAAGAGTAATAAACTAGGAAAACGGTAGAATTCTATTAGTCCAAGAAAGATTCTGCTGGAATCGTCTTTTTTGCTCAAGCCTTCAATGGAGTTTCTTCCTCTTGCACGTCTTCCTCCAAGAGATTCGATAACGCCTAAAAGTTGTCGAAAAATTTAGTTCTCTCACTGAATCTAATTTCTAGTAAGGTCCATAATGGGAAAATAAACTGCAAAGCGGATAACTAGGCACAACTAAATGGCCTAAGGTTTATTTTCACTTCCACAGGCAAAGCACATAGATTAAACACCACAAGCAATCTGAACTGAAAATAAAGAGTTTAGAAATAGAGAAACTTGACTCAGAGGGTTTATATGGGTTCACCCAACAATCAAAGGGCTACGTCCAGTTCCTACTACTACAGGTTCTACTAAAATGCTTGAATATTACAATAAAAACACTCTCAATAACTTCGCGGTACAATCTCGCTCCTAGTGTTCTTGGTTAACAAAACCAATACAAAAGAACACTTTCTTTCCGGGTCTATTCTCTCTAAAAAGTCCATATTTAATAACCTCAATGAACATTACAGATATATAGGAAGAAAAATGGCTAGAGCGAACTTCTAAAAAAATTGGGATAGCGCCGCGATGTTAGAAATAGTGTTGCGGTGTTGTAGTCCTGCACAGAGTAGGACCATGGCATTACAATGTGGAGCCATGGCATTACAGACAAGGCCATGGCACTACAAATAGGGCCATAGCACAACAGCATAGAGCCATGGCGCTCTGAACTTTTTCCTTCACCACTTCAAACGCCCCAAACAGGGCTGTGGCACATCTTTCAAGCCTTGTGGCACTGCACCCTCGGGACTTCTGGCTCTGTAACATCCAATCTCTTCCCTCGATCCATTTTCTTTATTTCTTGTGTAGGAAATCTTCATGAATGAAGCTCGATTGATGATTTGGGCTACACAACCCAACCCACTTGGAGACTAATCATTAAAATTCTCACTCCATCCAATCTTCAACTTCAAACTTACTAGTTCTAACCCTTCTAGTAAATGCCAAGACTCATCTACAAGACTAAACAAAATCTGCAACAAATCTATCAGAAATAAAAAAGTCAACATTTGTGATTAAACTCAAGGCATGGGCCATCTACGTGAGCTTGTCTTCCAAATGTAAAGAGACGCAACCATGTACTCCCACTTAAACTAAGTGGTACTAGGCAACACCTTCCCTCTCAACCATCTACGGGAGAAGATGTTCATCATAAATCGCATCACTCTATCATTGAAGCCAGCTTCCAGGATTGAGAAACTACCCTTGACTTCAGTATCTCTCTGAGTTCTTGATGCAACAAATTTCCTTGATGGCTTCATCGAATTGCGTTGTCTGAAAATTAGGGTGTTCTAACTGTTGGATACATCAACATGCATAAGCAGCGGAATAAAGATCTATACACTCTAATTAGCTCAAATAAATAAGGAAAATCATGCTTAAAGAAGAGAAAAATAGAGTTTAGTTTACTAACCTCTTGTAGTCCGATTTCTC
>JAOANK020000059.1:3147912-3160039 GCA_026257165.2 Telfairia occidentalis | reverse complement strand
TTATGCAATCTCATCGCATAGAACGCCCCCACTCGCATTTCTCCACATGAACGATTCAGGATCACATCGTTTGTATCATATACAAAGCGGGCGTGGCTGCATTTGCCTGTGCCTTGAGCAGGTCATCAATCAATGTTTACACTTGGACTAGACATGACCCTTCTTATGGCAATAATAACACTCTACCTTTTTTAGGCAATTCTATCTACTACCACTACTGCTACCACTACACTGCTCTTCAACAACCTTTTCCTTACCCTTACTAACAGAAAATGTTGACCTAGAAGTAGACTATTTAGAACTACTATCATTCCTATGTAGTTCTTCAGCAACTGTTGCATCATAGATCTCAAAAAACTTAAAACTACCACTCCCTAATGAATTAGACACTGCAATCTTCATAGCTTCCCAACAATCAAGCGAGGACGTTAAAAGTATAATACCATTTACCTCATCACTAAAAGTAATATTTGCAGCCTTTAATTGATTCCTCAAATTAGTCATCTCATTTATATTCAAATTAATTGAACTATCCTCATTCATTTTATACTTGCAATATCGCCTAATGAGATAAACTTTATTATTGGCAAAAGGTTTTTTCATACCTGTTTGTCAAAGCCTCCATCAGATCCTTTGTGACTGTCTCATTAGACACCATGCTTGCAACTTCCCTTGACAGTGCTAACTTGATGATGGCTACAACTTGTTCATTCAAGGTTTCCAAATCTTCATCATCCATTCCCTCTAGTCTCTTTTTCAAGGCCTTATGAACGTTGTTATAAGTTAGGAAGGCTTGAATTTGCATCTTCCAGTAACTGAAGTTATCTTCATTGAACTTGTGGAGTCCTCTAAATTTATTTGTGCTTCTTATTGCTCCTGAACCTAGAAGCTCTGATACCAGTTGATGGAAAATAAACTGCAGAGCAGATAACTAGGCCCAACTAAATGGCCTAGGGTTTATTTTCAATCAACAGGCAAAGCACATAGATTAAACACCACAAGCATTATAAACTGAAAATAAAGAGTTTCAAAGATAGAGAAACTTGACTCAGAGGGTTATATTGGTTCACTCCAACAATCAAAGGGCTACGTCTAATTTCTACCACTGCAGGTTCCACTAAAACGTTTGAAGATTACAACGGAAACACTCTCAATAACCTCATCGTACAATCCCGCTCCTAATGTTCTTGATTAGCAAAACCAATACAAAAGAACACTCTATTTTCGAGTCTATTCTCTCTAAAAAGTCCACACTTAATAACCTTAATGAACATTACATATATATAGGAAGAAAAACGGCTGGAGCGAACTTCTAAAAAAATTGAGATAGCAACACAGTACTAGAAATAGCGTTGTGGCACTGCGGTACAGCGCAAAGTAGGGTCGTGGCACTCCAAACTTTTTTCTTCGCCTTTCCAAATGCCCCAAGCAGCACTATGGCACTTCCATCAAGTATTGTGGTAATGCCCCCTCGGGATTTTTGGCTCTGTAATATCGAATCTCTTCCCTCGATCCATTTTCTTCTTGTACGGCAAATCTTCACAAATGAAGCTCGGTTGATGATTTGGGCTCCACAACCCAACATGCCCTTCTCAAAGGGAATAACTTTTTCTTTTTATAACCCAATTGAATGATTTGAAAGGTCATTAGGTCAAAAACGCCACATGATATCCATCCATTGGGACTTTTATTTCAAAAATAAAGAAATTATTTTCGTATTATCAATTATGTTATCCTGGCGTGAAATCTTTATGTCTGTTTTGCTCTCGAATTGCTCGATCATTTTATCCGCAATCTTCCATCTTCAAATTTTGCTAAAATAATGTTCTCTCCCCATCTACTGATAAATTAGCCAAAACCAGTTGCAAATAAGTGTAAATTTCTGAAAATTCATTCTTTTGATGCTTCAAATAGAATAATTCAATAATATGGAAGCTCTCAAAAGTCCTAAATGCAAAACAAAGGTAATTGTAGCAATTTGATCAACAAATCGTAGATACTTTATCAAATAAAGAACTAAATTTCACTAAAAAAAATTAATAATAACTCTATTTTGGAGAGTTATCACTCAGTAGTTAAAGCATGTACTCCTTTCAAGGTTGGATGTTCAAATCTCCATCTCTACTGTTGTTATAAACATAAGAATAACAAATAATAAATAATAAAAACAATCTAGAAGTTTATGAGAAAAACTTGTAATTTAACCAACAAAAATATTGGAGGCATTTTTTTTAGAGAATGAGAAACAAGAAATAATGACTAAATACATAAAAATAAGAAAAAAAAATGAAAATAAGAAAAATCAAATGGGTCTTTAGAAACAAGACATTTGGTATTCTTTCTATTTTCTGTTTTTAATTTTAGAAGCACAAACCTTTGGAAACTACCTTCTTTCTCTTTCCTTTTGCGCATTTTTTTTATTATTATTCTTAAGAAATATTCCAAAAATTTCATACAAACGGTTCTGTTTCATGTTTTATGTTCATAATTTTTCAGTAACATAAATAAAAGTGTTAGAATGATAAATTTTTGGCCAATCACAAATTTAAAAAAAAATTATATGTTACTAAAATTGGTTCAATCAAAATTTGACAAGTATCTCTAAATGAATTTGAAAACTATTTAAAAAATTGGCTAATTAAAAAATCTCACACGTTTATCCTACGACCATTTGAGTATGTCCAATCATTTTGGGTCATGGTCATTTGATGACATAAGTTTGATAATATGTTAAATCGAGTCTAGCTCAACTGGTTAAAGGCATATCTCCCTCACCAATAAGTCATGGGTTCGTATCTCTCTATCTCCATATGTTGTTGAACTCCAAAAAAGAAAACAAAAATTTGATGATATAAATTGATTCAATTAGATTGTGTAATGTCTACTTGATAACATAAGTTAGTCCAGTCAGATTCCATCATAACCATATTCTAAATGAATGCAAAAGAGGATGACCCTTCAACTTATATAGATTTTGGTAGGTCTCCTATGGACTTAGATTTCAGCTTGACTTTGTTTGACTTTTGAGCTAACTATTGGACTTGAGCTTATTTGGGTTTCATTAAGCTCTCTAGAACTTGGATATTTGAGTCGATCAAGTCCTATTTTAATGATTTATAGAATAGGTATTATGATGTACAAGTGACATTATTATTATTATTTTTTTTTTTTAAATGACAAGTGACATTATTTGATTTGCTAATTTCATGTCTTTTAATTTTAATTTGAAGACGTGCATAAAATTGTAATGGGTTACAAAATGTATCACATAATAAGAATATGTATATAAATGTATTAAAAATTGGAAAACAGTAAAACATGAAAAACAGAAAACACGAAAAGAAGAATGAAAAAACAAAAAAACGAAAACGTCATTGAAATGAGCACTAAAAATGTTACACTACAGCGGCTCGAATGGTAACTCATCAAAGAAAAAAAAACCAATTATAAAAAGAAAAACAAATCCTCAAATCATTTTAAGCCATATGTGTCTCTATTCAAGTCTATTTCTTCCTCTCTTTACCTGCTCCATTTTTAGTCAAACAAAGAAAACATTTTTATCGGACTCTTTACCTGCTCCATTTTTATTATACAATCTCAATGTCGATCAATGATGCGCAAAAAAGTCGAACACTTTTTACCAACAAAAGATTTTTCTTCTTCTAATAAGAGGTTTTACCCACAAAAGATTAGAGATTAAAGGTCAAGTGTACATCATTAATACTCAAGGAAACAACAACATGTACGTAATACAAATTCTCCCATCAAACAAGTATCCTTCAGATAAACATGGCTTACAACGTCCCACAAATTATACAGAAAAATATAAACAACAATTCAATTGCTATGCAAAAATATCACACATTAAGACCCGAAACCAATGTTTCATGTGTAATCTCGATATTTCACTGTCGACGGGCAAGCTTTCCGACAGAAATCTCGCTGTAGATGATCCATTTGATGATCTTCCTCTGTACCATTCTACATGTTAGAAGAGTTTGGCTTGTTGGTGGGTTCCACTTCTCATCATAGTACAGAATTCATCATAGTTGATTCTTCCATCCTATGAAAAATAGAACAGAAATTAGTTGCATTTTCCTAGAGAAGATTAGCTAGAACTTTGAAATGTAAATATGAATGAACTTACGTTGTCTGCATCGACTTCGGAAATAATTTCTCTAATAGTCTCTTCATCACCCATTCCGTAATCTTTCATTGCAGCTTTTAGTTCATCTCTTGTGATAAAACTGAAAGAATAACAAGCAAATACTCACAAAACTGAAATAATTTACTTAAAAAATCAGAAAATGTGTATGTTCTAGGTTTAGGTTAAGAGACTGACCCACTGTTATCCTTGTCAAAATGTTGAAAGGCTTTGTAAAGATGTTCTTCTTTTTCTAGTTTGTATCTATGCATTGTAGCAGTGATGAACTCGATGTAATCAATCGTACCATTTCCATCAACATCAGCCTGAAATGGGATGGGGAACCAAGTTCTCTCAGTTCATGTGAGGTGGAAAAACAAAAATGAAACTTTGAGTGATGGATCATGTTAAATCATATATTACCGCTTCCATGAGTTGTTTGACCTCGGCCTCACTAAGTGTGGAGCCAAGCCGAGCCAAACCTGTCTTCAGTTCTGCATAGGTGATGGTTCCACTGTTGTCAGTGTCCATGTTTGTGAACATTGCTTTCAGGCCTTGGATTTCTTCCTCAGAAAGATTTTCAGCTATAACCTGCAATTGTTTCATAAACTACCTGTTAAGATCATGAACTTCTTCTGTCCTCTGCCCCCTTTTAATCAAGTACCGTTACCAAGAACTCCTTTTAATTCCTGACCCCGTGATTAAGTATAACTTCTGCTATCAAGAAAAACAAGTCTACGTATTAGGAAGATCACCTTCAAGGCAAGTTTCTTCAGTTTGTTCATTGCTCTAAATTGCTTCAGTCTTGTAAACACTGCACTGTCCATTGGCTTATCTGATGCATCCCCGCCTTCTCTCATCCATGGATGCTCTAAATAAGATAGCCAACGTCCAACTCCAGTTAGATGCAACAGATTCATACACCAATTTGAGGATTTTGTTGAAGTAAAGAATTAAAGAAAGCATTCACAAACAAGATAAAGACATACCGAGAACCTGGGCTGATGTAATCCTTTTAGCTGGGTCCTGAGTTAACATTTTCTTCACTAGGTCCTTGGCACTGTTAGAAATTGTTGGCCATGGTTCAGTTTCAAAGTCAATATGCCCTTGCAGTATTGCATCAAATATGCCCTTCTCAGTTTCTGCAGTACAGATCATGTTATTCACGGCACCAGCCAGGTATTTTCAGGAAAAGAAAATGAGGAGCATAGCAAAGGGAAAAAAGAAGTTATTCTCTCTTTTACCTCCCCAAAACGGAGGTACACCACTGAGTAATATGTACAACATGACTCCAGCACTCCAAATATCAATTTCTTTCCCATATTTACGACGTAATACTTCAGGGGCGACATAATAAGCACTCCCTACTATGTCTCTGTACACCTTTCCTGAAAGTAGTCAGTAAAGAAAGAAAGTCAAATGCCAATTTTTCAGTGGAAGCATATATAACCAATCTCTCTTGAACTCTTCAAAAAAGCATGACTCTATATAGCACAATCGCATTTTGTCACTCGAGCAAAGTGATTGTGCAGCACTTGCTTTCGCCCAACTTAACAAGTCAGCTGGGAGAACTCAACTCGCACTAGCCAATCTTGAGCCATGGATCCAGCCTCCACCCACATTTTGCAGGAAAGGAGTTTTACGACTATCTATTATAACCTATAACATCATAGGATGTATCATAGAAGTGAACAAAATTTTGTCAAGAGTCTGCTTGGCATGGATTTTAAGTCTACGTAAAGTGGCTTTTAACGCTGAGATGTCTTTTTAAAGTGATTGTTAACTTCCAATAATTATATATTTGAAGTATAAGGCAGATAGATGTTAAGTAAATGATCCCATTACTTCTCCCTTTAAACTATAAGCAACTAATAGGAAAAACTACATATCGAGATCAAAGCAAGAATTATGGAGAAAAGCAGAGAACCTATCAATTCTCAAACAGTACATGCCATCCTACAAAACATCAAGCTTAAAATATTCCACTTCATCCTCATAATATTAAGAAAACATCATTAAAAATCGTGAAACAAAAGTTAATCATGTTTGAGGCCATCCACTTCATGAAATAAACTCATACAACAATCAATTTCAAGAAAAGAAATTGATGAGAAATTAAAGAGACTAAGACAATTCAACATCATTTGCCAATTCTGTCGCGATGCTGGCATTAACAACTGTTAAAATGAATAAAACGAAAAGATAATACGCCTGCTACAATAGTTATGTACATGTCAAATCAAGGTAGGTTTTATTTGATGGAGAAAATACCTAGGAAAGTTAAGTCTTCAAGGTTGACGTTTTCAATCCATGATGATAAAACTTGATCAAAAAGAAGAATAGGTCTTCTACCCATTTGAATTGAATACTTACACGTTGATCTCTAACAATATTTTGTTTTTATATTGAGGTTGACTAACTCTTACCTGTCATTGTTCATAAGTACATGAATCTAACTGCCGAATCATCAAACTTATAACTTTTTCAAACATTTGAATCAGCCTCAGCATGAATAAATTAAGTAGCTTGGTGAAATTATTCAAGGTAAAAGAAAATTCATTTTCACCCCTATACTTAATTCAGTGAGTCAATTTTAATCTTGAAATTTCAATTTCATCTATATTATTTGAGCCATAAACTTGAATAAGCGGTAAAATCAGCACCTTCTCAAAATTAAATTAGAGCACTAATAAACCAATCAATAACTCGTTTATAATTCAACGAACAAAATATTTAAAATCAAGCACAAAAAAAAAAAATGTTCAAACTCAACTATGGAAATACTCACACCTATCTACAAAATCAAACAAGTAAAAAAAAAAGCCAAAAATTAGCAATAAAATGTCCAAACCTAGCTAAAATGTGTTCAACTTCAACATAACCAAATTGAGGGTATTAATTTCACCACTTATTCAAGTTTGGGCTCAATTTGATGAAATTGAAAGTTCAAAATTAAAATTGACTCATTGAGCCAAATACAGGATGAAAATGAATTCCTCCCTAAAACAAAAGCCCCAAGACTTTGAACATTTGCCTAAATTACAACAGATGATCACCAACTGTACCTGTAGAAAATGAAATATAGAAAAAACATATCTAGTTCTACCATCTAAATCTTGTAAGCCACACACAAATTCCCACACATCTGACCTTCTAAAATCATCAACAAGAACAGAAAATTCAACTAAAACAAGCACAGAAAAACACTCAATCAAAAAGGCATGAAGAACAAATCCAATAAGCAGAGCAAAAACCTCACCATCTTCAATAAAAACAGACAATCCAAAATCTGTTGCTTTGAGCATTGCATTTTCCTCCTTGCTAGCAAGCAGAAAGTTCTCAGGCTTGAGGTCCCTATGCATCACCCCCATGAAATGGCAGATGTGAACCACATTAACAATTGACCTGCAGATTGAAGCAGCTGCTTTCTCACTGTAATGACCCTTTGCAATAATTTTATCAAACAGCTCGCCTCCAGCACAAAGCTCCATGATGAGATGAACCGATTGCTTGTCTTCATAAGCTCCCTTGAACTCAACTATGTTTGGTTGCCCACTCAAATGCTGCATAATGTGAATCTCCCTCCTAATATCCTCCTTATCATTTCTGGTCACAAGCTTCCTCTTAGAGATGGACTTGCAAGCATATTGCTTACCGGAGGAATTCTCAGTGCAGAGATAAGTAACCCCAAATTGCCCTCTCCCCAATTCTTTTCCAATCGTGTAATGCAGCTTAACATCCTCCAATGGCTTCCCAAGAATCGTATCAGACCTAAGAGCGGCGTGTCTGGGGCTTTTGGGAAAACTAGAGGGCTTCGCCGCCGAGTGGTTATCTGCGCGATTTTCCGGCGACCGGTGGGTGTGTTGAGCTGAGGCTTTTGGTTGGTTTTCATAACGATCATACTGCGGCGAGTATTTGCCTTTGCTCGTGCAGATGCCCATTTCAGATCAAATCGACGATACCGTCACCGAAATTGAAGATCAGAAACTCAAAAAGACGAAAAACCCAAATGAAAGATCCCAGTGAGATGCAGCTTTCGCTGAATCTTGATACAGGAGGAAATGGGTAGGAACAGAAAACTCAAAATAAACAACAAAAAAAAAAAAACTTCAGAGAGGGTAAGGGAGCGAGAAAGAGGGGGAAATTGCAGAGAGTTGAAGGAGAAGGAAGTCAAGCTCTGGATTCTGAGTTAAAGGTCGATTTATGGAAAGTGGAGATGGAAGCTTAAGGTGGAGAAAAAATGAGGCTGTGAGCTGAGTCTATGAGTTGGAAGGAGTTTGAAATTGGTCAAATTATTGTTCATTGTTGAAGGTAATATGAACTTTCAAGGCGAGAAAAATAGAAAGAAAAAAAATAACCGCCAGCCAGCATAGTAGGTTATATTTATAGTTATTTATTATATGATCCATAAATAATAATAGTCCACAGTCTTGAAAGCCATCAACAAATTCTCTCTCAAACGAATCAAACTTAAAAGCCATCATCACATTTTGAACTCAAAAAAAGAAAAAAAAAAAAACCCATCATCAAATTTGTCTAATAAAAATACAACTCTTGTTTTATTCCTTTTAGTTTTAGATCTTATTTCCGTCCTACACTTTGAGATTTATTTTATTTCGGTATCTTAAATTTAAAATATTTATTTTAATTTTAAATAAAGATAATAATGATTTTAATTCTCACAATTAGTTTATAATCTATTGTTTAATTGTTGGATAAGGTTGTGAATTTTGAATACGTTTATTAATGGGAACCAGTATTGTAATCTCATAAGTTGACTAAAATAGATATCCAATGGGGATGCACATATTTGATGACGAAATAATATATAGTAAAGATTAAAATTATTATTATTTTATATAAATGAAGTAACTAAAATAGTTATTATTTTGAATTTTTAAGAACTAAAATCATTTTTTAAAAAGATTAAAAAATATATATAGAAGGTTTGAGAGTTCAAAAAATTTAAAAAAAAAACAAATTTAAAAATCAAGAATCTAATAGAATTTAAACATGTTTTTTAATTATTAGGAGGGAAATTTTTTTTTAATTTAAATCGGAAATAAACAAATTTATCTCATCCTCCCTCTTCATGTTTTCTTACCTCTATTTTTATACTCCCTCAAAACTGAAAATCTAACTTTAACTGTTGTTTCGGTGGTTTTGTGTTAGAAGGTTGGTTTAAAACTACAGCTATTTATTTATAAAGTTGTATATTTAAAAAGAAATTATATCATGTTATGCTTTAGAAGAAAATATGTCCTTTAATTTTGTGTTTAATTTTTATATGAAGTCTAAGTTTTGAAATATTATATTTTTACCTTTAAATTTTAAATTTAGTTTACACTTTATCTCTAGATTTGAAAATATTTACAGTTTTATTTACACATTTTACTCAATGGTCCTCAACCCCAACTTGCGTCTTCCCTCTTTTACTTTCTCACCATCAACCACCGATTGTCGAGTGCCTTTCCACCTTTTGACACATGAATTTACTTATTACTTATGGAATTATTGTGAAACTAAATATTTTTACTACATTACCTATTGAAATGTTAATAAAATGAGGGTGGAGAAGAGAGAGAGCAAAATTATTTTTTATTTTTTTGTCACATCACCTCTTGAAATAATATACAACTAAATAGGGGGAAAAAAAATTAATTTTCACTCTTGAACTTGTCAAGTTGTATCAATTTGCCCTCAAAACTTTGAATTTCATTGAATTGAACCTCAAACTTAGATAAATGTTGCAATCTTAACTCTAAACTTGGAGAAGTATAACAATTTTTACCCTCTAATAAAATTTTGTTTTAAAAAATTGTTGCAAACTATTTTCATATATATTCAATGAATTATAAAACATACTTAAAGAGCAAAATTGATAGAATTTCAAAGAAAAACGATATTAAAGCTAATTTTTGTTGAAATTTGTGAGTTTTTGCAAAGTTATTCAATGATTAATTTGTGCATTAATCAAACTTAAATTTGGTGTAATATTGATTTTATTAAAATTAGTGAGTTGACAGTAATTTCTACATTACTTTCTATAAAATAATGGGTGAATTAGCGAAAATCGAACAAAGAGTTAAAATTGCATCACTTATCTAAGTCTAGAGTCAAATTTGAAAAAATTAAAAGTTTATGGGGTAAATTGATACAACTTGACAAGTTTAGAAATAAAAATTGATTTTTTTTTTCAAATAAATATTTTTAGCAGGTAAGCATTTGAATAATTTAATTTAATGTTAAATAGACTCATCAATATTCTAGTGCAGATTTTATTAAGATTACTAATATTTATGTAACTAAAAGCTAGCATTAGCCAAAACTCAAAAGTAAAACTATGTAACATTTTGAAATTTATAGACCAAATAAAAACTAAACTCAAAACTTTGGCCTCGTTTGATAACCATTTGGTTTTTTTTTGTTTTTTGTTTTTAAAATTAAGTCTATAAACACTAATTGCACCTATTGATTTCTTTGTTTTATTATCTACATTTTAGGAGTTTTTTCAAAATCTAAGTCAAGTTTTGAAAACTAAAAAAAGTAGTTTCTAAAAATTTGTTTTTGTTTTTAGAATTTGGTTAAGAATTCAATTGCTTACTTAGAAAAGATGAAAATCATGATTAAGAAAGTGGGAAAAAACAAGCATAATTTTTAAGAAACCAAATGGTTATCACAGAGGGTTTTAGGAGTAAAAATATAACATTTTAAAGCCTATAGACTAAACAAAAAGTAAATTCAAAACTCAAAAATCAAAATGTTATTTTTTCCAACCATCATCAAGCTAAATATATATTATAGTCCCTCATGTTAATGTGCTTTTCCAATTTAATCCTCATTGTTTCAAAAATTTTGATTTAGTTCGTAAAGTTTTAATATTTCTCAATGATACCTTTTTCAATGATGAAAGTTAAAATTAGATGCTGATAAATTTACATGATAAGATATTTTGTGCAGGTTTGATATAACTCTTTTAAAAAATTTATTACGTAAAACATTTATTATATAAACATTTTTGGAAGAAAATTAATTAAATATTTAATTAAAAAAATTTTAAATGTATTTTATATGTTTTTACATATTTTCAAACCATTTTTTATTATTAAAAATTCTAAAAGGCATTTTTAATTAGTTAAAAGTACTATTCAAAATTTTAACCAAATACTGTTTATTTTAAAAAATATTTTTTTTTTCTATCAATAAACAATTTAAAAATTATACCAAATACATAGAAAGTTGACATAAATGTTGAAAAGAAATTAGATCACTCCATACTAAAATGAAAAATATCTAAATATTAGGGACTAAATAACATTTGTTTAGACTATATATATATATATAAATAACTTAGTAGAAAAATAAATTCACAATTCACAATGTAAATGAACTAAAAAAAATGTATACATGTTATTGACTTTAAAAGAAAAAATCCTATTAAAAGACGATCTATTTTACCCTATTTTTTATAAGGTACATATAGAAAACATTAACTTATTCTTCTCATTTCTCACATAACTTAAAAATATGTTATATATTCAATATGGTATTACCAAATAAAATTTGTAAGATTTGACTAAACCAAAGTTACCAACAAATTGAACCTCTTAAAATCATAAGTTGATTGAAATTAAGTTCAAACTATATATAGAGATAAAAATTGAAACTAAAGTTCAAATTAAATGAACCAAATTTGAAATTTAAAAAAATTACATTATTCTCTTACAAATAATGATATCTATACCCATCACCCACCAAGAGAAAGATGCTCTAGGCCCCATTTACTTGCCTTCAATGTCATTATTATTCTTTGATATGTGAAAACCACACTATTTTTTTTAGTTATTTTATTTACTTTTTCCTTTCTCTCTCATTTATCTCACAAATTTTAGAATCTTTTTGTAACGCTCCGTTAATTAATTTGGCCAATTATGAAGACTATTTAGAATTTAATTGTTCTAAATATCTTGGATTTTTATTCTT
>JAOANK020000059.1:3117167-3140326 GCA_026257165.2 Telfairia occidentalis | reverse complement strand
TTCAAATTAATGCATTTTATTTCTCTCATAACTTAAAAAGTTCCACAAAAAATAAATACTCAAATTACAAAGGAAAACTGTTTTTCATCACTACCTACATTAAAATTAAAAAATTTTACGAGGTGTTACAAAGGGGAAATATCCAAGTATACCAGGATTTATCATCAACGAAAGAAACGTAATATCTATATCCATTTATTGAAATTTCAGGGGAAGGAACCCCATACATCATTATGGATAACATCATGAGAAAAATATATATGAGTTCGAGACAAAGAAAAAGGTACTTTAGACAGCTTCCCATTTAGACAATGTGTACATGGGGAAGGGACATTACTACCATTCACAGAAGCAACATTCACAATATTCATTGACTTCAAAGTAAGGGCAAGAACAGTAGGGTTAGAATGTCCTAACCGTGATTACCAAAGCACATTGGAGCCTTTCACACCAATATGAGCCGCAAACAGAGATGTAGTAGAAGAGTCTGGTACAGTTGGCTGTAGATACAATCCATTTACACTACGTCCGTGGTAGAGAATTCAACTCGATACCTTGTCCTGAATAATGAATGAATTTGCATAAAAAATGAAACAACAATTATTGTCAATGCATAACTGATGCACAGATAATAAATTGGCCGAAATATGAGGGACACGTACTAAATTGGAAAGGACTAGAGAAGAAGAACCATCATTTAAACAACCAGAACCGGTGTGTTTGATAGGTAGGCTTTGGCCACTGCCTACAACAATATTCACTTCACCATTATACTCGGATGACACTAATAAATTGGCCAAGTCAGACATCAAGTGAGCGTTACAACCAGAATCAGAAAGCCATACTTGTGACCCCTGTGTGTTCTGAATAGAGGAGTTATTTGAGGCAGCAAGTGCGACAAGTTGAGTCAGTGGATGACGGCCTTGAAAGGCATGATTCATCCTGTTGAAGCAATCCAAAGCATTATGACCAAACTTCAAACAAATTTGACAAGTGACCTTACTTGATTGAGGAGTGGTGCTAGAAGAAACCGAAGCATTTGGGTTAGAAGTTGAGAAATTGGAGGAAGATGGTAAAGGACCACGACCACCACTGAAACCACAATTTCTGCCTCTAGAACCACGTCCACCAGATCTACGATTACGGCCGCGATTGTTGAGATTTGCAAACATTGCAAGAGCATATGAAAGTGGAGTTTCCTTGGCCTTCGACTGTTGTTCAATTGCTCATTCTTCAGAGTTCATAAAAACATGTACATACTCAAATGAAATATCCTGAGATCTGGTGTGTAATGATGTCTTGAAGACATTAAAAGATGAAAGAAAACCATTCAACGCATATATTACTAGATCTTCCTAATCAACCACCCCAGAAACAACTGCAAATTGACAATGTCCTTGATACGCTCAACATATGTATCAATTAATTTAGTCGATTTCTTAGAGATATTGTGTAAATTAGACTTCAGCCTAACAATATTTGTCTAAGTAGAAGACGGGAAGTGTTTCTCGACTTTTAGCCAAACCTCTTGTGAGGTGCTGCAGCCAATAACATACGCAGGGTAGTTTACGTGAGAGTGGCATTGATTAACGTAATTAGGGCCTGATCTTTAGTATACCATTGCTCGTACTGTAGATTTACTTGTGATTATCCAATCTCAGGCCGTAAATCGGATCTGGTGAAGGAATTGTGTCGTCAATGTAGCCAAACAATTTATGAGCCTTCAAAATCGGTGAAATCAAAAACCTCAAGAGCACATAGTTGCTCGAATCCAGATGAATAGAGATAAGATTACATTTTTTCGTCAATAAAAAGATCGGAGAATGAAAATTCGTTTCGACTTGGTGATCTTTGGAGACTGCCATGAATAGACGAAGAAGCTTCATGAATACGGAGGAAGACTCTCTCGAGAAAAAAAAGGATAACCTTAGTCCTAGGGCTCTGATACCATGTCAAAAATCACCCAAAGACTAAATTAATCTCTCTCATCAGGAAGTAAAAAAGAGTATTTATACAACCCTGAAGTTAGTTCACAAGAGAACTAACTATACAAAAGATACCAGAAAAATAACAAAATATTAAAAACTAATGCCATATTAATATGAAGAAATAATCACATGAATTAAAGAGACCAATGCACCACTATTTTAGATCATAACGATTTGTAGACCTTCACAGCAAAATACAGCCACCTGAAAATTTACAAAATTTTAGCAAATTGAGAAGAAGAGTTCCCTGACCTTGATGCTCTAATACCAATTTGCAAAAAGGAGAAGAATTCATCTTACAAATCAGTAGAAGAAGTATGAGAAGAAAATAGATACAAAGAATTGCAGTGGTTCCACCAAATTCAGTGTACATCCACTTTTCAAACAGATCCTCAAGCTTCCACTAAGAATCAATTAAGAACACAAACAATTACTGCAATTAAAATTACACAAATGACACCCTTACAAATGTTAAAATGTGAAACTCAATTTATCAATCAAGCTTTGATCGTGGAGAATTGTCATACAATGATCAAAGAAGACTAATCAGGGAAGATTTGAGAAGCTGAAATTTCTTGTTGTTTAAAGGGGACTGTTGAGAAAAGTGGAGTCAAAATTGAAGAAGGAAATCTATAAAATCATCTTTTCCTTCAAGGATTTGGTTTGCAACCTTTTCCTTTTCCTATGAAGTTTTGGTGTGAGACTCTATAAATACACCAATAACTCCAGAGATCTAAATACACAGAAATACAAATAGAATTCTAGAAATCCAGAGATGTAGATATCTAGAGTGAGTGTTTTTTTTTTTTGTGAGAGATAGGTGTGTGAACCATTTTAGAGAGTGTTCTTTTGTATTGGTTTTGCTAACCAAGAATACTAAGAGTAAGATTGTATAGCGAGGTTAATTGATTGTTTCTCCATTGTAATCTTCAACTGTTTTAGTGAAATCTGCAGGTGCAAGAACTACACGTAGCCCTTTTGTTGTTGGGGGTGAACCAGTATAAATCTCGGTGTCAAATGTCTCTTTCCCTGAATCGCTTTATTTTTCAGTTTTTTTAATCTTGTGATATGATCTGTGGGTTTGTGTGCTTGAGAATTCAAAATAAACCTTAGGCTATTAAGTTTGGGCCTAGTTTGTTATTCACTTCGATGAATTGTTTAAATTTATTTTGATTTATTTCCCAACAAATGGTATCAAAGCTTCTAGGTTTAAAAGTAATGGGAGAAATATTTGCATCAGTTCACAAGTTTAATGAACAAGATTTTATTTATTGGAAGATGCAAATTCAGACCTTTCTGACTTACAATAAAGTTCACAAAGCTTTGAAGAAGAAACCTGAGAGAATGGATGATGAAGAATAGAAAACTTTGAATGAACAACTAGTGGTCATTATCAAATTGGCATTGTCAAAGGAAGTTGCAAGTCTGTTGGCAAATGAGACAATTGCAAAAGACTTGATGGAGGCTTTGACAAACAAGTATAAAAATTCCTCTGCCAACAATAAATGTTATCTCGTTAGGAAATATTGCACGTATAGAATAGATGATGATAGTTCAATCAATGCACATATCTCTGAAATGAAAAATTTGAGGAATCAGTTAGAGTCTGCCAATATCACATTTTCTAATGAGGTTAATGCTATTCTGCTTTTAACGTCCTTACTTGATAGTTGGGAAATTATGAAGACTGCAGTGTCTAATTCATTAGAAAGTGGTAGTCGTAAGTTTTCTAAGATTTGTGATGCAGTAGTTGCTGAAGAACTTCGTAGGAAGGGTAGTAGTTCTAGTAAAGAGTCTACTTCTAAGTCAGCACTGACTATTAGTAAGAGTAAGGAAAGGTTATAGAGGAACGACGTAGTACTAACGGTGATGGTAGTAGTAGAAAAGACTGGTTGAAATGTAGATTGTTATTATTGCCATAAGAAGGGTCACGTTAAGCCCAAATGCAAACAAATGAGCGATGCCCGGCTCAAGTTATAGGAAAATGTGGTAGAACATGATGCATTGGTTTATGTTGAGAGAAACACAAAATTTGAAAACTTCTCATCAAGGTGGGTCGTAGATAGTGCAACTTCAATACATGTAGCTTCAGATAGAAGATTGTTCACCTCCTTTACTTCAGGCGATTATGGCTCAGTAAGGATGTGGAATGGTAAGGTTTCTGTATCGAGAGGGATTAGAGACATTAGGCTGAAGACAGATAGTGAGAGCTCACTGTGCTACGAGGTGTTAGATATGTTCCTAGCATCAAATTGAATCTTATCTCACTTGGTAAGTTAGATGATGAGGGTTATAGGAGTGAGTTTAGCGATGGCTCGAGGAGACTCACTAGTGATCAGATTTGGTGGATGCAAGTTATAGCTGTAGATGGTTTGCATAGAGGCAAAGTTACACCAGTAGCAATGACAACCAAGATTGATCGAGGAGATCAATGTTCATTGAAAGGGAAATTGAGCAAACCGAATGAGGAATTCAATTTGGAGTGTTGTCAAAATACCTTAATTGGCAGACGACATGATTCGATGAAGTCTTCAGGGCGATTTGTGGCATCAGTGAAGACTCAAAGGGATACTAGAGTCAATGAGAGTTACTCAATCCTAGCAGTTAGCTTCAATGATAGAGTGAAACAATTTGTGAAGGACATCTTCTCTGACATGTGGTTGAAGAGGAAGATGTTGTCGGACACCACTTAGTTCGAGTGGAAGTAAGTAGCTCTATCTCTTTACGTTTAGGAGACAAGCCTATGCAGATGACCCATGCCTCGGGGTCAATCATAGATGTGGACTAGATTTATTTTTTTGACATTTTTGTCGTTGCAAGTTTCTTGGTTATCTTGCAGGAAAGTCAGAACCAGTTATTTTGCTGAAGTAAAATTGAAGTGAGAGTGTTTTGATGAATAGTCTCCAAGTTAGAGATTATCAAGATGTGGAGCCCAATTCCTCAATCGAGTTTTGATCGTGGAGAATCGCCGTACAAGGATTGAAGAAGACGGATCGGGAAAGATTTGAGAAGTTGGAATTTCTTACTGTTCAGAGGGAACTGTTGAGAAAAGTGGAGTCAAAACTGAAGAAGAAAATCTATAAAATCACTTTTTCCTTCTAGGATTTGGTTTGCAACATTTTTCCTTTTCCTATTAAGTTTTGGTATGAGTCTCTATAATACACCTATAATCTAGAGATCTAAATACACAGAAACATAGATAGATATCTAGAGTGAGTGTTTTTTTGTGAGAGAGAGGTGTGTGGTCCCTTTTAGAGAGTGTTCTTTGGTATTGGTTTTACTAACCAGGAAGCAAGATTATACGCAAGGTTAATTAAGTGTTTCTCAATTGTAATCTTCAGTTGTTTTAGTGGAACCTGCGGTGCAGGAACTGGACATAGCCTTTTTTTTGTTGGGGTGAACCAGTATAAATTTTGGTGGCATGTGTCTCTTTCCCTGAATCTCTTTATTTTTCAGTTTTATTAATGTTGTGATCTAATTTGTGGGTTTATGTGCTTGGAAATTCAAAATAAACCTTAGGCTATTAAGTTTGAGTCTAGTTTGTTATTCAGTTTAGTGAATTGTTTAAATTTATTTTGATTTATTTCCCAACAACAAACTCATCTTCAAATATCCTTTCTTACTACCCTCACCCAAGACCCACAGAAGAGAGGATTAGAAGAAGGGTCCAAAAAATATTAGTAGTGTTGTTATAAAAATGTAGAAAGGCTACCAACATGATGTTAGATTTTGGCAAAATATTAGAAGAGTAAAACTATCACATTTGAAAGATGGTACGAAGTGATGGGTTTCAGGCACTATAGTAGGGGATCATGGGCTTTAGTTTTACTTAGTGCAGTTAGAAACACTTAAGCTTAGTGTACTAACTCTAGTTAAATTTCTTTATTGTATTCTCTTATTTGAGAGTGGGGAGAAGAATGTGAGCAATATAAAGCTTTGAGATAGTATTTTTTTTTGTAATTGGGGCCAGGGAGAGAATTTTTGTGTGATTGAAACAATTTTTCACATAGTGGAAGTTTTTCTAGTGGGCCATGATTTTTCTTGAGTTTTGGAGTTTTTCACATAAATTCTTATATTCAATATTTTCTTTTAAATTTCTCAGTTATTTTTCTACTTATTCTTGCGGTTCAAGTGAGAGGTTTTTACCAATAAGGAGTATCAGAGCTATGTGTTCATAGTTTCTTGAATTTCTGAGTATGCTCTATGGTTGCAGCATTGTCTGAACTTCCACATCAGAAAAAGATTTCTTGAAATAGGCTAGGGTTGTGTGAATAGTATGAATTGTTCATTATTTGAAAATTTTCTTGGAGTTGAAGCAAATATGTCAAACTTCATAACAGTCTCTCTCGACAGAGAAGAAGATGACTTCCTCTGAAGAAATACAAAATTCATGCTCATAGTATGTCTGCTTGATATAGGTTGTAAAATGACTTATTTATTATATTTAACTCTCTTATGTTTCAATTAGATTTTCTACTAAATTGGAAAAACTATCATTGATTTGATTTAGGTGGTGAAAAACTTGATTTGGAGACAATACTCAATTAGATGTTCAACTTAATTAAAGAACTAACTATTTAATTACAATTCATTGTTTAATTCAATAATAACTTAAAACATCAAAATTCAAGAACTAATGATAAATTAAAGAATTAAAAAAGATGTGACAAAGAAAGAAAAAAAAAGAATGAAGAAAAAAAATTATATTTGGAGAATTACAGATATTACTTGAAGAATAAATGATACTTAATAAAATAAAAGAACTAAAATTAAATTAAAAAATTAAAAAAATCTGTAAAAATGAATGGAGAATAAAATGATCCTTTGAGAATGAGATATAATAACTAGAGAATAAGATGATATCTATAACAAAATTAAAAATAATTTTTTGAAGAAATTAAAATATGTAACTAAACTAGTAGGATGGGTGGAGGAAGAACATTAAAAAAAAAATACTTGAGAGTAAAAACACGAGAAAAAATATTAATAAAGAGAGAGAAAGCATGATAAAAAAATATTAAAAAAAAAGAGAGAGAGAGCCAAAAAGAGACTTTAGTTTTTTTTAGTTCAACAATATATACCTTAACTAGTTGAACTATGCTCGATTTGGCAAGAGACTTGAAGATGAAAGAGTTGTGACAGTGTGGTACAATTTAGGAGGAATAAATATAAAAATTACGAAAAGTTTGCATTTCTCCAAGATCAAACGCACACCATGCACTAATCCAAAGGATACACAAAGCCAACTAGCCGAAGACCATTTTTGAATGTCTATGTTGATATATCAATGATGTATCAAAAATCAATAATATATTAGCAATAGGGGGTAAAAATGAGTTTTACCCCCTCTTTTCGTATCGAGACCACTTGATTTCCAATTTATCATGGATATTTCGACGATTTTGACCGAGTTTTAATTCCTTGTGTGCATCTTGTCTAAATAGGCGACATTCAATGTTAAATTACTCCTAAATTACTGGATGTATAATTAACTTTGTATTTAATGGACATACGAAATGATCAAGTTTAAAAGTAGTAGCTTAAATGGTCTATAGTACATGGATAGGGTTGAGGACCTTAAATTGGTGACATTGTTGATATAGTTCACTTTGTAACTGTTATTAATGGCGTTATTTAGATAGTTCATGAGGTGACATATAAGTAGTGGTATTGTATGTAATGGGATTGCATAAGACTGTACTGCAATGTGTTATGTATTTTTTCTTGTAAAACCTTTGAAAGGAAAGCAAATATATCATTAAGATGATCATATGCCAATTTGATCTTAAGCATGAGCGTATTATGAATGAGCACATACGAGTGTGTTTTTTTTATCCTTTCCCAATGAGTCTTCTGTCTTGGGAAGTTGAGAACATTTTTACAGAAGATGAAATTCACATTTGCTCAATAGTGAAAAGTGTAAAGTGTGCACTTCTCCATGTTGAATGTGTATATAATTGATTCTCTTAATGTGCTAGTTTGAGGCTTGGATAATAGGGTTCTTGGCTTCTTGATACTCAAGAAGAATTTTCATATGACGAGGTTATGGAAGACTATCCATTAGAGAATTAGTGGAATTAAGGAGTAAGATGTGGCACCAAGAGAATATTAGTAAATTTGCCTAACTGGAACCATGAGTAACTTTTATGAGGGATCAAATGTATGGTTATATCTGTAGACATAACTCATCTACAATGCATGAGAGTGCAATACTTAGTCTATATTGAAATCACATTGAGCTAATGGTGAGGTTGAAGAGTTTGACTAACTAATCTTGACCGTTGGAATTGGAAGCTGTAGGTCCATAAGGGCTCATTCTAGCTCGTTAACCTCTGCAACAAACACTTGCTGAAAGAAAATTAAATTATGGTGGTTATTTAATTTATAATTAAATTATTTAGTTTTGCTAATAATAATAAATTAGATATATTATTAATTAATTACATCAAACTTTAGAAGCTCAATTGGATAATTAGACCAACTTTAAGTCAATTAGATAGGAAATAGGCCAATTAAGTTTTGGAAGCCTAATGACATGACTTAGTGCAAGAATCTATGAAGAAATCCATGAACCTAAACCAATAAAATGTGAGCTAAGCAAATTAATTATGAACATTAGTAAGTGATTTAATTTTCATAATAAGAGAGTTACAAATGCCACTATGGCTTTGACCCTATATAAGAAAATTTATAGGCCAAAGCTTGAGACTAAGTGAGCATCACATATATTCTTCATATGAACTCTATCTCTCTTCCCAGTAGCCGCCTTCAAAGAAAGAATAGAATTATTCTCAGTTCTCTTAAGGATACCCACACACTAGTTCATGGCAGATCGAAGATAGTAGGGAAGATCTGTTAAAGTCTAGATTTTCTTCTCTACTTTTGTCATTCCAAAGGTAGACTTTCTAACCTTCTGATTTCAAAGATTCTTTAAATTAAAAGTCATTATCATAGATCCACAATTTTTTTTTTTCTGATCAATGCACATGATTCCATAATGTCTAGCCACCAAATTATTTTCCAACAGAAGGGAAGAAGGGAGGGAAGGAGTGAGGGAAGGAGTGAGGGAAGGAGATGAGAGAGAAGCGATGAGGTTGATGAGGGGGAGTGAGAATACTTCCACGTCACGTTTTTTTTATTGCCACATCGGTTTTTTATAATAAAATATGCCACCTTACTTTTTTTTTTGTTTAGTTAGACTAACCAACTATTAAAGGATTAAATTAGAGGCCAAACTAAGTATAGATCAATTGGTTAAAATTTATCTCTTCAATAAAAATGATGTGAGTTCAAATCTCCACTCTCACATGTTTTTTTAACTTAAAAAGAAGCTAAATTAGAGTAGTTTCTAAATTTTAGAATAAAAATGTAAGATTTTGAAATATAATAACAACTAAATGAACATATTATTCCAATTTTAGGGACCGAAGAAGGTAAATTACCAAAAAAAAAAAAAGGATAAAAAATACAACTCGCCGTACTTAAAATTTAAAAAAAGCGAAAACGAAAGCGAGAGGAAGAAGAGTCGAGTGGAGACTGGAGAGAGAGATATGGCTTGGTGTGCGGCTCGGACCTTCCACATGCCGGCCTTCGACGTCACTGCACTGCGCGTAAAGACTCCCCTAGCAGTCGGCGTCGGTTGTGCTTCGGTGGCCGGAACCACCTTGTGGCGATCGTCATCATCTTCACCTACTTCCAACCGCCAAATCCCCTTCGCATCCCTTAGCATGTCCACCGATACTCGTACGCCCTCACTTTTCTGCTTTTTCCTTCGCTTTCTGTTTGATCCACCAGATTTTTTTTTTCGTTTCGGATTGTTAATTACTTGTCTTCTATTGTTCTTGTCTCTTGTCTTGTCCAAACGCCGATGCTTTTGTAGGGTTAAATTTGGGTTTCAGCTGACTTGTTATTAATATCTTAAAATCTGGCCTTTCTTCGCGATTAGGTTTAAGCTTGGTGATGAAATGTAGTAGATTCGTATTCTTTCCCCCTTTATCTGAGTGAGAAAATTGATATCGGGGAAATACTGTAGTTTGTTCGATATTTGCAGGTAATTGAGTTCTTTTCTTCATAAATTTAGAAACCTAATTATCAAGATGTTCTAGAATGGTATAGTGCTCATAAAATTCCTAGGGCGTTTTCGTTTCTTGTTCAAAAGAAAAAAGGCCCAGGGTGTTTGATTCATGGGAACAGATAGTGGGAATTGGTGAACAAACTTGAGCACTGACATCCTAAATCTACAAAAATAATTCAAATAAAAGTTATTGACTTAATTTAATTTTTTAAACTAAATATTATTTATCAATTCAATTTACTTTTTACAAAATTAATTAATTTATGTTTTGAATAATAAATAAATAAAAATATAAATACGCACCAAGTACAATCAACAAATGGACATCACATTTTCATTAGTCCCCAAGTCTTTTGGAGATCTACAGACTGTTAGTATCTCTTTGGTTAGTTGGAGATATAAAATAGCTAATGGTTTTCCTTTCCTGATTGTTTTCTATGCTGAATGTTTTATTAACAGATGCATATCAACGTCTTGTGTGGCAGGTATCAAGGAAGCTGTTCAGACTGACAAGGCTCCAGCTGCATTAGGGCCATATTCTCAGGCTATCAAAGCCAACAACCTTCTCTTTGTGTCTGGTGTTCTAGGACTAATTCCTGAGGTAGCTTCATCACTTTATCATTGTTATTTTTCTTTTGATTGTGCTTACAAGTATATTAAATGTGGTTTTAGATGACGATTTGAACATGGTTCGAAGGTTAGACATTAGTGCCTTCCTTCCAATTCCATCCTCTTTATTTCTATTGTAATATTAAAACAAATTGAAGCATTAAGTGGGCTTCGACGTGCAAAATGTGCCAATTTTTATGATGTCTAACAGAATGGGTATCTTCATATTTTAATGCAGACAGGGAAATTCATCTCAGATGATGTTGCAGACCAAACTGAGCAGGTATATCCTCTGGTGATTGTACATGCTTGTTTTCTGTCCTTTTGTACATCAAATTCTGTGCTGAATTTCAAAATTTCTAAGTCAACGAAACATTGCAGGTCCTCAAAAATATGGGTGAAATATTGAAAGCTGGAGGTGCCAGCTATTCTTCAGTAGTTAAGACAACTATTATGTATGAAAATTTGGACTTTTTGCTCTATGATCTAATTATTTTAAGAACTATGGAGTTGTTTGGGAGCTGTCTTAAAAAATGGTTACATGCTTTTGTGTACTTAAAAGAACAACTTTCATGTGGCTCATAAAAATTAAGATTATTGTACATAAAAAACACTGTTTAGAGTCTCATCATTTTGGAATAAACAATGAAGTTCAACTTTAGTTATTGTAAAGGTTTAGGTCTACTAATCACCTCTTCGTGGCCAAATTTGTTTTTGTAATTATTGGATTGGAAAGCTATTCTTTGCTAGCCGTTGGGGGGAAGGTTCTCTCTGCCCCTTTCCCTTAGGTTGTTTCTCTCTTTTTTGAGTTAATACATTAGGATTCTTATAAAACAAAAAAAATGTTAAGGCTTAGGTCTTGTTTTATTCTATAAATTTTCATGATTATGCTATTTTACTTTCATATTTATCAAATGTTATGGTTAGCTATGCACGTTACATAAATAGTTATTTTAGTCTTTGTCATTAATTTTTCATTAATAGAAATTGTCAAAAATATCTTTTTTTTATTTACGTATTGAGTGATGTCCACATGAACAAATATGGGAAGGTATATGCAGCGAGTTGTGTTGGTTTCAAAATGGATGAATACTTATATTAAATAATTTATAGAAAATTAAATATATGGTCAAAATAGGTTTATATCGTTGTTTAGGAATTGAATATTTAAAATTTGGAGACTTGAAAGGAAATATGAGTTTAAAGTTAAGGACAAAATTAGGATCTAAGCCTATTCTAATGTCTAAGAAATGAGAGAACACCTTTTAGAAGATATTTACCTCGGTATGTTTTTAACAAATGATTGTTCTAAAAGTATAAGAAGATGTCTTTCAGAACACTCCCAAGCAGCCCCATGTTTTTCCATTATTTAGTTCTTTCAATTCTTTTTTGCAGGTTGGCTGATCTGAAAGACTTCAAGAAAGTAAACGAGATTTATGGTAAATGTAAGTTTTGTTAAACTGAACCTTTAATCTCAATGTTATTAGATGCCTGAGCATTTAGCTTAGATATGGCAGTATGATTACTCTCTCTGCCTCGTTATAGTTCATCCTTAGCTTCAAGAATAGAAGTTATTTGAGTGAATTTGAAAATTACAACTTCAACTAATTTTGTATATGATTCTACTCGGTGAAAAAGACGAACTTCTCTTTTTAACTATATATCTGGCATGTGAAATCTACCCGCTTGGTGGCCCAATTATTGTTGTGGGTCAGAAGATTACAAGTATGCATTCCATTTACTGAAAAATAATTTAAATCATGGTGATTCTATCTATATTGCTTTTTATATATTCTCTTGAGTTAAGGGTGTATCTTTCAACTAAATAATCTGTCCTCAGATTGACATTGGCTCCATTTTTAGTGATTTCAAGCTGAAGGTGAAATAATTTTCACTTCAATTACTTTGCTAATTTCTATGCAGACTTTCTATCCCCTCCTCCAGCTCGTTCAACATATCAGGTGGCAGCATTGCCTTTGGATGCTAAGGTTGAAATCGAGTGCATTGCTACGGTTTGAAGTTCTTAAATTCAGGTACCCAGTTTTCAGGATAGCATCGTAAATTAATAAGTTGGAGATAGCAACCACAGGAGCATTCCAAATCCAATTTGGTTTGTATAATCTCTGCGGCTTTCTTGTTATAACATTTTAACCGCTTCATGGTCATCAACATACTTTTTACCTGTGGAAATAGAAGCCAATGTGCATACTGTGCCTTGAATGAGGTCCTCTCATTCTACCGTTGTTAACAATGCAAATTTTCTGGGTTTAGATTCAAAAACCAAGACTGTTTCTCTCTGTTGAAGAATATCTTTCTCTGTACTGCCAAAATAATTTCTTCCAGTTCTCTTAAACTTAGAGGATTGCTGGAAACTACCAGAATGTCCCCTCCCAGAGGACGTTGTCTTAATAGACCAACTTTCCTAGTTCCCTGTCTTTGTTCTGTACAATTAATAGAGGAAGAAATAGAGAAAACCTTGGATGCCTTGGTCCTTGGAATGCATTTAAAACTCAACTCTCTTCCCAAAGAACACTTCTCCAAGTATAAGAAGGCCTCATCCCTACATTTGGCCTTTAAGATTATCAATATTAGGAAAATATCATTGATAATTCTTCGAGAGCACTTTGCAAGAAATGCTTTATACGCTTAGTTAAAGTTTAATTTTGCATATTCCTTCTTTTGAGCTACTCCCACCAGAAAGTGAAGCAGTTTGATTGATTTCCTTGTAAGTTGTAACAACCATCAGGAATATTGAAATATCTTATATGTGTAAGTTGGAAATGCTTTAGCCATGGCGTTGACAAGAGTTCCCTTTCCAACCCCTTCATTCCTAATGTCCAAATGCCTATTCTTTTTTCCTTTCCTTGGGCTACTTTCGCATAGAACCATTTCATATTCTTATGACTGCATTTTACCCATTTCCACCTTAAGACCTTTGTTTCAAAACATCACTATTATTAGATTTCCAACCTCTTTTCTGCACTGACAACATTCGAACGATATTCCTTAGCTAATGAATCTTCTCCAACAACATTGAGAGTATCCTTTTGCCACTCTCAATTTTTCGTTTGCAATTGCCTTTTCTCCTTTTTACCATCTTGTTTTGCCTCATTTCCACCATTGTTTAATAACATCTCCACAATTCTCCGAATACAAGGAATTTTTACGAGGATTTACCGGTAACAGTCCATGTGGGGATATGGTGATTAGTAAATCTAAAATAATTGATAACGTATTGTAAAACAGGCAGTTAAATAAAAGAAATTTTATAATGGGGGGCAAAATTGGTTGTCATATTTGCAAGTCAATCACATATAAAAATAATTTGCAAATATAGTAATTTTCTATTTATCGATCTTCATGTATCATTGACAAAAATCTATCAGTGATAACTTAGATACCTATCAACTATGGACCATTTTCACGTCTATTAGAGATGGACATAAACATCTATCATTGATATATAATTATTTTTTCTTCCATCTATCAGTTGATGGACATAAATTATGGATAGACATCTATCAACGATAGATGTCCGAAGTTTAGATATGTTAATAGGTCTTTTTGACGTTTCAAATGTTTTTATATGGGTTGGATAAAATTTAGTGGCATATTTGCAAATTTTTTTAGCTTGATAAAGTCTACACTAAGACATCATTTTTGTTTTATTGACAACGGTATAGGCTAAGTAGCAAATGAACATACAAACAAAGATGAAAATATCAATATTAGTAACTCAAATTTATAGATATAACAACGGATATTTGAATATCAATGGATATTTGAATATCGATAGATATTTTGAAAAAAATCATGGATACGGAAATTTATAAAAAAAATTATGATTTTTTGTTTTAAAACTTTCAAATAAGCTTATTTGAGTTATAAACTATTATTTTAAGTCATATAGCAACAATTAAATGTCAAATATAAGCATTAATACAATAATTGATAATATTAAAAGTTGTAAAATAAATATAAACTTAAATAACTCACCAATGAAATATATTGGTCAACAAATGTATGATTCATAATACAATAATAAGATGATATGCTTGAAGTTATTAAACTAGCGTCAATATAATTCATAATAATAATAAAAAAAAAAGTACATTTTAAATATAATATAAAAATACAATCAAACTTTAGAAGAGAAAGAAATAAAATTTAATCAAGATATTAGATACATGTTATTTTTGTACAAATGGAGGTAAATTTTTTTTTACCTTGATAAAGTCTACATTAATATATCATTTTTGTTTTATTGAGAAGGTATAGGTCAAGTAGCAAATGAACATACAAACACAGATGCAAATATCGATATTAGTAACTCAAATTCATAGATATATCAACAGATATTTGAATTTCGACAGATATTTGAATTTCGACAGATATTTTAGAAAAAATCATGGATATGGAAATTTATAAAAATATTATGAATTTTTTTAAAACTTTCAAATAAGCTTATTTGAGTTATAAACTATTATTTTAAGCCATATAGCAACAATTAAATGTCAAATATATGCATTAATACAATAATGGATAATATTGAAAGTTGTAAAATAAATATAAACTTAAATAACTTACTGATAAAATATATTGGTCAACAAATAAGATGATACCCTTGAAATTATTAGACTAGTATCAATATGATTCATAATAATAATAAAAAAAAGTACATTTTAAATGTAATATAAAATATAATCAAACTTTAAAAGAGAAAGAGAAATAAAATTTAATTAAGATATTAAATATATGTTGTTATTTTTTTACAAATGGAGGTAATTTTTTGTAATTATATCTAATAAATTAAAAAAATATTACAATATTAATATACATTTTATAGGTTAAATATGTAAAATTTTAAAAAATGAATTTATTATTTGTTATAAATATGTAATGCAAAATATTTGACTAAAAACATGCTAATGGAAGGGCTTAGGGAAAGAATTTAAGAAAATAAATTATTTGTATTATTACTTAACATAAATTATATAATTATAAAAGAACGGAAAGAATTTAAGAAAAAATGAGAGAGTGGGGAGGGCTTAGGGAATGAATGGAGGGAAAGAAAGTGAAATTTAGAAAATAAAAGGGAAACAAAATTATATTTCAACTCTTGTAAGAGAAGGAAAAGAAATGGGAAAGAGAGAAAAAACAAAGAAGGAAAAGGTGCATTAAAAGAAATACATATAATGAATCGTCATATTTATGTTTGATGTATTTAGAATATATCGAGTATGGATGATATTTTGCAGATAAAGGGTAAAAACGACTTTATCATTAATATCTATATCGATCCCTTTATTTTTTTGATATTTTGCCAATTTTTAATACTTTGCATACAAACAACTATCAATAGAAAACAAAGTCAAATATCACTAAGATTTCTCATTTTTAATCTATTCATATGATAAACTATGGGAATAATTCTAATATTAACATAGTACATACTCCTTTCATTCAACATTTGACACATTAATAATTATATATTATTTTATTTTATGGGCCCCACACCATTATTAAATGATGCTGATATGATAAACAATGAATATATGCAGTGTGTAAAGTTTTTCATACTATGGGAATCCGAGAAATTTTCCCTTAAACCAATGATAGACTTAATAGAAATGCAAATGTAAACAATTATTAATAGAAAATAATTTTAAATATTACTGATATTTTTAATTTCATTTATATGATGTATTTTTTTAAGGATCATTTATATGGTATATCAACGATAGACTTGATAATAGATGAGTAATGCAAACAATCATGGGATAGAAAACATAAGTTAAATACTTATCATATACTATTTTTATTTTATTGACATGACCTATTCTATTAGCAAATAAGCATGCAAGAAATAACTAATACAAAATTGAAGCTAAATATCATTGATTTACTATTTTATCCAATTGATAAGTTACATCGGCAATAGACCTAATAACAAATGGGCATATAAACAATTACTAGTAGAAACTATAATTAAATTTCGCGATGTACCATTTTTAATTTATTGATATCCTATATCGATGATAGACCGAATAATAAATGAGCATGAAATCAATCAATAATACAAAATAAAGTCAAATATTACTGGTATATCATTTTTTATTCTATTTATATAACACAAATCAATGATGGATCTAATAGCAAATGACCATGCAAACAATTACTCGTTGAAAAAAAGGGGTCAAATCTCACTGAAAAGCTATTTTTTATTCCATTGATATAATATATCGGTGATAGACTTAATAATAAATGAATATGCAAACAATCATTGAGTAGCTTTATTCTTACACAATTGACTGATTTATAATGTTTATTTTTGCATTGATGTTTATTAATAGTTGATTTATCATTTTGTATCGACTAATTTGGTATATCGATGACAGACTTAACAGTAGATAAGCATCTAAACAATCACGAATAGAAAAGAACGAGTCAAATATCACCAATAATACATACCATTTTTAATTCAAATGATATGATATATTAATCATAGATGGTAAATAACATATTAAAAATCACAAATTGACAATGAAAGTTTAATGCTACTTGTATTCAATTTTTGTTCCATTGATAAAGTATATCCATAATAGATCTAATAGCAAGTGAACATGCAAACAATTTGATATAAAACAAAGCCAAGAGATCACTTATATACCGTTTTTTATTCTATTGATATAATATATTGATGATAGATCTAATAACAAATGAGTATACAAACAATTATTGATAGAAAATAATGTCAAATATCATTTATATATATTTTTTATTTTATTGATATAATATATATCAATGATAGACCTTATAGCAAATGAGTAGAAATTTACGTAGGAAGCATATGAGTGAGGACAAAGCATGTTGGAAAGACCAACGTCGATCTGTGGGAATAGTCTTCACTCTCGCAAGTAGCTCAAATTAAGTAGGTAGCGTGGCCAAATCGCAGGAAAATGTTGGGGCTAGTAAGTGCCGAATCCAAATTTCGAATCCTAGGCTTAGGGCGTTATAGTTGGTATCAGAGTCGTTATGGTTCTGTAGACCGCTTACATCGTAAGAAAGTGTGTCTCCATGGCCATGTAACAACCATCTTATCATCACTAAGTACGCTTTAACTTTAAGAGTAATGTTGCGTATGCTCTAAGAAAACTGTGTTATGCTTGTTGTATGTTTATGTTAAGATTTGCTTATTGAGTTGTGTGTTACTTGGGTTGATTGAGGTTTGTTTTAGATCATGCCTCCCTGCAGTAAAGGAATCAGATGGGGAGGCAGGGATAGAGGCTGAGCGATCCCACGTGTACAATCCCAGACGACCAGCTCGTAGAGCAACCTGAGGTTTATCCTGAAGTGCAGCCAGGGTCACAACTTGACTAGCAACCAATAGAGCAGCATGCTCCCCCTACAGTAGAACCCCTAACGATGGAGACCTACAGTCATTGGTGCAGGCCGTAGTTAACAACTAAATGCTAATGTTTTTCCAAAGTCGTGGAAGCGTATAGATTCGTGTGAGGTTTTTGAAGGATTTTAAGAAGTATGACCCTCAGATCTTCAACAGGGTGGCTGTCGATCCTATTAGAGCTGAGTCATGGCTTTCGTCTATAGAAGCCATTTTTCATTATATGGACTATCCCGAGGAGTAGAATGTCCAGTGTGCCATCTTTATGTTGAGAAAAGATGCATTGCTGTGGTGGGAGTCGACTGAGTGGTCGATTGATGTTACAGTAGGGCCATATGACCACAATCTAAGGAAGCATTTTTTAGATAATACTACTCAACCATCACTCATTTTGAGAAGCAGTCTGAATTCTTGAATTTAAGACAGGGCAGCTGATCAGTGGAATAATATGAACGTGAGTTTACCAGGCTGTCATGTATCACTCCGAAGTTGGTAGACACGGATGCCAAAAAGATTGAGTGCTTTATCATGAGCCTCAGAGGGGGAAGTTTGAGAGATGGTGGCATCCTTAGCACTTCAATGCAACTTTGCCAGGCCTAACCAAGATCAACGCCAAGGACAGCAGACTAACGGGCATCAAGGCCCAAACCAAGACGACCGCTGTGCAAGAATTACAGAAACAAACACTGGGAGCATTGTATGGTTGGCTTCAAATGCCACCAGGAGGGCCATATAGTCGTGAATTGCCCAAAGAATGCTACAAGAGGTGCAAGTCAAGCTACTAATTTGGGTTAGGGTAGCCGTCAGTAGGGCAAAGTATTCGCTAGTACACACGCTAGGAAGCTGACAGCTCTAATTCAGTTGTGACAGGTACTTTCCCTATTTTGGATCATTATGCTCTAGTGTTATTTGATTCACATTCTTTAGACTCATTTATTTCTGCTTGTTTTGTAAAAGAGGCTAGGCTAGAACTTGAATCATTTGACTTTGTAATGTTAGTTACCACCATAGTAGGAGTGGTGTTAATAGTTAGTGAGGGTGTGAAAGATTGTAAAGTATAGGTGTCAGATTATCTATTAGATGTGTATTAGACATGTTTGATTTCGATGTAATTTTAGATATAGAATGGTTGGCCACAAACCATGTCATCATTGATTGTTTCCATAAGGAGGTGATCTTTAGCCTACCATTAAAGACGAGCTTAAAATTTAAGAGATCACAAGCTGAAGCTGTATCGAGGACATCTCTGCGTTAAAGGCAAGAAAACTGATTAAACAATGAGCCTATGAGCTACTTGCCAGCGTGGTTGACACCATGCATATAGAGGTGTCAATGAATTCAGTACCCGTTGTGCGAGAGTTCGTGGATGTCTTTTCTGACAACCTTCTAGGGTTGCCACCAGCCAGAGAGGTAGATTTCAGTATCGAGCTAGAACTAAAAACAACTCTCATCTCCAAGGCTCCTTACAAGATGTCCCTAGCTGAACTAAAGAACCTAGAAACTCATATTCAAGAGTTGTTAGAGAAGGGGTTCATACGCCTCAACGTTTCACCTTGGGGAGCACTAGTGCTGTTTGTCAAGAAGGATGGGTCCATGCAGCTGTGCATAAACTTTCGGGGTTGAATAAGGTGTACATTCCTTTTCGATGGCTCAATCATAAGAATTCCAAAGTTAAGCGTGTTTGGCTTGGAACAATCTTATGTTGTGTGGTCCTAGAAAATTTACCTAGGAAGTATGTGAGTGAGGACAAAACATGCCTGGAAGGACCTGTGTCGGTTTGTGGAGGCAGTCTTCACTCTCGCAAGTAGCTTAAGTCAAGTTGGTAGCGTGACCAAGTCGTAGTGGATGCAGGGAAATACTGGGGCCAATAGGTGTCGAATCCAAATCTTGAATCCTAGGCCTGGAGGGTTATAGATGGTATTAAAGCAGAACCTCTCCTAGTAGGATATTGTTTGAGGATGAACCAAGTAAAAGCTGGTGGGCATGTAACACCCAAGTAGATGACGAGTATATGAATGAATCGTTACTGCATCCGAATGGGAGGGATCCTGAGACTATGCAAACATGGTTAAGAAATGCTTAAAAAAATTGATAGTTACTACCTATACAAACAATGTGCATCTTCTTTTTTGGTGGCTCAATCATAAGAACTCCAAAGTTAAACGTCTTGGCTTGTAGCAATCTTATATTGGGTGACCTCCTAGTAAATTTACTTAGAAAACATGTAAGTGAGGACAAAGCATGCCAGTCTTCACTCTCACAAGTAGCTCACGTCAAGTATGTAACATGACCAGGTCGCAGAAAAATTGTAGGGCCAGTAGGTGCCGAATCTGGATTCCGAATCCTAGACCAGGGGCATTACAAAAAGGATGTTGCTGAACGCAAACATCGTCATCTCACTGAAATGGCCTTAACTTTATTTTTCCATGCCTCCTTACCTATCAAATTCTAGTATCATTCCTTTGCTGTGACCACCCTACCTTTTAAATCATCTACCTACAACCACCCTCAATAATATCTCCCCTTTTGAAAATTTATTTCAACAACCTTCCAACATTTCTTACCTTAAAAACATTTAGATG
Source organism: Telfairia occidentalis (assembly GCA_026257165.2). Taxonomy (NCBI): domain Eukaryota; kingdom Viridiplantae; phylum Streptophyta; class Magnoliopsida; order Cucurbitales; family Cucurbitaceae; genus Telfairia; species Telfairia occidentalis. The sequence continues at coordinate 3,119,671 of JAOANK020000059.1, read as the reverse complement.
TGCTTGTTATCATCTTCTTTGAACTTATAATGCGAAACTCAAGCCTCAGACCCCTCAATGTGTCTTTTTGAGATATACCCAAATACCCAAATGTTACATATGTTATAATCTTGGTACTGATAAACTTTTTACATTGAGGCATATATTTTTTGAGGAAACACCTTTTCCCTTTGCATCATTATTGCCATCTCCTCATCTCCAACTCACTCACCTTCTTCCATTGCCTCAAACTTACCCTCCCGCCCTTTTTACCTTTACTACATCTTTCTTCTCTCTCCTCACCTTGTGAAACACAAATGCCTTTTGTTACCTCAATCATACCTCCTTTAGATACCTTACTATTTCTTGTAATGGTGATGCTTAAATTTGCAACATTAACCACACAAAATGATGTGCAAGTGTACACAGTCAGAAGCAAGTGATAAGTATTTATATCATCTCCACATAGATTAGGGGTAGATTTTGAACTATTCTAACTTAATCTCTTAGTGAATTCAAAGAGTAATAAAGATAAGTTTGTGTGGTGAATTTTGTAACTAATGCTAGATTAAATTAAATGACAGAATAAAAAAATGATTTTGCACTTGTAACAATGAGAATGAATATATTCGATTTAAGGTATAATGTTATGTTCCCTGAAACAAAATGCTAAAGTAAAAGAATTGCAGAATCAAATCACACAACAATAGTCTTGAAATCCTCACAGATTTTTCCATTATCTTAAGTTAACTTTCAGTAACCCTATATGAGTTAAACCTGTTGCTTTTGTGCATTAGGTGAGTGTTTATCTCTAACCTCCTCACTTAGCCAGCTGCTAACCTAATTTAGAGGCTAATGAGTTTTAAAAGCAATCTACTTATCCTATTTTATCCCGAAACATAGAGAAGGTATTCATGCGTGTTGACCAAACAAACAAACATTAAAAATGATGAACACTCTTAAAACAATTCAATTCCACAAGCTTTACCTCAAATCTAATTCAGTTCAACAACATTGCTCTTAATCCTCACCTAAAGGTAATTAGTTCATGTTACAACATTTAAAAGAAAGTAACAAATAAACGAAAATAGTAAATGCATTCATAATGAAAGAAATCTAAGGAACTGTAGAATTTGGTTGCTCCACGAAAATATTTGTAAGAATCATATTTTACACTCCAGCCTTCAATGGAGTTTTTTTCCTTCTACAATCACTTCTCTACAGAAATTCAATGAAATGCAGCAACGGTTGAAGAAATCTCTCTGAATGAATAAGCCTGAAGCTAACGTCAAACTAAAAAACTCTCTAAAAGAATTCTATTCTCTTTGGCAGTAGCCTTTTCTATTTAAATGTCTTCCGTCGTGATTAGGAAGCCTATTAGGTCAAATCGCCCACGAGGCACGCATCCAATGATTGATTAAATCGTAAAAGAGATATTTATTTTTGTATTTCAAAATTTCGTTATTTTCGCGCGAATCCTCTATGTCTGTTTTGCTTCGAATTGCTCGATCAATAGTTTTGATAAAATAATACTACATCATCTATATGCTGACAAAATATCCCAAATCAGTGGTAATTAAGCATAAATTCCTTCAATTTCATTCAAATCCTATCATAAATAGAGTGATGCAATAATGTGAAGATTCTCAAGAGTCTTAGATGCAAAACAAAGATAGTTCAAGAATTATTTCATAAATGAAGGGTCATTACTCCAATTAAGAGATGAAATCTAGTCTAAAAGACTCCAAATAATTCACTTTTGGAGAGTTATCATTTATCCATGTATTGCTTTTGGTGTTTTACCAGCTACTAACACGCATTCTATGACAACGAGATCCAAAATTGGTATTGCTAGAAGGAAAACTTGCTTTACTACTACCACTACCTCTAATGCATCCATAGTAACTACTTTGTATGGTAAAAAATCTTTCTCCTTATCTACTCAAATAAGTTTTAAGAGGGAAGGTTGGCAATGATAGATGAATTTACTGAAGGATGTAAGAACATACACATGCGGCGGAATAGGATCAATTGCACTCAAATCGGCTTAATTTAAAGGATAAAACATGCTTTTAACTTGAGAAAAGCAGAGAATTAGGAAATATATCTTTGTTGATCCAATTCTCCAGCGTTCTTCAGCTGATTGAATCATGAACACTTCTCGGACCACCACTAGAGTCTTCTCAACTATTCTCTGGCCTTAGAACGGATGGTGGGATCAAGAATTGTGGTGAATTTTGGGAGGAAATAGGTGTAGGATGGTTTTTCTTCGACACATAAGCACCAACCTTTTGGAGAGAAAATTGAGAGCTTCAACAACCATTTTTGTGTACGAAATTTGCTCCATTTTATAGATCAAATCATGCACAACACTCTCATACAAGATTGGTTGTGAACTTTTGGGGAGATACATGAGAGAAAATTGTGAACTTTTGGGAGGCCGAGCAAGTTGTGAACTTTTGGGGAGATACATGAGAGAAAATTGACATATCATATATATCTTTTTCTCCCACTGAATGTTTTAC
>JAOANK020000059.1:3106874-3117067 GCA_026257165.2 Telfairia occidentalis | reverse complement strand
CATCATAGATTCTAAGTTTGATCTAAGAGTTATTCATCTTCTAACTAAACTCTTGGTTGGAATCAATTCGTTAAGTTGGCCTTATTTGTGTAAGTTTACAAAGATCCTAGAAGGACCTCTAGCTTTGTAAATCCAGCATCTTTGGCACTTATCAGCTAGCCTTTGAATGTCAACTGGAACACATCAACATAATTCCAAAACACACAGATACAACACCCCCCTCTGCCAATCTAGCAACAAGTAAGTTCCAAGGGACCAATATAAACAAAGGAAGATCAACCAATTTTAACAACTCTTCACGATGAGGACGTGACAGAGGAAGAGGAGGCTATGGACGCTCCAACAACTCACAACCAACATGTCAAGTCTGTGGAAAATATGGTCATTCAACAGCCTATTGCTACCATCGCTTTGACAAGGAATACATGGGAACCAATACAAACAATAATCCAAATACCAACAATAAAATGAATGCACTTGTTGCCACACCTGAGGTAGTTGCAGATCCAATGTGGTATGCTGATTCTGGAGCATCAAATCACAACACACCTGATGCAAACAAATATACATAAAAAATCTAAATATGGGGGTAAGGAACATTTTATTGTCGGTAATGGTCATCAATTGAAGATTGAGCATGTTGGACACTCCCTCATCCCCTCATCCTCTCACCCCACAAATTGACATCTTCATAATATCTTACATGTTTCTAACCTTACCAAAAATCTGTTTAGTATATCTAAACTCACTCGAGATAATAATGTATATGTTGAGTTTTACCGTAACATATGTTTTGTGAAGGACAAAGCTACCAAGAAGGTGCTGCTGGAAGGGAGAGTTAGAGATGGCCTCTACCACATGAACTTGTCAACACTCAATAATTTCTCAGCTCAATCTCACCCTTAACCTTATCTTTGCTCGCATCAATCTTTTTTCCCCAGTCATCAATGTCTTGTTACTTCTATTAAGTCCGTTCATCATGTGTGGCATCAACGTATGGGCCACCCATTTCATCGAGTTCTTCGCCAAATTCTTCAAACCTGTAATGTTAAATCTATTAATGAAAATCTTTTTTGTGATGTCTGTCAATTAGGAAAGTCACATGCTCTTCCATTTCACTCTTCTAATTCTCATGCTAGTTGTCCTCTTGACCTTGGGCATACTGATCTCTGGGGGCCATCTCCTCAACCTTCTACGGAAGGCTATTCATTTTACATCTCCTTCCTTGATGACTGCACACGTCTCACTCATATCTACCCCCTCAAAACCAAAGGGGAAACCCTTCAATCCTTCCTCACATACAAAGCTCTTGTTGAAAATCAATTCCAATCAAAAATCAAAACTCTTCGTGCTGACTGGAGAGGTGAATTTCGATCCTTTGTACCTCATCTCTCAAAATTTGGCATCCTCTTTCAACATCTCTGTCCCCACACTAGTGAACAAAATGGTCGTATTGAAAGAAAACATCGACACTTAATCGAAATGGGTCTCACTCTCTTAGCACAAGCATCCATGCCTCTAATTTACTGGTGGAATGCTTTCTACTCTGCTGTCTTTATTATCAACCAGCTTCCCATACCCACCCTTGGACATATATCTCCATTTCAAGCTGCCTTCAAGCAAATTCCAGATTACAAGTTTCTCAAAGTCTTTGGCTGTGTCTGCTTCCCTTGTCTTCGTCCATATCAATCCCATAAGTTTCAATTCCATTCTCAGAAATGTGTCTTTCTTGGGTACAGTGGTGACCATAAAGGGTATAAATCCTCAATCCCAATGCTCGGATCTATATCTCTCGTCATGTAGTTTTCCATGAACACGAGTTTCCCTTTGCTATTGGTTTCCTCCACAAGAACCAGTCCTCACTCACAAACACATCTACTATTGTTTATCTTCCACCTCCTATACAACACACAATCTCACCCTCCATATCAGCTTCTCATCCAAGTTCAGTGGCGGCTCCTTTCAACTCTCCCTTGTCGACAGCAACTTCTCCCATGCCACCAACACCTACACCTACACCTGATTCCAGAACCACTTCCTCAACCTCAGTCTTACCTCCATCACCCACTGTCACTGCTCCTCCCACAATTTTACCACCTTCATTACAACCACCTACCTCACACAACTCTCATTCTCCCATCACTTCCACACTACCTCTACCTAACTTGTTTCCTCTTCCTGCACATACCTCTCAACCTACTCACCCTATGCAAACAAGAAGCAAAAGTGGCATTTTCAAACCCAAACTTTCACTGCCCAAGTTCACCATGGCCTTACCACAACATGTTCAACTTCAACTGAACCAAAATCAGCAACGATGGCCTTACAACTTCTAGAATGGCGCACTGTCGTGGACAATGAATATAATGCTTTAATTTCTAACAAAACTTGGAGCTTGGTTCCCTTGCAGGACTCTATGCATATTGTCGGTTGTCGGTGGGTGTTCAAAACAAAACTTAATGCCGATGGCAGCATTCAATGCCACAAGGCGCGTCTGGTGGCCAAAGGCTTCCATCAAGAACTTGACATTGACTTCAGTGAAACATTCAGTCCTGTCTCCAAGGCAGCAACCATACAAATAATCTTCACCATTGCAGTACACTTCGGTTGGGATATACGTCAGCTCGATGTTAATAATGCTTTTCTTCATGGTTTTCTTTGTGAAAATGTCTTTATGCAACAACCTGAAGGATATATTGATCCAGCTCGCTCGACTGACGTATGCAAACTTCACAAAGCAATCTACGGTCTCAAACAAGGCCCAAGAGCCTGGTATGATCGCCTTAAACACTTTCTCATCGGTTGGGGATTTGCAAACTCAAAGGCAGACACTTCACTCTTCTTTTTTCAACAAGGTCGTCGCACGCTGTTCGTGTTAGTTTATTTGGATGATTTCTTGGTAACCCGCAGTCATTCCACACTAACTGACTCCTTCATTCAAGCTCTCAATAGTCAATTCTCGCTCAAAGATCTGAGAATTTCTTGGATGATTTATGTAATATTACTATCCTCCTATAAATAACAACCAACTCCTCTCCTGCTACATACAAGCAGTGAGAACTTTCTTGTAAAACATCTCAAAAACCTTTCTCATTCCAAAAGTAAAAAATCAAAAATTTGAAAAAGTCAAAAGGGAGGGAGGGGGTTGTAAATGAAATTAAAAAAGAAAAAGAAACTAAGGAAAATATATTTTGCATAAACCTGAGCAGCGGGGGTGTGGCATGTACAGCAGAAAACAAAGAGTGTGAGATGCGTATACAATGAGTATTATAATACGGTAGGAGCGTATATTCTGTGAGGTCGTCGTTTTTTCCATCACCATCTTCGACTAAATCCGCTGTGGCCCCCTCTTCTCTTCATCTTCCTCACGACTCAACCTCAACCTCAATCCACCGCCACCTCTTTCGTCTCTCTTTCCTATCTCACCATCACCGTCAGCATCAGAAATCAGCAGCATCTACTTCAATGGCAGTGGCACTCTCTTGCCGGAGATGACGAAGGTATCTACGAAGCCTCAACTTCCGGCGCCATTCCCACCCACACTCAACCAACTCCCAGATTTGGATCTTCACTACAGGCCCGGCTCCACTCGCACCACGAGCCGGAGAATCCGAAGTCCTGCCCGTGTCAGGAGAGTTTTAGCTGCTCCGATTGGGAGGCGGAGCCGCCCCGAGACGCCCTTACTCAAGTGGAAGATCGACACTGGAGACAATGGAGTTGAGGAGGAGGCTGACGACAAGTCGGTTCTCCAGAGTAACCAGAGAGGTCGTTGTAGAGGAAGTAGTAGTAAAGGAAGGAAGGACATTGTTTCGGCGAGGAAGCTCGCGGCCGGAATCTGGAGATTGCAGCTGCACGAGGCGGTCGCTAGTGAAGGCAGGAATGGCGGCCTCCCCAGGAGAGAGGATCGCCTAGGGTTTCAGGTATTTTTGCTTGCTTTTCTCGCTTTCCTAGATCTGAGATGTCCATTAGGTTTTGAATCCGAAATTTTGATCCAATCTCTGCTGTTGAAGATGTACTAAATTGAAGTTTGTTTGAGATGTTGCTGCTGCTCTTAATTTGAATATGGGTCACTTTGATCCTCGCTGGTGCTGTTTGTTGTTTATGCTTTACTTCTTGATCTGCTCCATAAAATGTTGATTGGAATGGGAATAGAGTTGAATATGTAAGCAAGTTTTTTTCTGTATCTCTGTATGTCGATGAACACCGTTACAGTGAAATTTGAAACTTGATTTTGGCGGAGAGTTTAATTGGAGGGCTTTCTTCTAAGCTCCCCTAGTTGTGGCTTGTGAGTGTGTTTTTCCTCTCTCTTCTTATGGATACTTCATCGATGCTAATTGAAATTTCCTGCATTTTTCTTATAAAAAAATTTGATGTTAGAAATGCCCATCACCATGTCTTCCTCTAGGGTTTTTGGTAAAGACGAGTCTAATATTCTCTCTATGCAAACTTGAATCCTCTGTATACGTGTGGAAATTTTATGCTTTTTGGCTTCCATCTGGATTGAAATTCGAAACCCTAGCTCAAGTCGGTTAAATTTTTTGTGCTGCTTGAAACAATGTTCTAGAAATTAACAACGTGATCACCAGATACTGTGAATACATGCATAGATGTCGACGACCTATTTCATCTAACTTTGGATGAATTTCCTAGGATAGGTATTATTGTTTGCTGCAAATGGTTGGATATGTAGTTCTTGTTAAACTTGTGGTTGAACAAATCAAACTTGAATGATGCATTTCTTACAGGAAATGCTTGGATATGTAGTCGTTCTCTCATTTTGAATTTTGCTCAGAAATCTTGGTTTCTTACCCAGAAAAGAATGATGCTGTTATTGAGATTTTAGGCCTCATCTATATTTATTTATTTTTCATGCAACTTTTCTTTTCAGCCTCCCGTTGGTCATTTTGGCGCTCCGGTTCTCCTTCCTGATGATAAGATAGCATTTAGTTCTGAAGTGAATGATCTATTACATAGTCCGCGTTCTGCCTCTGATTCAAGAAATGGAGTACTATGCAAGGTTTGACACTTTGTTATACCCTTGAGTGGAATAAAAAAAATTTATTCTTAGATAACAGGAGAGAAACTGGATATCTGGTCAGACTGTGAACTTAACAAACTAGATGCGCTGTGCCTGTTATTGTATTGGATGGAAAGGTTTCTATTTTATAATAAATCCTTTTTTTTCATTTGCATCTTCACTTTCTTTAAATTTTAGTGAAGGATGAATGAAATTTTTTAGTAACTAATCATACATAAGATGTTCTAATCTCAATAATAATGATAATAGACAAGATGTTCCACATACTCTCTTCATGTCTTATTTATATGTACTGGGTGACTTTGTAATCCTATTCCATAAATTGTTTCGTTTGTACTTCCAGTTTGAGCCCTTGTTTCGATATTCAAATTCAGCAATGGAGGGGGCAACAAAGTGGGAACCTGCATGCTTGAAAACACCAGTTGAGGCACGTCAGATTTACAACCAAATGAGGCTCCTTGACCAACAAGTTGGTGCTGTTTCATCCCTGTCTGCACTTGAAGCTGAATTGGAGCAGGCTCACTTGCAGATCGAGGAACTTCATGCCGAGCACAATGCTACAAAAAAGAAGCTCGAATACTTCTTGAGGAAAGTTGGTGAAGAAAAGTCTTTATGGCGGAGCAGAGAGCATGAGAAAGTAAGGGCATTTATTGATGATATAAAGGCTGAGTTGAACAGAGAGAAGAAAACCCGACAAAGAGTGGAAATCATCAATTCGAAATTGGTTAACGAATTGGCTGATGCTAAGCTATCTGTAAAGCGGTTTATGCAGGATTATGAAAAAGAAAGGAAAGAAAGATCTTTGGTTGAGGAAGTTTGTGATGAACTCGCAAAGGAAATTGGTGAAGACAAGGCAAAAATAGAAGCGTTGAAGAGAGAAACCATTAAATTGAGAGAGGAAGTGGATGAAGAACGGAGAATGTTACAAATGGCTGAGGTCTGGCGCGAGGAACGTGTTCAAATGAAGCTGGTTGATGCCAAGGTGGCACTTGAAGAGAAATACTCACAAATGCGTAATCTAGTAGCAGACCTTGAAGACTTCTTACGGTTGAGAAATGCAACCCCAGATGTATCAGGGATGAAAAAAGCTTTGCTACTTAGAGAGGCTGCTGCAACTGTGAATATACAAGATGTCACAGAATTTGTTTACGAACCTTCAAACCCAGATGATATCTTCTCTGTGTTTGAAGATGTTAATTTTGGGGAATCAAATGAGAGGGAAATTGGACAGTGCGTCGCTTACAGCCCAACTAGTCATGCGTCTAAAGTCCAGACTGCGAGTCTTGAAGCTACTGTATCTGATAGAATTGGCATCCAGAGACATTCGTTTATCACTCATAATGGTGATATAGAAGAAGATGAGAGTGGGTGGGAAACTGTGAGTCATCTGGAAGATCAGGGTTCAAGCAATTCCCCAGAAGAGAGTATTGCATCTGTCAAAAAGAATCATCGAGATAGTAATGCTTCAATGAGCGGGACAGAATGGGAAGGTAATGGAGGCGGAGACTCACCCGTTACTGAAATCAGCGAAGTCTGCTCAGTTCCATCAAAACAATTAAAGAAGATATCATCAATTGCTCGACTTTGGAAATCATGCTCGAACAATGAAGGATACAAACTAATCTCACTCGAGGGCATAAATGGCAGGCTCTCAAATGGAAGATTATCAAGTGCAAGTATCTTATCTGCAGACGGGGGTTCGGTGAGAAGCGGGATTAGTCCTCCAGAATTAACGGGACAGTGGAGCTCACCTGACTCAGGCAATACTCATACTGCGAGAGGGAAGAAAGGATGCATCCCTCGCAACACCATCAAGGGTAGTTTAAAGGCAAAGCTCTTGGAGGCAAGGATGGAAAGCCACAAGGTCCAATTGCGCCAGGTCCTGAAGCAGAAGATCTAGGTTTTGTGTCCAGTGGTTGCTTCCCAAAAGTGCTTTGATATCTGTTCATAGAAGATGCTCATGTTCTTCAAAGGAAGCTTTGAACTAGCTTGGAATATCCAATTCATCAGGCTTGGCTCCTAGCGATTCTTCAGGATCCTTTTGCTAAGGTAAACAATGCTAAGCCAACTGAATGATTCATTTTTCTGTTCTGTTAACATAACTGCAAGCCATTCGGATGTAATGTATTCTTAGTACCTCTTAGAAGCCATGGGGCCCTCATGAGGGGGGAAAAAGGGTTAAATTCATGTTGGTGACCAAGATGATTGATGTTCATTCTCATCTTTGTAATTTGTGATTATGCAATGTAAAATGGCCCTTCTGAATTTTTCAAGTTAAGATCATGGAAATAGAAGGATTTGTAGTTGCAGGGTAAGGCCACAGGTATAATGCTAATTAACCAACTGAGGAGATGACAGTCCTTTGTGGAATTTTGCTTGGGAGTGATGATTGTGCTGACTAGGTACACAACCAGGAATCAATTGGATGTTTTCTAAATATCTTACCAAAGTTTTTAAGGTAAAATTTTGGTAAAATTGCTATTTTAGGCGATCTGTGATTTGTTTTGAATTAGTTTTTTTTTTTTTTTTTTAACAATTTGTTTTGAATTAGTTGGTTTTTATGCAATTTTTTTTTTGGAATTACCAATGTTGATAGTTTTCTTACTCGGGACGTTTTCTTTGGAAGATGATGATAAGATAGAGCTAGCATCCATGGAGAATTGTCAGTTTAAACTAAAAGTTTTAAAAGATTTAATAAGTTATAGGGATCGAATTAGAAGTTGTAAGATTATTAAGACCAAATTAAAGAAGAAAATATTAATGTTTTGAGAAAAAAAAAATGTAGATATCATGGATATTTATAAAAAAAATTATGAATTTTGTTACAAATGTTTAAATGTAGTTTTTTTTAAAGTCATAAATTATTATTTTAATTAATTTAGTCATACATGTACGAAGTGTAACGACCTGCTTTAACTTAAGTCTAGGATCGCTACTACATACTTGCATAAACGACTAAAGACTGAATTTAAAAACAAATTTCAACTATAAAGTTAGAAAACTTAGAGCTGCAAGGATTTAAAAAAAAAAATAACTGATCGTTGAAAAGTCTTAGGCTCAAGCAAAGTTTGAAAAGAAAGCATAGCATAAAGCTACTTCATAGCCTTGTAAACTCGCACGTCAGTCACCACGCACGGTACGTTCATTACTTGAAAAAAAATGTTAACATAGGTTGAGTATTTTAACAAATACTCAGTAAGGAACCCCACCTACGGAGTTAGATCACATACACACACATAGTCATGCAACCTCATCATGAATCTTTTAGGACCTATCGTTCAATGGTTGACAGTATACTGTACTTATCATGTTGGTGTGCAACAACCATCTTACCACCCCACCTATGGCGCCATCTCACTTTGAATACGAATGTTGGGCTCTCTATTTAAATGGGGAAATCGACTATAAATGGTGCTAGATGACACATATTCAGCACAGTTGAAATCCCACCCAATGTCGACCCTTTGGGTGTGGGAGGCAGTTGACACCCTCATATAAAACATGGTTCATGGTTTTATGGTTCATGCAAGGTCTCACATCCATACGACATGAAATCTTAACATCTACATCATGCATGTCGTATCAAAATAAATATAGCAAACCATAATTCAGCAAACAATTCTCAAGCATGCTTATATATATAGTAGGAAACACTTAAACATATCAAATCATATATGACACATCACATATCATGGAACCATACATATCATGTCTTCCTACTTACAAACTATTCTTCTTACATACACATGGAACATATATATGCATACATCATCTAACATAAGCCCTTACGAGTTCGTAAGTAAAGTTACTTACCTCGAGCAAGTCCTATAAGTTTCCTAAAGAACCGGTCAAAGCGCGCTTGGTCAACCTAAGGTCAAACACGTAGAAATTTATCTTAAAACTATTTTTTAACGCATTTCGAGGCTACATTCAGGGACAAGACACCAAGGGGAGCTTATTATTTAGGAAAAACGAGCCCACGCACCGTTGCCGAACCTGAAGCTTCAGGTCACTACGGTTCCAACGCCATCGACCACGCTCCAATCCGACGTCTCACGTGCCCACACGCGCGACCTGAATTCTGCGCGTGTGGCTCAAACGCCGCCTGCGAGCTGCATCTTTCTCCAGCGCATGAGGACTCTCCGTTGCTCTGATCGATGTCCTATTTTTACCAGTGTGTAGATCTGGTCCTTGGGGTCTTTTTCCACCTTTCGTTGCACTCAAAATTCACCTTTTTTGGCTGGAAAAAGAGGAAAATGGGGTTAATGTCGTACCAAACGAAACTCGAAAAAAAAAACGTGCATCCAACGTTATTACTTTCAAGAATTGATGTTCCACATAGACCTTAGCCTCCTACTCTCAGAACTCGAGAAAAATCATTTTTTGTGAAGAGAACGGCGAAAAAAGACTTCAAAACACGAGAATACTTACCAAGATGTTTGGCCGGGGATCCCGAGCACACCCACAAGATCTAGACTGACTGTGTTCTAGAGTTACTGTTGCTGGAGTAGTGTGGCCAAAAGAGAGACAAAAAGATTGAGAGGAAGATGAGAAGAAATCGTAAATGGGATAACAGAGGGAAAAAAATTGACATTCCTCCCCCTCTCCCTCTCCCCCCTTTTGCCTTCTATCTTTTGGAAAATAAAACCTCAATAAATCAGAAATTGTGATCGGTGATAGGTTTTTATTCTCCTTTTCACAAAAGTCCACCATTAAAAGTATTTACGTTTCCAATTTTTTAGATTTTTTTAATGTCATTATTTTTACCAAATTAACCTTACGTAATAATATTATTTATTTCATCAAAATAATTTTTATTCTTTTTTTCTCCAGATTTCAAATTAATGTAATCATTAATTGATTCTTTCCAAATATGTTAATACCTAAAAGTGTTATTGATTTCTTTTTTATCTCCAATTAATAATTAATAATTAATGCAATTATTAATTGTTTCATTTTTTCTCTCCAAAAAATCTGTTTGTTTATTATTCTTTAATTAATTTTCAATTTTAAATTAAATAAGCTACTCCTAAGAACAAAAAATCTTTTAGGTTTTTTCTCACTTCCCTTTTTTTACGTTTTTTTAACGTTTCTCAATTCTATCACCCATCCTAGTTTAGCATTGAAAATCATTAATTGAAAATCTTTCAATTTT
>JAOANK020000059.1:3082861-3095895 GCA_026257165.2 Telfairia occidentalis | reverse complement strand
ACAACTTTACTGAATAACATCAATAACAATTTTATTGACAATAGAATGTGTTTACAAGCCATTCGAGTTTTAGGACAAACACACCCAACACATTAGTTGATGATTAAAAGAATTTTGGAATTTAGTGGAAGTTTATGATGTCGTAAGCAAATCAATTTCCAATTTAAGAGTTGTGCTTATGTGGACTATCAATGATCTTCTTGCATATGGAAATCTTGTTGGCTGCACAATAATGGGCAAAGCAGCATGTCCTATTTGTCAAGATCACAAACATTTTAAATGGTTGCATCATTGCAAGAAATTAACTTATATGAGCCATAGGCGATTTTTACCTCCATCACATCCATATAGAAGGAAGAAGTCATGGTTTGATGGTAAAGTGGAAGAAGGGCAAGCTCCAAAAGTTATGAATGAAAATGCAATTTATTTCCAACTTAAAGATTTTCAAAATTGTTGGGGAAAATTGAGAAGAAAAAATGAAAAAAAAAAAGACAAAGGGAAGAAGGAGACATGCAAAAACGATCAATCTTCTTTGATTTATTGTATTGGAAGGTATGCATATCTTTCCATTATTGTAATCCATTTGAATTAGCTTGAAGAGAAACATTAACTATTTACTAATTGGTAAGTTCTTGCACCATTGTAGGAACTTGTACTACGCCATAACTTGGATGTCATGTATGTTGAGAAGAATGTATGTGAGAGTATTATAGGCACTTTGTAAGATATTAATGGAAAGTTGAAAGATGGACACAATGCCCAAAAGGACCTACAAGACATGAATATACGACCTGACCTACATCCAAAAGAGCGTGGAAGTCAACTTTACCTTCCTCATGCTCCACACACTCTGTCAAGATCTAGGAAAATATTATTTTGCAAGAGATTATTCAAGTTGAAGTTACCTGGTGGATACAATTCAAATATCTCAAATTGTGTTGCCTTAGAAGAATGCAAGTTGATGGGATTGAGTCTCATGATTATCATGTATTAATGCAACAACTTTTGCTTTGGGTCATCAAAGGAATGCTTCTAAAAGGTCTAAGACATTCAGTAATACAATTATGTGCATTATCAATAACATTTGCCAATGTGTAATTGATAAAGAAAGTATGTTGAATATCAATAAAAGAAGTAATCGATACCCTATGCCTTCTCGAGAGGTTTTTTCCTCCTTTGTTTGATATCATGACATATTTGGTTGTTCATTTAGGGCATGAAGTTCACTTATGTGGACCAGTTCAATTTCGTTGGAAGTATCTATTTAAAAGGTATATAAGTGTTGTTTATTGCTCTAACTAACTATAAGTTTGAGAGTCTTAAGTATCTTACAAGTGTTATAATATTTTTAGATATACGAAGACGTTGAAAGGGTATGTGAAGAATCAATCACACCCAGAAGGTTTCATTGCAAAGCACTATCTAACTTATGAATGCACTAATTTTTATAAGAATTGTGTTCATGATTCAATGGGTCTTAACACCAAAGAATGTCGCAATGAGAAGTTTAACAATAATGTGATTCTTGAAGGTCATCCTATATCATCTGAATCCTTAATTACATTATCCGATGATGTACTCAAAATATCACATCAATATGTGTTGTTCAACACAACTGAAGTGGAACCATATACAGAGTTAGTATTTTAATTGACACTATATAGTTTTTGCCACATAAACTTCCAAAACTATAAGTGATTATTCAATCTTTTAAGCTGCATAAAAGTGAGTTGTTACTCTTGGATAGAAGGCTTGAAAAGGACAATAGTCTATTAGTGTAAGTACACTCAAAGCAATTTTAATTTTGGTAGAAAGACAAGTTGATATGCTACACGCTTTCAAGAATAACCTAGTTATGATGAATTATATAAACTATACATCTTTTTAATAGGTTTCGTTGGATTCTTGTAACACAAAAGACACAAACTTATAAAATGGCTGGCGAATAGACCTCGCAAGAGTGCAATGTCATATTCAGGGTATATTATAAATGGTCAAAGATTTCATATAAAAAGCATCGAAAGGTCGGCTCAAAATAATGGGATTTCTATTGAGGCAGCTACATTATATAGGTCGAGTGCTAAAGATCCAGTCCCAGCTGTTGAAGTGGTTATGTATCATGGAGTCTTGACTGAAATAGTTTTGTTAGATTATTATATTTATCGACTCCCACTATTTAAGTGTGATTGGGCAAATGTTCATCATGGTGTCAAAGTTGAGGATGGATTTACAATTGTTAACTTGCATCAAAATCAAAGTCAATTTGAAAGAGAACCCTTTATTCTAATGTCACAAGCAAAATAGGTTTTTTATGCAAGAGAACATGACACTTCCAATTGGTATATTTTATCAAAAGCACCTCCAAGGGGATGTCATGAACTAGACAAATATCATGAAAATATAGGCACAAGTTTGGTCGGTGAAGGATCATTTATTACGCTTGAAGAAATTGATGAAGAGTGCAAACATCATAATTATACATGAGATGATTGTCAAGGCACATTACTATCATAACATAGTGTTGGGTGGTCATGTGTTTTTGTAAATTTGAACAAACATAGTGTGCTAGGTGGTCTTTTTTTTTTTTTTTTTGTAAATTTACACAAATATAGTGTGCTTGGTGGTTTGTTTGTTTTTTTTGTAAATTTGCACAAACATAGTGTGTTGGGTGGTCATTTTTTTTGGCAAGGCACACAAACATAATGTGCTAGGTGACCGTTTTGTATAGTTACATAATATAGTGCTAGGTGATAGTTTTGGTGGCCATTTTGTAAATTTGCACTAACATGTAGTGTAGCTTGTGTTATGAGCTTCACATGATGAGCCTTAACTTGTATTTTTCATATATATTTCATAATATACGAATATTATTGTCTTTATGCTAACTCTAATGGTTACCATACAATTTATTGTTTTTCAATTTCAAGTTAAATTTACAGGTCTAACAAATTGTCATTAAACATCATGAAAACCAATTTGTCGGTAAGTTAGCTTTAAATATTCGTGTATATGGGAAAATAATATATACACACATACTAACTAATATATCATTGTTGTTTTTTGGAATTTTCTTAAGAAAAAGTGGGGGAGAGCTACTGCTAAAAAAAAAAAGGAAGAATTCGTCTCCTATTGAATCATACACAACTCAACGACAGCAATTTGAACGCACTATGGATAAGACAGCATGCTGATTTGCAACATCAATCAGTATGGACTCGACCTCTATGAGTGATAACGAGAAACCATCTCCCCAACCAAGAAAGTTTGTTAAAAGAAAGATAATGAAGGAGTTAGATAATGATGAGCCTACCATAAGAAGAGAGAATGAGACATCTCCAACTACTTCTCACCCGCATGACCATAACCATGATAATAACTTATCCATTGCTCCTCCCCAACATGACCA
Source organism: Telfairia occidentalis (assembly GCA_026257165.2). Classification (NCBI taxonomy): domain Eukaryota; kingdom Viridiplantae; phylum Streptophyta; class Magnoliopsida; order Cucurbitales; family Cucurbitaceae; genus Telfairia; species Telfairia occidentalis. The sequence goes on along the minus strand of JAOANK020000059.1, from coordinate 3,092,489 downwards.
TAACCTTGATGATAACCTATCATTACTCCTTCCCTACATGACCATGAACAAAGGGAAGAACCTCTGATAGTTAATGTCAACCCAAAAAACTTGGCAACAAATTTAAAAGACCAAGCATTAATCCATTAGACTCTTCGACTGCTCAAACAAGATTGGAAGTTCGTAGGTTGGAAGCCATCGAGGAAGTTCAAAATACTATAGATTGGGTCATTGTAATGAGTAGCCAAATACATTAGTATATTTGTAAATATAACGTCTTTTAGGTTTTTCAAATATAGCACATTTTTAAAATTATATTTTCAAAATTTTTAATATTCCAATTTTGCCCTTCTTTTAAGTATATTACTGATATACTTAATATTAGGTATATCACTGATATACCTAATACAAAGTTTATCACTAATATACCTATAAATATACCAATAATATACTTCATCATATTATGTATAATAAAAAATATATCGGTCATATATTTCCTATAAGATATATAAATATTAGGTATATTATTGATATACTTAATACAAAATATATCACTAATATACTATCTACAAATATACCAATGATAGAATTCATATTAGTTAAATCAGTGGTATACTTAATACAAAATATATCAATAATATACTTATTATAAGATATATCAATAATATTGCTTTTAAATATATATATAGGAAAGTTGTAATGGGTAGCAAAAAAACATAAGAGTATATTTGCAAATCTAGCAATAGTTTTCCAAATTTGCAAATCTTATAGAAATTTTAAATATGATTTTGTCATATTTTTATTATTTCAATTTTAACTCAATTTGTGTATCAGAAGGTATATCTGATATATTTTATACTTGGCATATCAATCAATTGATATACTTTATATTTGGTATATCAATTGACTGATATACCAAATATAAAGTATATCGTGTCTTTAAATGTATTATGGTGGATATTGTTGGTTTGATTATAGTGAATATTGTTTTTTTTTTGTTTCGTTTTGTTTTGATGTGAAGTTGTTTTCATTCAATTAGTTCATTTTTATGGTTTGATTTAGGTTTTAGCGTCACTTGTATTATGTTTTGAAATTTTGATGGTATATCGTAATTACATTAATTATCTGTATGTCAACTGATATACCAAATATAAAGTATATCAATTAATATAATCTATTTTTGAATTTTTGATATGATTTTGATAGTATATTCAGTTACATTTAATTTGGTGTATCAGTTGCATAACAGATATATTTCATATATATCAGATTTAGATTGAAAAAATATATCAATAATGTTGTTAATATATCAAATATGAGTATATCATTATATTCTTAAAGTATAACATTGGTATTTCAATTGTATATAAGTATTAATTCAAAATGCATTATAAGTACATCATAGTATAATATTAGTGTATCAATAGAGTATGACTTATTAAAAACGAATTTCAAGTATATCATTAGTAGATTGGAAGTATAACAACATTATTCATTCTAAATAAAATTTCAAATATAATATTGGTGTATTAGTAGTATATCGCCATTAATTAAAAATTCATTTCAAGTATAACATTGGTATATCATTAGTATGTCAGTGCTTCTTAAGAATGCCTTTTTTCACATGCATTATCAACACTCATTCAAAATTCAATTTCAAGTGTAACATTAGTATATCAATAGTTTATCAACATTCATTCAGAATGGTCATCAACAAGACAAATTGAACAATTATAATTAAGTTAATTATAATGAGCTAGAAAAATAATACTCGAAAACAAATGAATAAGAATTCAAATTAAGTCTACAAATAATAAAAAAATGCATGATCACTTGTTTATTGATAAATTTGGTATATAAGTAGTAAATGTGGTATATCAATTGTATAACTGCTATACTTTATATTATGTATATTAGTCAAATGGTATACTGAATATAAAGTATATATTAGTTGACTGATACACTAAATGTAAAGTACATCAGTTGACTAATATATCAAATATAAAGTATATCAGCTGATTGATATACCAAAAGTATATCAGATATACTACTAATATACATGTTGATACACTAATGAGGGTAAAATTGGACAAATATAAAATGGAAACAAGATTATATATATTTTTTGCTATATTTTAAATTTCAAAAAATCATTGCTAGATTTGCAAATTTTTTTATAATATTACTATTCTTGCAACTGCCCCTAGAAAAAAAAAATGTAGAACATGTTGAACCTCCTAATAAAGAACCACAACCCAAAACAACAAGAGGCCCCACGAAAGTGAGAACTATAGCAGTTGAGCCACAGTTTAAATTAAACATAACATTTAATGAATATGGACAACCTGTTGGCATGACATCTATTAGGTTGGCCTCATTTTTAGTATCACTTGTTAGAGAAGTAGTGCCTGTAAATATTGAAACTTGGAAGAGGCTTTCAACGAGACAAAAAGAAGTTTTATGGCAATCTATTCAGGTATGTAGAAAAGAATTAAGTCATTTTTCATAATTATTTATTTGAACTTGCTTGTGGTTGATGTATGAATGCTTTTATTACTATGATTAAGTCATGTTTTTACAACTACAAAATACTAGCCACGATATCATATTAACGAGGATTGACAAAAAAAAGTACATGTTTCAAAATATTGGTGGGCTTTAGAGGTCAAGTAAATCACGTCTAGTGAGTCAAATACGAAGTGTTTCAAATGATGACGAGTTGATGAAACTTAAGCAAGACAATATACCTTCAATGCATGATTAGATGGATTTTGTCAACGAGAAAATAACTGCAAAATGTATAATATGAAACTATAACGTTGATTAACTTCTTAGAATATGTGCATATATGTTAACACTTTGATTAATATACTTGTTTAGGCCAAAAGTGAAAAATAAAAAGATATGAAAATGAAACAACTTCCTCACACTTGTAGCCGAAACGGCTATGCTTGGCTGGCAGAAGAGATGATATTAATTGTATATATTGTTGTTATAATTAAACAATAACTTTTTTTTATTGCCCAACCATGTAGAAAAATAGTGGTGTACCTCAACAAAAGTAACAAGAGTAATGGTGTGGACAAAAGCACACATGAAGAAAGATGGACAAGCCCCAATAACTCACATGTTGCTAGCACCCTGGTATAGTTATGATAAAGTTTACATTATTATATAATTCTTTCCCTTAATAACATTATTTCTAACTTTGTCTTAATACTAGCTATTAATTGTGGCTGGTTGTGGATATTCTTATGGTTGGACTGAAATAATTTTGTGGGATCTTTCTAAATGCTGTTGGGTGAGAATATTAATTGTTGAATTGAGGTTTTTATCAAATGATTTGTTGAGTATAGTTGGACTTTATAGCTTTGAATTGTTGTGCTTTATAAGTTGTTTTGTAAATAAAGTAGTAAAATGAATAGTCTTCATTAGTTAAGTTTTTTATTTTTAAGACTTATGGTTGGTTGTGGATATTATTATGGTTGGACTGAGATAATTTTGTGGGATCTTTCTAAATTGTGTTGGGTGAATTGAGAATATTAATTCTCTAGGATCCATCACCACTTGAAATGATTTAGTAGGGAGACTTGCTAAGTATTTTGCACCTACTAGAAATGTCAAGCTTAGACCTGAGATTGTATCTTTTTGGTAGTATCTAGATGAACCCTTTAGTGATGCTTGGGAAAGATATAAAGAACTCCTTAGAAAGTGTCTTTATCATGATTTGCCTTATTGTGTTCAACTTGAGACATTTTACAATGGTTGAAATTCAGCTACACAGAAAATTGCAGATGCTTAAGCAAATGGTGCCTTATTGTTAAGAATATACAATGAAACATATGAGATTTTGAAAAGGATATCTACAAACAGTTGTCAATGGTGTGATGCAAGGACAAATCCTAGAACAAGACCTCAAGGAGGAATAGAAGTAGATTCGTTAACATCCATTAGGGCAGACATAGCTTCGTTAACAAACATGATTAAAGCTCTACCCTTAGGAAATGCTACACTGCAAAATGCTACTGTGAACCAAATGACAATAGAGTCTTATGTTTTCTATGGAGAAGGGCATACCTATGAGTTTTGCCCCAACAATCTATTACATAAGAAGAAATAACCCTCATTCTAACATCTACAATCCTGGGTGGAGGAATCATCTAAATTTTTCTTGGAGCCAAGGGGGAAATCACCATAACCCTCCACAAAAGCATAAGGGAAATTATCCACCTAGATTTAGGCAGCAGAATCAGCAATTTGTGCTCAGTAGAATAGATAAATGCCTTAGCAAAATTCTAGAAACTCGTTAGAGAACCTTATGAAGATATATATGGCTAAGAACGATGTGCGATTATTTAGAGCCAACATGCTTCGTTGAGGAAATTCGGGTTGGACAATTTGCAGGTGAGTTGAAAACTCGACTCAAGGACAACTTCCTTCTGACATTGAAAATCCTAGGAGGGAAGGTAAAAAGCAAGTGCAAGCAGTTGAACTCAGAAGTGGAAAGCCCTTAGCTGGAACAAGTTCTTTGAGCCAGCACAAGAGTGTAAATCATAATTTTGCTGATCAGTAAGAAAGTGTAGGCAGTGAGGTAAGAATTGAAGAAATAATAGGAGAAAAAGAGGAAGGAGAAGAAGTTCCTAGAAAAAAACCTGTAGAACCTTAGAGACCCACTTCTATTATTCCTTTCAAACCTCCACCACTTCCTTAAACACAAAGATTAAAGCAAAAAACTCAAACTATCCAATTTAAGAAATTTTTAAAGGTTTTGAAACAACTTCACTTAAACATACCATTTGTAGAAGCTTTGGAGCAGATACCAAATTATGTGAAATTCCTTTAGTGCATTCTGACCTAGAAAAAGAGGTTAGAAGAGTATGATACAGTAGCTTTGACTAATGAATGTAGTGCTATCCGGAAGAATAGGCTACCTTCGAAGGTTAAAGATCCTAGATCATTCACCATTCATGTTTTGAATGGAAGAAACGAATTGGGAAGAGCATTATGTGATCTTAGGGCTAGTATCAACCTCATGTCATTATCCATTTACAAGAAATTAGAAGTGGGAGAAGCAAGACCTACCACTATAACACTTCAATTAGATAACAGGTCAATAACATATCTTGAAGGTAAGATCGAAGACATTTTGGGGCAAGTAGACAAGTTCATATTCGCAGCCGATTTCATCATTTTGAACTATGAAGCTGACAAAGAAGTGTCCATAATCTTAGGAAGAGCATTCCTAGCCACAGGTAGGATATTGATTGATGTTCAAAAATGAGAGTTAACCATGAGAGTGCATGATCAAGAGCTAAAGTTTAGTGTGTTTGATGCCATGAGATATCTAGTGAAAATTGAGGAATGTTTAGCAATGCAATTCCTGGAGGAATTTGTAGAAGATGCATTCAAGGTAGATTTGCAAGAACAACACATTCGACAATTTGGGGAAGCTAATGCCTATGGATGCAGAATGTGAGATCAATTATTCTGTGACAGCAAATACAGAGGCATGTGAGATTTCGTATTATGAGAAACATTTAAAACTTTGTATTTGAATGACTAGAAATCTCCACCTATGAAACCATCTATTGAGGAACCACCATAGCTTGAGTTAAAGCTCTTACCATAGCATTGGATGTATATTTATCTAGGTGAGAAAGAAACATTGCCAATTATTATTGCAGCAAATTTACCACTAGAAGATGAAGATCGATTAATTCAATTTCTGAAGCAGTACAAGAAGGCCATTGGTTGGACTCTACTAGACATTCAAGGTATCAGTCCATCTATTTGTATGCATAAGATCAATTTAGAAGATGGGAGTTTTAAGTTTGTAGAGCAACAAAGAATGTCGAATCGTGCTATGAAAGAAGTTGTGCAAAAAGAAGTCATCAAGTGGTTAGACGCTAGAATTATTTATCCTATTGCGGACAGTAATTGGGTCAATCCTATTCATTGTGTGCCCAAGAAAAGAGGTATGTCTATGATCACAAAGGAAGCCAATGAACTTATTCCTACTAGAACAATGAAAAGTTGTAGAGTATGTATGGATTACAGGAAGCTAAGCAGAGCAACTCATCAAGATCATTTTCGTTTACCTTTTATTGACCAGATATTGGATAGATTTGCAGGTCAGGCTTATTATTACTTTTTGGATGGTTATTCTGGTTATAACCAAATTAGCATAACCCTTAGGGATCAAGAGAAAACTACCTTTACTTGCCCTTACGATACATTTGCATTTAGGAGAATGTCTTTTGGTCTCTGCAATACCTCAACAACTTTCTAGAGGTGAATGATGGCTATTTTCCTTGATATGTTTGAATTAATCATGGAAGTATTTATGGACAATTTCTCGGTCTTTAGGAATTCATTCACCACCTATTTAGATAATCTGGTTAAAGGTTTGAAGATGCGAAGAGACAAATTTGATCTTAAATTGAGAAAAATGTCACTTCATGGTGAAGGAAGGCATTGTTCTAGGCCATAGAATTTCTAAAAAAGAAATAGAAGTGGATAGGGCCAATATTGAAATCATTGAGAAGGTGGAACCACTAACTTCAATTAAGGGAATTAGGTGTTTCCTTGGCCATACAGGTTTGAAGGTTCATCAAGGATTTTTCTAAAATTTCTAACCTCTTTACATGTTATTAGAAGCTAATAGATCTTTTGAGTTTAATGTAAATTGTTTGAAAGTTGTTCAGGCGTTGAAGAAGTCGTTGATCACTCAATTGGATTTTACCCTTCGAATTGATGTGTGATGCAAACGATTATGCTATTGGAGCAATGTTGGGACAAAAGCATGACAAGATGATTCATAGAATTTCTTACGCCAGCAAAACCTTAAATGGAGCACAACTGAATTACACAACTACATAGGAGCTTTTAGTAGTAGTTTTTGTAGCTCACCTTTCAAGAGTTGAGAAAACAGAAGAAATGCTGCAGCAACTAGAGATCTGTGACTATTTTTTAGATGAGCAATTGTTTACAGTGGCTCAGATTATAGATGTTGAAATACATTATTTGAAGATATTGCTAACTATCTAGCTACTGGTTTATTACATCTTGAATTGACGAAGCAGCAACTAAATAGATTTCTTCATGATGTGCGCTTCTATTTATGGGATGATCCATTTGACTACACACAGTGTGCTGATGGGATAGTGAGAATATGTATTTCCCAATCATAAGTTCCAGCTATTATGAAGTATTGTCATACAACACCCTATATAGGACATTTTAGAGGGCAAAGGACCGCAGTAAAAGCATTGCAATCAAGATATTTTTTGGCATCGATGTTCAGGGACACTCATTTATTTAGCAATACATGTGACAAGTGTCAGAGGAAAGAAAATTTAGGAGTCAAGAATGAGATGCCACTGACTTTCATTTTGGAGATAGCTATTTAACGTCTAGGGGATTGATTTGATGGGACCATTTTTCCTTCGAATGGTAACTCTTACATTTTGTTAGTTGTAGATTATGTATCAAAATGGGTGGAAGCAATTGCTTGTGCTTAGAATGATACTAAAACAATTTTAAAGTTCCTTCAAAAAAATATCTTTACTTATTTTGGAACTCCACGCGCTCTAATAAGTGACGAAGGATCTCACTTTATCAATAGGATCCTAAGTAATTTATTATCAAAGTATGGGGTAAAACACAAAGTATCCACCCTTTATCACCTCCAAGTCAATAGTCAAGCTAAAGTTTCAAATAGGGAGATTAAGGGAATCTTGGAGAAGGTTGTTAACCCAAATAGAAAGGATTGGTCTTTTAGATTACCAGATGCTCTTTGGGCTTATAGAACTACATTCAAGACACCTCTAGAAATGTCTTCTTATAGGTCAGTCTATGCTAAGGCTTGTCATTTGCCTCTAGAGTTGGAGCACAAAGCTTTTTAGACTTTCAAGAATCTGAATTTTGACACCACATCTACTGGGGCAGTGAGATGTCTGTAGCTAAATGAAGTGGAAGAGCTTCGACACTTTGCCCATGAGAATGCCAAAACTTACAAAGAAAAGACCAAGGTGTGGCACGATAAGAGGCTAGTTCTTAAGCATTTTCAAATAGGACAAAAAGTGTTGTTGTATAATTAGAGACTTAGGCTTTTCCCTGAAAAATTAAAGTCTACTTGATCTTGACCATTCACTATTTTACATCTTTATCTTTATGGAGCAATCACTTTGAGAGATGAAAAGGATGGGAGAGAATTCAAGGTCAATGACTAGAGAGTTAATATTATTGGGGAGAGAACTTTCTTTGGAAATGTGTTTTTCTCGAATTGCTAGAAAGTTGATAGAGCAACAACATTATGGGAGCATTGCATGACACATAACGATAACTTATTTTTGCTTCCTTTTGAATTTCGTTTTTGCTTTGTTTTTCGAACGTTTTAGGATTTTTTTTTAATTTGGAATTTCAATTTTGACTTTTTTTTGTTTAATTAGATTAGATTTTATTTTGTTTGGTTGAATATTTTTTCATTTTTATTTTATTTTGAATTTAAAATTTTGATTTGATTTGGTTTTCCTTAATTATCTTTTCCTATTTATTTAATTGTGTTGTAGGTAATTATGGGAGTTCGCGTATTTTAAGGCAGCATTAATATTGTGGATGAGAGAATGAAGAAATTATATTTAAAATATTTATTTATTTAAATTTTCGAATATATGAAATCAAGAAATTAATGATGAGATTTTATTTTTACAAATATTAAATCAGCTGACAGGACATTTGCAGGGACAAAAGATCTATTAGAATATTTTTATCCTAAGAAAAATGAATTTGCATGGAGAATTAAGGATCATTTTTTTAAATCTGCATCTGTTTAAATGACTAATTAAAAGGAAGCACAATGAAATTCATTGTCATCTACTCCATTAGCTTCCTTCAATTTTTTTCTCTACATCAGAACCGTTACTACTGCAGCAATGTCAGCCAAAACCTAAGCGAAGAAGGTGAAGAGTATTAACGTAGACATATTGCTCGATGCCCTAGTAGCCACCTAGGCGAAGGAACACACTCCACCACCTCCACCACCGAAGAAAGGGAAGAAGAAAAAAACGAAGAAATCTATTTTGCCTCCTTCCTCAATTGAAGTCCAACCCATCGTTGAGGAGGTACCTGTATCGATTCAAGCGACAATGCAAGAAGAAGAACCTTCAACACCTGTCGCTGAACTAGAAATACAACCTATGGAAGAACATGAAGTAGTCTCACTGACTGCAAAAGGAGAGCATCAGGAGGAACCAACGGTTCAAGAAGAAGCTGCTATCGTGAAAACTATTGAAGAGACACCCACAAAACCATCATCAAGCACTCCAAAGAAGAAAAAGAAATCCAAGAAGAAGAAGAAACTCACTCCACCAAATGAGTCGAATATTGAAACATCTGCAATAAAGTGAGTGAAATATAAGGGCAAGGAGCCCATTCGTGACCCTATTTTAGAGCAGCTGATCAACAATGTAGTACGTCAAAGATACCAGAGTATAAAAAAAATGAGACTTCTTGGCAGAAAGAGAATTTATAGAGTTGTATGATGAACTTCCATGCTACCTTTCTGCTGGTATTATTAACCATTCTTGGGAGTATTTCTACAGGAAACCTGAGGCAGCATTCGTGGGGATTGTTTAGGAATTTTACGCCA
>JAOANK020000059.1:3069985-3082761 GCA_026257165.2 Telfairia occidentalis | reverse complement strand
ATAATTTAGAAAAGTTTAATATTTATAATTGAGAGTATGGAGAGAGATAAAACCAATCCTATTAATTTGTAAAAAAAATAAAAGCAATTAAATAAAAAAATTGAATGACAAAAAATGAAAAAAAAAAGAGATGAAAATAATAAATAATAGTAAAAAAGAGAATAGAAAAAAGAGAAATGATGAAGTTGATGGGTGTAGAACCCACTTGAAGAAAGAGAAAAGATAAAGAAGAATAAAAAGAAGTTGTGAATATTAATTTGAAGGAGTTGTAATAGTATTTTAGGAAGTTGTAAATAGTAAAAAGGAATAGGTGTAGCCCACCCAAGTCCTTGGGCCAAACGAAGAGTGGACTTACTCCCATCAAGTCTACTCCCTCAAGTCCTTCCCCAAACACCTCCTAAGATTTTTTTGATCTTTCACTTCCGTTTTCTCTTTTTATAAGAAACATATAAATATAGATTTGTAAAGTTTATAATCGAAAAGTCTGTTTGATCTGTACAATAGATACTCAAGTTTCTATGACCTGTATTTGTTTGATTTATGACTTTATGATTTAAATAATTAGAATGTTGTGCAAATTATTATTAATAAATCTATATCTTTATGATTTTATGATTTTATGACTTTATGATTATATGAGCGACAAATACATAAAGTCATACATATTCATATTATGAGCTACAAATACATAGATTTAGATTTAAGATACATTATATCTTAATCCTAATTTTTTAAAATCTTAAGTCAAATCATAAAGTCAAAAACATTCATATCATCATCACGTTACCCAAGAACAACGAATAAGAAAAGGGAATAGTTGATGCATAGTCCCATCACCAATTCCACACCTCCCAATTATGCATACTTACACGAATCTAATTTACATGATCTTGGCATGAGCGCTTAAAGTTTGGATAGTACATGTATATCCCATAAATATTAGCATATCAAGATTCTTTAGCATCACAACATTGATTTTTCTTTTCCCTAGATACATGGGCATAAAAATAAATCCTAACGGAACATTATAAATTGTGAATTAAAAATATCAATCTCATTTTCACCAGAGTACATATACATAAAATATATATATATATATATACATTGAGTTTTCTATTCTAAGAAGATATTAAACTACCTAGAAAATGGTTTATCCAATTTTGGATTGTCTTCGAATTCTCGGTCACAGGACCAGTATTAGGATTCAGAAATATATTAACAATTACCCATCTCTTTTTCATCATGCTCTCCAAATGTCCCCGTCATAATTCACTGATTTCCAAAAACTTGGATTTTTTTTTTATTATTATTTTTTTTTATTTTGAATCCGTGAAGTTCCTCAATCTTGAAGACCTCCATTTGTTTTTCATTAAGCTTTTCTGCTTTTTATGATTTTCTTTAATTTTGAAATGAGATTATCGCATGGAATACTCGTGGACTCGGTGATCCAAAGAAGCACATTTTCTGAAGAAATTTCTACAAGTTTGTCTTGATATGGTCCTTATTCAAGAATCCAAGTTACTAAAGGTTGATAGGAAATTGATTAAGTGTGCGTTTGGGATAACTATGGAAAAAAAAATACTTTTGAAATAAAATTATTTTTCTATGAACACTCTTAAAAAGTTAACAATTTAAAGTATGCTTAGTGTAGTTTCTTGGATAATTTTAGAAAAGTAAAAGTATTTTATTCAAAATTCTTCACAAATAAAATGAACTATAAAAAAATTAAATTAATTTAAAAGTTATTTTTGAAGAAACAAAAGGGAGATGAATTATCCAAAATAACTTAAAAGTGATTAATGGAAATTCCTCAAAATACGTAATAAGAAAAAAAAAAACATATTTGAATGTAGTGTAATCAAATAAATTTATTATAAAAAAATATTTTTGAAAAATATAAAATATAAATACTATTTATCGATATTTATTTATGAAAAAGTGATTAAATTAAAAGTCATGCCAAACGGATCTTAAATTAACTTGGAGTTCTAAAGTTATTTGATGGTCGGATATTGATTCAATTGGAAGATCTGGGGCCTTACTAATTTTGTTGAATGAAAGTAAAATTAGTGTCAAAAAAGTTCTGGAAAGGGGATACATTCTTTCTGTCAAACCTTCTTTCTTAAATTCAAAGGATTTCGTGCTGTTTGTGCTTATGTTGGAGAGCCTTGGGTGTGCACGAGGTGATTTTAATATAACTAGATGGTCTTATGAACGATCTATTGGTGGTACCAAAGGAATGAGATTTTTCGATAGAATAATTGCTGAGGTTGAATTAATGGAGCTTCCTCTTGCTAATGGAAAATTTACTTGGTCAAGATCGGACTGGGATTCTTTATTTGAAAACTCTAGGGTATCAAAACATAATCGGGTATTCTCAGACCATTTTCCCATTCTTCTGGAATCCGGTAATTTTATTTGGGGCCCTTCTCCTTTTACATTCTACAATACATGGCTGTCAAATGCGGATTGTGTAAGGCTTATTGAGAAGTCATTGTCTGATGATTCATCTTTTGGTTGCACCGGTTTTGTTATCTACTCAAAGCTGCGGATTCTAAAATCCTCCATCAAGTTATGGAATTCTCAATTGGAAACTGATTTGAAAAAGAAGGGGAAGGACTGGTTGGATGAAATCGTCTTGCTTGACCCTAAAGAAGATTCTGATCTTATTTCACCTCAGGAAATTCATATTCGATCTCCAGCTAAAGGCAAATTGATGAATATTCTTCTTCATGAGGAAAGAAATTAATTCAGAAAAAGTAAACTTCAATGGCTGAAGGCTGGTGATGAAAATACCAGCTTCTTTCACCGTTTTTTAGCTGCCAAAAAGCATATGAATTTGATTTCTGAACTACACTCGCTTCAGGGAGAGGTTTTGGGGAATTTTGGGGCAATTGAAGCAGAAATAATCAATATTTTTTCTCTCAGCTATACTCGAAACTTCCTGGTAAGAGATTTGTTCCTATTAGTTAGAATTGGATTTCTATTTCCAATGCTCAAGATGAAGTGTTTATCTCCCCGTTTTCTGAAAAAGAAATTTGGTCAGCCATCAATTCTATTGGAAAAAATAAAGCCCAGAGTCCAGATGATTTCACGATTGAATTCTTTATCAAGTTTCCGGGTTTAAGCTGATTTTATACGATTTTTCAGTGAATTCCACCAGAACGACCATCGTAATGTATGTGTCAAAGAGAATTTTATCTGTCTTATTCAGAAAAAAGATGTGGCGGTTTCAAAAAAGGATAATTGGTCAATTAGTCTCACTACTTCAGTTTATAAGATCATTGTGAGAGTGCTTGCTGAAAGATTAAAGGTTGTTATGCCTTTTATTGACTCTTCTTCTCAAAGTGTCTTTATTGAAGGAAGATAGATTCTCGACCCTATATTAATTGCAAATGAGTTGTAAAGTTCTATCAAGCTGAAAAGATGAAAGGGTGAATTTTAAAGCTTGACATTGAGAAAGCTTTTGATTGTGTTGATTGAGATTTTCTTGTTGACATCATAAGATTAAAACGATTTGGGCCGAAATGGATTCAATGGATTAATGGTTTTATTAGGGATCCAAAGTACTCAATATTCATTAATCGAAGACCTAGAGGGAGAATTTTGGCTTCTAGAGGCTTAAGACAAGGCGATCAGTTATCATCATTCTTATTTCTATAAGCAAGTGATGTTTCAAGTATGCTCTTTGACAACATTTTTCATAAAGGTTTATATGAAGCTTCTAAGGTGGGCTCCATTCTAAGGTGAGCTCCAATCCTACTCATATTTCAATCCTTCAATTTGCTGATGACACATTACTATTTTGTGAAAATAATGATTCAATGCTGGATTTCTTAATTCAAACTGTGGAATTTTTTGAATGGTGTTCGGGTTTCAAGATCAATTCGAGCAAATCTTCCGTTTGCAGTTTAAATATGGAAGATTCAAAAGTTATACAGCTCTCATCGCGACTAAAATGTAAAGTGAAGTGTCTCCCTATTTCTCTATCTCGATTTGCCCCTTGGTAGAAACCCAAAGAATGCCTCTTCTTGGCAACCAATCAAAGAAAAATGTAAGAAGAAGATTGATAGATGGAAACGTTTTCATTTATCTCGAGTTGAGCTTTTGACTCTTTGTTCCTCTATTTTATCAAGCATTCCTTTATACTACTTATCACTTTTTCTAATGCAATTTTGGATTTTAAAAGAATGTTGTGACATTTCTTCTCGGAAGGCTGTAACAGTGGTAAAATATTGCATTTGGATAGATGAAAAACTTGCTCTAACCCATTTACAGATGGTGATCTAGGAATTAGGGGTATATTGATTCGAAACAAGGCCCTCCTAGCTAAATGGGTCGGCGCTTTATAAATGAGCCTCATTCTCCTTGGCATCTTGTAATTGGAAAGATATGTGGATGTGATTATTCCGGTTGGCACTCACTTGGCAAGAAGAATTCTAGTATTCGGAGTCCTTGGCATCAGATTTCTATCATCTGGAATTCTAGGGAGAAATTTGCTTTATTTAAAGTGGGTAATGGTCAAAGAATTCTTTTTTGGCAGTATATTTGGTTGGGAAATTCTTCTTTGATGTCTAGATTTCCCCTTATTTCTAAGTTGTCCATATTTCCAAATGGTGTTATTGCTGATTTTTGGGATTCATCTTGCTCCTCTTGGAATATTATACTCCGAAGACTGCTGAAAGAGGTAAAAATTACTGAATTTAGTTCACTTATTGAAGATCTTAATCTCATCTCTCTTAATACTCATGAAGATTCAAAGAAATGGAGTTTAGACTCATCAGGCTTATTCTCGATCAGCTCTCTTTTTAAGCACTCGACTTCCTCTTCTTCATTATCTAAGGTTTTTCTTACATCTCTTTGGAAACCTAAAAGCCTGAAGAGAGTTAATATCATCATTTGGATCCTATCGTTCAGTAGCCTTAACACCCCTGATATGATTCAAGAAAAATCCCCCCATATTTCTCTTCGACCATTCATTTGCGTCTTGTGTTATAAGCATGAGGAATCTCAAATTCACATATTTTTTTATTGTCCATTTGTCATGGAAATATGGTTCAGTTTTTTAGTTCCTTCAGAATGTGTGAAGTTTTCTCCAAATCTTCTAAGGGCAACATCAACTAGATTCTTCTTAGTCCCATTTTTTCTTCAAAAATTCATTTATTGTGGGTTAATGGAGTAAAGGCCATTATTTTCAAAATTATGGATATGGAGCAGAATCTTAGAGTTTTTCAAAACAAGTCCTCTTCATGGATTGATGTTTCTTCTTCAGTAAGGCTCAAGGCTTCTCGATGGTGTTCTCTTTCTAATGTTTTCTCGAATTTCTCATTGTTAGACATTTACTTAGATTGGGAGTCTTTTGTTTCTCCTTCATTTTTATGACTTCTTTTCTTAATTTATTTTTTAGAATCTTGTATCTTTTGAGCCTATCTTCAATGAAAAGTGTTTTGTTTCTTGTTTAAAAAAATGTCTATGTCATAATTAATAACAGATACTATCTTCTTAACCTCCTACAGAAAGAAATGTCAACATGTCCATGTCTTCTTGTCCATGCTTCTTAGATCTTGGCCAAGGAAAGTAGTTTTGAAGTTAGGATAATCGTAATCTAATACTAAGATACTCCTATATCTCCCAGTCTTGTCGTTTTTGCTCATATCCATGCTTTGGTCAATGAAAATTCCTTTGAAAGTTAGCTTAATGTCACAATAAAATGCTAGAAAAATATTGTTCCAAGGTTAGGATATATCAGTTCTACATGGATACAAGCTCTAAGTAGCCTCTAGCCTCAAAAACTTATCATTGTGATGCCAAAATTCATGCATCTCTTCCTATATACCTAACAAAGATAAGCTAGTATAAGCTAACATTATACATGAATGATTCTTTCCTTTCTCATTCCAGGTAAGATACTTGCACATGAATGTCAAAAGAAAATATGAACAGTAAAATGAGTTTAAAGCCTCTTCAGAGGTCTTCTCTTGGATCTCAACATTTTCAAGATCTACGTAATTAGGTCCTAATTACTCTCTAGTCCGCTGACCAATCAATATAACTTCGAACGAGTGAGGGATGCATGATGAGGAGAATCTGCCAAAGTTCTTATGCTAGGATGGAGGTCACCTCATGATGGGTAAACCTAACGAGGAATTCAGTTAGTTTGAATGAACGGGCCATAACCATACGGCCCAAACATCTCTATTGAGATCCAAAATGCTTGGATGGAAATCAAAACCTGAAAAATAAAAATCCGACAACCTGAAAGAACGAACCAAACCAATTCAGTTAGTTTGAAGTATCATTGTAGTTGGTTTGGTTTGGATAGTTTTTTATCTCCCTTCTTCTAGCATTTTGGGTTCCTAAAAAGATTGGTTTGGCATTAATTTTTTATTATTCTTAAATCAATAAACAAAAATATGATAGAAATCAATTTTAATTGATACCCGAGAGAATTTCAAAGAAGAATTCGAGAGATCTCCCATCTCTTCAAAAAGCCCAAGGCTATTCTAACCAAAAAGAATCGTGCTTGAGCTATGTACATATATTACTCCTCACGTATATTCACTAAGCCCACAACATAACTACTGTGTGGCACCACTCACAACATTCCTCACTTACATTCGCACCTCATTCCTCTCCCCACCCATCCTCACACTCACACTAATTGGTGGGTTGTGGGAGGGGGCCATTTTGCAGAGTTATCATACTGCTAACATACCAACAACTTCAAAAGAAAAACTTGGGGGTGGGTACATTACAGGAACTCAAAGTAATAACTGACTAGGGAACAACTTGGTAGCTACTGTGTCAAAAGAATTTGAGAGTGGGCATAAGATGAATCTATGAAAAGACACATGTATTTAAAGCAACGGGCTATCTGTACAGCTGTAGAGGAAATGTTTCTTCAAATTGAAGTGGAAGAATGTCATATCTCATGACTGCGATATCTTATTTCCAGAGGTAAGACGAGCCTTGCACTATGGAAGAGATAAGTTCACTTGAATAAGTGAATTTCTTTTTATCAAAAAGCCAAGCTAATGAAAGAAAACAAAAGAGCCTACAAACACCAACCCATAAAAGGAGCCAAAGAAAACACCTAACAAAATAAACAATGGACTCCAATGCTTAAGCAAGTGGATTAAGCCTAAAGTGATATCAATAAACACACAGAAAAGGACCAAGATTAAAGGAAAAATTCACTCAACAATCATTAAGGACTTTGACGTCAAAGCTGGATAAGGTTCATTCTGATCCAACCCTGGAAGTCTAAGTCTAATCTTTTGTTTCGTACTCTTCCTAGTAGCTCTTGGTTGAGCATGATTTCCTCCTCCATTCCAACATATTTTTCCTTTTTTCTTCTTTTTTTTTTTGTAATAGTTTCGAATAAATAAAGGAGCTCAAAATCGTAACACAATACAAAGGTTATCTATCCTCAAAGATTTGTGAGGGATGCGTGATTAGACCCACAAATCTCTTTAGGAAACGTCAAGACTTCCAAGGGAAGTTTGGGATATTAGCAGATTTCTGGATTTCTGTTCGGATCTCTTATCTTTTTGTAATCACAATACTTTAGAATGCCTTTTTGTGAACTTGCTCAACTTCCAATAGGGTTAATGTCTTATTTTCCCCCTGTCTCTTTTGTATTCATTAGAGTTCTATGAATGAAACTTCATGTTGCATAATAAAAAAGAGAGGTGGTTTCAAGGATTTCAAGCTTAGATGACCTTTGAATTCATATAGAAAAATCACCCATTAATCACACCAATACTAGCAACAGCTGCATCATCATCCTAACCATAATACTAGGCTTCCACTTTCTTAATTTGATAAGCCAAACACCATATACTATTTATTTCATCATCCCCCTCCAGGATTAAAGATACCTCTCCACATTACAAATAAGCAAAAACATTAGTTACCCCTTAACACAGAGCAGCTGGAGAGCCAGAAATCCTTGAGATTTTCTTTTGGTGAATGTTATGAAATATATTTAATATATTTTAAAACCGTTTTCACTTGAGTCTATATCAAATCAAGTTACTGTACAAAGAGTTTTCTATGAACGACTCCGAAACACAACAAGAAAAATACTACTGCAAGGACTCTGTCTATTCTTTCAATCAACTCTCAGATAGGCCCTTGGTAATATAATCTGTCTCTCAGGAACCTCTTATGGGGAGGCTAGCGTGAAAGGATGAACAGTTCACAATAAAAGCGTCCTGCATCTAAGAGCCGCTAAAGTTGAATAAAGCCTCAATCTTAGAAAGCTCTTCCAACGGATGGTTATGGCAAGATTAGTCGCGAGCCACAAAAAGTCATCTAAAACTTGGAAAAAAAAAAAACAGCAAAAGCAAGCAGTCTCCAAAAGCCAAAAACAAAGAAACAATGGGCGAGAAAGAAAGTTACCAGAGCATGTTCAGTCTTAGTCGTACGGCCTACCCTCTCCTTCGCTATCATTTCCACCACCGAAGTCACTCCCGTCGTTTCGCCCTCGAAACGGCCACCATAGCGGCACTCTAAACCGCCTCTCAACACGCTCCCTACTCCCACTGTTTCCTGACCCTGATTCTTCTCCGGAAGCCTCATTCGCCTGCACCCGGCGGCCACGAGTTCGGTTCTCGTATTCAGAATCATCCGTAGGCAACTCAAACCGGCAAACAGGGCATGAATTATGCAATTCAAGCCAAGGTAACAGACAATGATCGTGAAATACATGCTTGCATGGCATCTGCTTAACCTCAATACCTTTTTCAAACCCATCTATGCAGACGGCACACTGGTTCATGTCCGAATTCAGTAGTTCTTCAGTCACAGTTACGGTCGGAAGCTTCTCGATAGCTGATTTCGAAGCAGGCGGGGTTCCATATCGGTTCGGATCATTCTCGGCCAGCAGTTGAATGAGCTGCTCGAGGCCCGGTCCAATGAAGTAGTCGCCAACATTTTGTGGGATCGAAAGGCCAGCGTGAGAAGGATGACCCTGGATTTCAAATACAACATCCGCACCACTGTCGAAAATCCCCCGTAGATGATTCTGAAGAAAAACAAAGGGATCGAAGGGCTCCGGCTGAATCGACGAATCGGATTGATTCCTATTCCAAGGCTGGGGAACTGGCCTCAAAGTTCTTGAAAACAGAGCAGGGTTTTGGAGATCGACGACGGGGAAAGGACTAAAACCACGAAACGGGTCGGGAAGAAGAAACGTCCAAGGATCAAGATTATCATCGGAGTTGGAATTGATATTGTCATACTCTTCAAGAAACCCATCGTTGCAAAATGGGCAAAGAGGATCAGAGGAAGTGGATACAGTGATGGTAACAGCGCGATCACACTGGTGGCAGAAGAAAGGCTTGTCGCGGGCGGCAGAGGACATTGTGTATAAGTGCGATGATGGAGATACAAACAAATACCGAATGTCCCCACCAAATTCCACTGAGATTTGCAGAGAAAAAGAGAGAAGAAGAGAGGTTTTCTTTATGTTAGAGAATGCGAAGAGACAAAAGGAAGATTGGGGGAACAATGGGCCGGAGACGACGGACTTGTTGCTGTCGTCTTCAACTCCATGGGAAATGGGAATGGCTGTTGAGGTTTTCTTCAGAGAAAACCGCTCTTGAACATTCTCGATCACTGGAGAAGATTCTAGATTTTTGTGAATTCATTCCATTCCTTCTTTCATTTATCCTAATTTGCAAGTACTAGTATTATATTGTATTCCTCAAATTCCAAATTTAGTCTCATTTTGACGTCTGTACCAAATTCATGAACAAATTCATTCATTCATCTAAACGTAAAGTAATTTAACTCAACTGGTTTATATATTATTGACCAAAAAGTTAGAGATTTCAATTTCATATAAATTAAAAGTTTAAAGTTATATTACACACAAAATTAAATTTTATATTTAATAGATGGATTAATTTAAAAAATGTCAAATATCTCAAGGACTTATAATATACTAAATTCAAAATTTAAGAACTTATTAAACACTTTTAAATTGAAAGACCTGTTAAACTTTTTTAAAGCTCTAGAACCTATTCTACACAAATTAAAATTTAGACATCTATTAAATATCTACCTGAAAGTTTATGGACTAAACTTATAATTTAACTTATAAATTTAACTTATTAAATTTAATTACTTTTAAATCTCTTTATTTATTTATTTATTTTTTATCATAAGATAACAGTAAAAACTTGAGATGAGAATTCAAACCAATTACTTTAAGGTTAGTCCACGTTTGTAGAACGTTGCATGTGTATTGGAGGCAAATTAAAAAAGATTAGAATCTCATCTTTAAAGTCCTGCTTAGACAATTTAAAAGAATTCTTAGCAAGTTTATTCTACCGTATAGTAAAAAAAAAAGTACATATTTGTATGGATAAGCTACTTTATTTTTAACAAGACTTCATGGGAGAGAATAAATCACAAAGCAAAAGTGATAAAATGGTTGGTCAATTGTTTGACTATTTCATGTCAACTATAGTTATTGATAATCTGAAAGTTATGTAGATTATATGCCAAAACACACAAAGTCTTAACGTAGTTGGAAGAGTTGTAAGATAACCTAACTACTATTAGAGCTTAAATGAAGCCCTATTGGTACATCAGATGACAATCAAGAGAACCCAATGACATTTATATACATGCAACAGAGGATTTTTAAAGAGATAAATGGCTTGAAGTCATGCATCTTGAGATGAAGTCTATACATTCTAACTTTGTTTAATAGTTTGTAGGTCTATTTGATGGGGACAAACTCTATCTAACACAAATTTTTTTTCTTACCAGTTTTTTCTTGAGTGTTGAATCTTTACCTTCACATTTGTAATCATTTTTATATAAGTTTTTCATGCGTTTTGAATCTTTAACTTCACATTTGTAATATTATGTTCTAAAACAAATGTAAGAAAATAGTATGGAACTCTTTTATTTTCTTTTCTTTTTTGAAGGATAAAACAAATACATAATAACAAAACCTGCTTCCACAACATCTAAAAGATACACATAACTTCACCTCCTTCATTTCGAATAAACCCAACGCCCAATTTGTGGTTCTACGAAGTCTTTGCACCATTACAATTTCCTTTAATCCATACATCATATTCTACATAATCTATCTATAATATATATAAAAGCCACAATAGAGGAGAAACTTTATGCGTCAATTTTGCTCTTCAACACAAAATTGAGAAATTTCAACACAAATATGCACCCCACTTCTACCAAACTTTACTCAAAAGAGTTCACCCAATATACTCTGCATGATTTGAAATTATCACTACTCTATAACATAATCTCTCTATATAATACCTAATTTATCCTTTCAATTAAAATTAAAATAAAAAATAAAACACTTAAAACAATTATATTAAACTTGAAAAACAAACCATTTTTAAATCTCTCTACCTCTACCTCCACTTCCACTTCACCTATTAGGCAATCACTCAGAAACTAAAGAGTGAATTGATTTAAATTCATAAAAAATTGCCAACACCTCAAATCGATTTATGAAGGCATAAATGTCTCTCCATCTCTCCTTTGTCTGCAAATCTCCTCCCCCATGCCTTCTTCCTTCTTCTCCATTCCTTTTGGTAAAAGAGATATAGAGAGATGTAAATATATTCTGTATTGTTGTGATTGATAATGTTACAGAGAAGTCCTATTTATAAGAGGAGTTGAGAAGATTTAGAAAATAGGATGTATATGAGTAAGGAGAAATTTGAGGAGCCGTTACAACAAGCTATAACAAATTAACAGAATCTCAATACACCCCTTCAAATACAAGGTGACTTATCGACCATGACTTTTGTTCTGCAGACTTGAAATAGTTTAGAAGAGAGAACTTTAGTAAACAAATTAGCAACCTAATCTTTAGAGGAGAAGAAATGAACAGCAATATCCTTTCAAACCACCTTTTCACGAACAAAGTGGTAATCAATTTCAATATGTTTCATACAAGCATGGAACACAGGATTACTAGCTAAGAAGATGACAGAGATATTGTCACACCTCAATATAGGAGGATCCAAAAGATAAACATGCAGATCCCATAGAAGTTTGAAGATTAAAAAAAAAAAAAAACAACTGTGGTATTGGCTAAGGCTTGGTACTCAGTCTTTATAGAGGAATGGGAAATGATGGACCTCAAAAGAAGAAACCTAGGTTAATTGCAAGACATCAAATTGAGAATTATTTATTAGGGTTAGTGGACCTCGAAAAGAAAAGGCTCAGGTTTATAAATTCTAGACTTAGAAAATTGAGAAATAAATGCATATTTTGAGTTTAATCAAATAGTTAATTGTTCCATTTACAATGCCAACACCCTAGAACTAAATTGTCACTTGATTTTCCACTGTTAGCGTTCCCGTTAGCTTAAGGATCACAACTCACTGCGATACCGCAAGTGTACAGGTCAAGTTGTAATATTAAACAACCCTAAGGCCAAGTATCGTCCTCTGAGAATCAGGTTATAAACTTTCTTAATTTATAATTAATTATTCTAATTTTATCTAGGGATTAGGTGAAGTTTAGTGATTAAGAATTAAGATGAAAATAAGTAAAATATACATGTTTATAGAGGAAAAATGTTCTTGAATAAGAAATCCTAGGGTGTTGGGTTCTTTTTAGCAAATTTAACTAATTAAACAATTTTAAGTCTTTTTATAATACTAAAATCTTAGGCTTAGAAAATCAAGCAACTAAGATTTTCTTTCTCAAGAAAGTCTAATCTCACATTTAATCAATTATTCACTTTCATGCATAAATTAAGAAAACATGGCTAT
>JAOANK020000059.1:3040723-3069885 GCA_026257165.2 Telfairia occidentalis | reverse complement strand
AACATCAATAACAACTTTATTGACAATAGAATGTGTTTACAAGCCATTCGAGTTTTAGGACATACACACCCAACACAAGGATGACAATGAATTTGCTCAAGTATGTGATCAATGCCAACAGACATGGAGCATTTCGACGAAGAATGAAATGCCTCTCAATTCTATACTAGAAGTGGAGTTATTTGACATGTGGGGAATAGACTTCATGGGACCATTCCCTCCATCCCAAAGACATATCTATATCTTGTTAGTAGTCGATTATGTCTAAAAGTGGGTTGAAGCGATACCATGCGCCCACAATGACGCGAGAACAGTCGAAAGATTTTTAAAGAGGAATATTTTCACACGATTTAGAACTCGTTAAGCACTGATTAGTGTGAAGGCATGCACTTTGTCAATAAAATAATAGAAAAACTCCTCAGAAAGTATAATGTTCAACATAAAGTTGCTACAACATATCACCCCCTCAAACCAATGGCCAAGAAGAAATCTCGAATTGAAAAATCAAGGCAATCTTGGGAAAAAAAACAGTGAGCATGAATAGAAAAGATTGGTCTATGCTATTAGATGAAGCTTTGTGGTCATATGCGAATGGATTTCAAAACGCCATTGCAACTGTCTCCATATAAACTCGTTTTCGGGAAGGAATGCCATTTTCTGGTAGAATTAGAACACAAAGCACTGTGGGCATTAAAAAAACTAAATCTGAGGATGAAGCTGGACAAGCAACGATATTGCAACTATATGAGTTGGAGGAGATGAGAATGGAATGCTATGAGAATGCCAGAATTTACAAAGAGAAAACAAAAAAGTGGCATGACAAAAAATTGTGGCCACATCATTTCGTCGAAGGGCAAGTAGTTCTTTTGTTCAACTCTAGGTTGAAATTTTTTCCAGGAAAACTTAAGTCAAGATGGTTCGGACCCTTTGTGATGAAGCAAATATTTCCTCATGGAATAATGCTTCTGTTTGATGAAAAGACCAACCAGGAATTCAAAGTGAATGGGCAGCGTGTGAAACCATACTATGGTGGAGAGGGAGAGAACCACCATTAACCTTCAGAGTTAGAAGAAGTAGACGCCTTCAGCCGCCTACTGTGACAAAGATCAAAACTTCATGCAGCGTATGTTTGGTCCTTTAATTCATTTCATTTTTACCTTTATTTATTTTTATCCGTGCTAGTTTTCGATTTCGTTTACTTAGTAATTTAACAAAGCAGAAATTCAGAAGGAGCCTACTAAAGGAAAATGGAGATTTAATGCAGTAAAAATGGAAGGCACATAGATGACGTGCAGCGGCCGGATGAACGCCAGATGGATGTAGCAAGGTAATGCATGGAAGAGAGGTGTCGCAACGGTAACAATTGGGATTTCTGTAAAAATAAGAGAAAATGCGCAAATTAATTTTCACCTATGGTAAAAAGGGTTGGCGTTCCATTTCTCTTCAATTTCAAATGAAAAGCACCTAATCGTACCGTTGGACCACCTCTATTTAACATTCACTGTGCAAACCCTTCAAACATCTCATTTTTGTTTTTGAATTCCATTGCTGCTTGTGCTCTTATTGTGTTTGTATTGTTGTAGAAATCTTCTGCTGGAGCAACTTTTCCAGCCCTAAAAATTTCCTTAAAATGGTGTCAACGAGAGGTGAAGGAAGTCACAAAATTCAAGCATCAAGAAAAAAACCAGCGCAATGAATCCCAAGACTTTGGAGTCATCTTCCACCGTCGATGAGTGTCAAGCAGCTCTGCTTGTAACAGAGCGCCAATGCATCGTCACCGATCCGAAACCATTAAAGGTTGTTTACCTAGTACCCGAATCACCTAAAAAATAATATGTTCCTCTACCACAACCCCCAACAGAAAAGAAGAAAAAATGCAAGCAGACAACCCAACGATACAAGGGGCGAATGGTCGAGGAGGAACCTCAACCGAAGAAAAAGGAATTCAAGTAAGGAGTTAGTAAACCACCAGGGCTTTCGGCAACTCACTCTAGGTTGAAAGCACCGCTCAAAGGGTCAACCCACCACTTGCCTCTCTAGCTGATCCTTAGGAGGAATCGCCAGTGATGACGCTGGAGAAGTCCGCAGCTGAACCACTAGAAGTGGGTACAGAGAAAGTAGCAACCGCAAAGACACAAATGCAGAAAAGCGAAACCATGTGGTGGAGCATAGTGAGAGTCAGACGGTAGAACTTAATCTAGATGAAGATGACCGCAATACAACTCAGCATATTGTATATGAGGAGCCATTTCATGACTAGTATGAAGAACCAGTGGGAGAGCCTGTAGTTGAACCAGACAACCAACCTGCAGAAAAGCAAGATGTTGAAGGCAATGTCGAAGAGCAGCCTCATCAGGAAGAAATACGTCATGAAGCAGAGCCAGAAATTCTTGTGGTCAATACCACAGACAAACGAAAAAAGAAGAGAAAAAAAATGAGACAAAGCGACTCTGCGAAAAGTAAGGCTGCAGCAACTTCTGAAACTCAAGTAGACCCAAAGGAACCTATCGCAGCATTGAAAACTAAGTTCTTGAAGCGGAAGGAGTTAGAGAGAAAGGACAGTACCACACCAATGAAGAAGAAGAAGAGCAATGAAAAAGCAAGTGGAGAAGCTGCCACATTCAATTGGTACGTAAACCATGTGGCGGCAAAACGTGCTAAGAAGATGAAATCTAAACACTTCTTGGTAGAAAAAGGGATTTTATCACCTTCATTCGATATTCCTCCATATATTGGTGAAATCATCAACATCAATAACTGGGAGTACTTTTGTGAGAAGCCATAGCTTGGTTTCGCACAGTTGGTTCGTGAGTTCTACTCCAATATCACAACCGAAGGCCAATCATCTGCAGTCGTTGAGGTAAAACGGTCTATTTTTCTTCAACTGTGATTAGCTCACTCTATGGCTTCACCCCTCAACACAACCAATAGGCAATCGATTGTGCTGCATCCCAGAGGAAGAAGAAATGGAAGATACGTTGACGGTGGTGGGCAACGAGACTGCAGAATGGCAAGTCTCAAAGTTGGGCATATATTGCCTTCTCTCATCCATGTTATCACCCCAAGCCAGCTTCTGGCTATATTTCATCAAGAATAGAATCCTCCCAACGACTCATGATTCTTCCATTTCAAGAGAGAGAATAATGTTGGTTTACACTATTCTTCGCGGAATTGAGATTGATTTTGGGCAACTCATTGAAGTGGAGATTCGTAATTGCGCCAAGAAGCGAGCAGGTAAATTTTTCTTCCCCATTAATTGAATTAGGAATGATGAGCAGAGCAGACAGAAAGTTCGGGCAAAAGAGCCATATGTTGCACGACCTGGTAGCATTTGACATACGAAAGGCTGCAGCAGATCGGCAGACAGAATATTCCCTAGATTCTAGTAGTGTACGAACACCTTTTGATAGGACATATGTGACGTCCTAGTGAGGCGCGATTTGTGATATTCTTATACGTGTGAACTCAGGAGGGCATGATGGACAATTTTATTCCTAATGCTATTTTAGGGTAAGGAGGCACAGAAGTTAAAGGGAGGGCCGCATGTGAAGGGAAGAAGAGAAAAAAAATCGTCTCGAAAGAAGGAAGGAATTCCAGCTGCAACTTCTGCTATCGTCTGCTCCTCAGCACCTTTCATTGTTGTATTTAATACCTTTTATCCTTGTTGTTTGTTTCATCAGTGTTTTTAAGACTCTCGTATAGTTGTAATTACTCTTCTCTTTGTTTCGTCATTGAAGGTAACAATCCATTTTGATTCTATTAGTAGAAGTTGTAGCTAATTTCTTTGTGGGTAGTTGATGATGGCTGAGTTTAGCTAAAACTATGTTGTGGCTGGTTCTGAAAAATGAGAAATGCTTTACTCCTGTTATTTTCTTCTTGACTCGTTGTAGTCGTGGACTTCTCAGTTGGTCGTCGGTAGTTCTAGCTAGATAGTGTGCTTGCTGACAAGTAAGGCAGTAGTCGATTCTGGATGAAAAGATACAACAGATGTGAGAAAACCTCACCTCATAGACTCATTAGACATAATGAAGAAGCTGTCTAACAAGAGGGTAACATGCTAATAACCTCAAATCTGAAGTTAGACATAAATAAGATTCACATGTTAGTATATTATTGCTCGACAGAGTGAGTATACGAATTAAACCTATTTACAGAGTGAGCTGTCTCATTCCCAGAAAAGGCTGCAGCATTGTGTCGCTTAACCTAGCAGAATATCATTAACTATCCCTTTTTATTAATTGTTTGTCACTCTTCAGTTTTATATCGAGTTGGTTATTTTCCTTGTGCTAAACTCATTTGAAATATTTGCCTCCTCCCTCTTTTTCTTGCTTCAACACACCATTCATGCTAGTATATTAATTGATTAAGATTTGGGTAAGTGAGAGTCATTGTACAAAAAAAAAAAAATAGTCCCTGTGGATCGATATCCTGGAATACTCCAGTATTACTTGTATGATTGCTTATACTTGAGTATTCTTTGCCTTCATTTCAAGATTATTTTGCATGTTGAAGCATATCCATCCCATTCCTGTGAATACAACAGTGATTGATGCTAAAGAGTTGCCTTCGTACCTAGGCAGCCCCCCACCATCTTAACACCTATTTAAAACCCCTAGCACTTTGCCCAATGGGGAATAGACCACATCGAACCCGTCCCCATTGGCAAAGGCAAAGCAAGTTTGCGGTTGTCGTTGTAGACTACTTCACTAAATGGGTTAAGGCAGAGGCTTTTGCGACCATAACCGAGCAAAAAATCACCATCTTCGTGTGAAGGAACATAGGATGCAAGTTTGGTGTTCCATATGCCATCATCTCCGATAACGGATGCCAGTTCAATAACGCGAAGTTCAAGGAGTTCTGCGAAAGGCTGTACATTAAGCATTTCACCTCGTCCTTGGCTCACCGATAAGTGAACGTGCAGGTCGAAGCAATGAATAAGATCATCAAGTGAGGTCTCAAGATTCGATTGAAAGGATTGAAGGGCGATTGGGCAAAAGAGCTGTCGATAGCTCTCTAGTCTTAGCGAACGACCGCTCGAATGACCACATGAGAAACCTCATTCTTCTTAGCATTCAGGGCAAAATTTGTGGTACAAGTCGAGATCGAGCTCCCCTTCCAATGAGCGATGGAATTCTTGGAATCTCGAAACAAAGAGGTCTTGAAGTTGCATCTTGACTTCTTGGAAGAGGCCCACAGAACCTTTCAGCTTCACAATGTCGAGCACCATAATCGGATGGCTCGCTTCTACGACTTGAACGTCTGACCTTGCCAATTCAAGATCGGTGACCTCATCCTAAGGAAAGTCCTACAATACCATGGTGCCCTAAAATTGACTTGAGAATGGTTGTACGAGGTGAAAGTGGTTCGATGATGAGGAACTTATGTATTAGTCGACCTATCCGGAAACCCCCCCTCATCCATGGAACACTGAGAAATTTGAGACATCACTTCGATCCCAACCCAGGTCTTTCTCAAATGGTGACCTAACACTAGCACCGAGCATTCGATCGATCTCCAGTGGATGCTAGAAACTTGTTCGCCACCCGGTGCGATGCCCCGCAGTGTACGGGTCAGTTTTAGTATAGGGAATATGAATGTCGAGTGTCATCCTCAGGATTAGATTTCTAGTTTAATTGACTACCACAGATAATTACACCTCATCTTATCTAGGGAAACCATTATTGAAAAGGAAATTTAAGTTAGACTACTCCTACTCCTAGATAGGTGGAGGACACATAAGGAGAATGTGTCTTAACTCTAATTTCTACGCTTTACGACCCAAACTTTACTAAAAACGGACTTCCCTATTGCCATGCAACTATAAGCTAGGTTTACTAAGGTTCGGCTTCCTCTCTCGAGCTCAGCTAGTCTTTTACTAAACATGCAGAACCTCTCGGTCTATTACCCACACGCCTAGCAAGTTATTACGATCTCATCCTCTCTCGAACTCAGGGAAAAACCCGCTTGTCATCACGGTTCACAACAGACCCACTAGAGATAATAACACATGTTTCTCTAAAATAGACCTCTGCTCCTCTCGGTTTACATTAGCCTACTACAGTCATGCAATCGAGTTCTAATCTAGGTCTTACTCTCTCGAGCTAAGACTTAAATCATGCATCAATCTAATCCTTGATCAGAAGATTACACAGCATTAAGCATACAATTACATGAATAATCATAGGGGATAAGCAAAAGTCCATAAATTAATAAAGCGATAAACGGAGTCACAATGTGTTACAACGAGTCAAGGCGGAATTCAGCCACTCAAATTCACAATTAAAAAAAGAAATCTTAAAGAAAAACACAAAACGAAACAAGTATAGGAAAAATGGAAGAAAACTCTCAAAGACGCGTGTCCAACTCGTTCCCGACGTAAAACCCTCAATCCCGAGCCTTGGATCGCTCCGAGGACTCCATGGGGAGCTCACTCTCCTTCTGAAACACCGTGCTCCAAGTCGTTCTCTCGGTTCTCCAAATGGCCTCCCCTTTTTCGGAATGAAAAATGAACTTAAAAGAAACCCATTGCCCGCCGCGTTGAGACGCCATAAGTCAGCGTCTCAAAGCTGCCTCATGTACGATCAAAGACGTGCGGCCAATCTAACATTTAGGGCGAAAAATGATGACAGCATTGAGACGCTGAAGGACAGCGTTGAGACGCTGCTGTGGGTTGTGCAACAGAATGGGTGCTCGCGTGTGGGCGTGCGGCGTTGAGGGGCTGTGTCGAGGGGCATCACAACACTAGAGCATTGCGAGCAGATGGCTGGAGGCACGTGCGCATGGGGGGGGCGTTGAGCGACACTGGCATCAGACAGGTGAGGGGCGTGGGCGCGCCTGCGCGCTTGCGTTCGGCAGTGCGCGATGTTCTGCAGCATAACAGCATCTCAACGCTGATGATGAAATTTCCAGAAATCTAGCGAATTCCAGCGTCTCAACGCCCGAGCATAGCGTCACGATGCTGCCTCCTCGGGTCTTTTGTATTTTTGGCCTCTTTTATTATTTCCTTAGCAAAAATTGGTCTTCTTAAGCTCGTTTTTTGATCCGAACAACCTCGAATTCATCATTTCATCAAATTAAGCTCGATACCTACAAATTAACATAAAAACACATGAAAACATTGAAATTATTGAACAAAACTAGCTAAAACTAAGCCTAAGGATAGCACATTTTCATGTGCTATCAGGGCCCCACCTACTGCCAACAAATTCACTTATTTAAAATGTGATTTGCAAGGTGCGAGTAGCAAATATTATTTAATGTATGTTTAGGTAATATGTTTAAGCACCATCTACGAACGCTTCACATATGATACGAACAAGCAGCACTCACGTTAGATATGTTGGAAACAACAAACATCGCTCACGTCAAACGGAAAAAATAAGCAATTACAAAAACACCTATGGTAAGAGAGCTTAAGCAAAATAAATTTTTATTGTTTTAAGAGAAGTGAGGAGGTGGCCAAATACAAAGAAAGGCGAGGAGATTAATCCTCGTCAGAAAAAGCTTCGTCCGTCACGGCCCATGCAACGTCAAGTGTAGCCGTTGCCACCTCCGTGGGAGCTAGGTCTGCTGCCCACTCGCGCATGGAGAGGCCGCCAAGCGACCATCCTGCAGCGCCTCTACCTCATCGACCATCTTGGCGGTGACGTAGAAGCCCTCGGTAGCTAGGCAGAACGCTGTCGTCTCCTATGCTACCACTTTCTCCAATCTTGTCTAGGTCCTCCGACACTCTACTAGTGCGATGTCAATCTTCTCAATCAAAGCAAGGAAAGACATTTGCAAGGTAATCAAGTAGAGAATGAAGCGTTTCAGAGAGAAGAACAGAAGAAGAAATGAGGAAAAGAATCATTGTCGGCCCCATTATATAGACTTGAAGGAATACATCGAAAAAGTGCACCCCGAAAACCCAACTGTCATGCAAGGGGAAGCTTAAAAAAGACGCAATCCAACCGTCGCACAGCAATGACGCACCTTAAATGACAACGATTCTTAAAGGGGCGCAAAATGCCACCCATTGGGGAAGGTGTAGAGCATTGTTCGAATGGGTGCTGAGGAGCACACATGAGGCAATATCCAAAGTGCACCCAGCCCAGCGTAGTGCAGAGCAGGCTTTGGGCAAGGCGGACCACGTGGAAACAATCCCAAGTGTGTGCAGCTCGGCTTAGTGCAAAATGGGCCTCGCGCGAAGCGGCCTGGATATGGAAACAATCGCAAATCTTCGTACCTCAGCTTAGTGCAAAATAAGGCTGGCGCGAAGTAGCCCACACAGAGAACTATTCCAAGTGTATGCAGCTCGGCCTGTTGCAAAATAGACAGAGTTCAGAATGGGCCCAATGCGAGATGCCTCGTGCAAAAAACCATCCTAAGTGTGTCCAACTCGGCTATTTCACCACAAAAAAGAACTAAATTTCATTCCAAGTGAAAGGGAGTCTATCGTTTTGGTCCACAACCCCAAATATAAAAGTAGGAAAAATAAAATGGACTGAGGCACGCAGGCCTCAACACAAACACTTCAAGAAAAAATGGGTGGAACCAATGAGGAGTGCTCCTGAGCTGAGCTGGACGTCCAGGCCGTCATGATTGTTCTCTTCGCCTTCCTTCGCTAAAGATGAACGCTACCAAGCTGCCTCATACTCAACTTCGATGATAGCACGGTCCATCCCACGCCCCATGCAGTCAAGTGCGAAGGCTTTCATCTACCACGCCATGTCGCGAAACAAAGCGAATTTATCCCTAATAAATTTTGGGTTACCCATCCTACGCTCGGTCCCGATGGCCTGCTTCTTCGCCTCCACCTCTAGTAACTTGTTGCAAATCACCTCATGGGCGGCAACCTTAAACGTTAGCTTATCCTCCTTCAAGGACGCTTCTTCCAAAGCAAAGCCCAGCTTCATCTTAACCCCCACCAACTGTTCCTCAGTCACACGAAGTTTAGCCTTATCTGCAGCACTGTGCTGAGCTCGATCGTGAAGCTCGATGTTCACCATGAATGACCCAAAAAGCGCGTCACACAAGACTTAAGAAAGAGAAAACAGGCCACCAACCTTCTCTAGCCCAGTTATGAGGTGGGACACTAACTCATGAGGCTGCTGTACACTCTTAGCCAGCCATCCGACAATCATGCCTGAGCTAAACTATGCACTAGAGTGCAAAAAATGCATGCCCTCCTACCAGTCAGGCTTCCCAACAAATGGCACCTCGAACCCAAGCCTGCGTCCCATAGTAATGAGGTTGTCTCCCTCCTCAAGAGCCCATCCCCCTATAGGAGAATAGGCTGACGTCACCTCATCAGCTTCTCTGATGTTCACATGTGCATCCGTGGTGGGGATGGCATCGGCTCCGTAGAGGAGGTTGGAACTTTGACCACCACAGTAAGGGTTGCGCAAATGTGCTGCCGACGAACCGACGGCTCACCTTGATCTCCAGATGTTGGATGGGCACGGCGCTTCATGAGTAAAATTGGTCGGACATCTCATCTGCAAGGCAAAGTCCGATCGCTGAGAAAGACGGTGATTCAAGCAAAGGATGAAAGATGCGAGGGATATCTGGAACGAGAAGAAGGTGTAGCCGAAATGGCCTTAAGTTTGCTGAGGTCAGCAAAGTGTCAATATGCCTCGCTGTTGCAGGAAAATTTTGGATCACCTCAATGACAACCTAGGATTCTAAGCTCAACTGTGGAGTTCGTTCGAGAGTAGCTGCACCAAAAAAAATAGGGTGTAAGCTTGAAGTCGAACCACGGAGCCCAGTGGAGTTAAGTTATAGAGCCTTACCTAGTTCTTTGAACTCAACTAGGACGTCGTAGAAAGGTTTAGCGTCACTGTTTAGGGCTAGCGACTTGTTTGATACGAAGAACCACTTCTCATTCCACATCTTCACCAAGGTGGGATGCTTCACCAACCAACCGATGCTCGTGCTCGCAGTGGGAGGCCATGAGCTGATGTAAGCTTAGCTCGGTTCCCCCATACTTTTCCCATAGCATGAAACTACTCAGAAGTCCCCCCCCCCCCCCAATCCGTTCAGAGAAAGCTGTGCCGGAGCTAATTTGACTTCCACAAGAAACAGTTGTGCAAACGGATGCAGTGGCAACCGCCCACCCCTCTCGAACATCAATGGGTTGAAGCCCACGCACCCCACAAAAGGTCTCTCAAGCAATTCACCTTCTTCGGGGAGCCTTAGTTGAACATTGGCGGGAATAAATGTCATAGAGAACTTGGAGATACGCCAAGGCACCTTCAGAACACTTAGAAGGGCAGAATTCATCTGCCACCTCCTCAGACACATCGCGACCAGATGTAGAAGCACTCTCACCTCTCTCCGAAGACATCGAAAACAAAGATGGAAAGGAGGGTAAATGAGGCTAACTTGGAAAAGGGGCGAAAGAAGGGAACGCTTAGACCTCGGCTTGAAAAAACAAAAGTGAACAAGCTTCCAGTGAAGGAATAGCCATTTATAGCCCGCCAAAATTCACACTACTGTTCAAGTGCCATGCGCGATCAAAAAAGCAAACTCGCACCCCTACGAAAGCCTTACTTTGGAGCCCTGAATGGAGCATTTGTGTTAGTTTTTTATGTCCTACAACTCATGGCATGTAAACGTTGTAAACATATTCTATTATCAACAAAGTAGTTATTGAGGTTATTCAGTAAAGTTGTTATTGAATAAAGTAAATGATTAAGTGTAACTCTATAAATCCAATAAACGAAGAACCCATGGCTAAAACATAAGTACTTGAACTTTATGTGGAGACATAAAAGTTGATCAAGTTTAAGTAAATAGCCAAAATGGTCTATAGTATAAGGATTAGGCTAGGCACCTTATCCAGGGGATACTATGGGTCGTGGCCCACTTTGTATATGATACAAACGATGTGATCCTAGATCGTTCATGTGGAGACATGCGAGTGGGGGCGTTCTATGCAATGAGTTTGCATACGCCGGACAACGAAATAGTCATTGTTTCTTTATAACGTCGTTTACTGATAAACACTAACTAGTTTTCATATCAATGATCTAGGTAACTTGATCTTAATCCTGAGCCAACTATGAACTCCTGTTTATTCGGGATTATCCTTAGATCTGCATGGGTGAGAGAGGTTCATCATCTTCTGCTCAATATGCCTCCCATTTCAAAGGTAAGACAGTGTAAATAGCAAGGGACATAGTCTTGCAAGATGGAATTCACTTCTACCCGACTTTAGGGATAGTAGAGAGGTTGTTCCCTTAAGTGATGATTTCAAGTCTTAAACAAGTGGCCCCACCCTCTCAAGATGGAATTCACTCCTACCAGATCTGCATGGAATTCACTCCTACAGGCTTCAGTGGAGTGACCAGTTAGTTAACGAATGTTGGTTAGCTAGGTTAAAGAGTTTAACCAGTTAATTTCGAATCGTTGGAGCTCATGATCTATAGGTCCATTAGGTTCATCGGCTAGCTCACATCGGATAAAACCTTAGGACAGTGTGGTGAATGAGTTTGAAGTGTTCAAATTCGGTTTAAGAAGTGTACGTTAAATATATATGATATATTTAGCCTCTCGATATTTGATTACCAATTAAATGATCAAGGAGAGTTGAAAATAATGTTTAAATGAAATTTAAATGTTATATATATGAATAAGGATTCATATTCGGAAAAACAGGTTTTTCGAAAAATCGGGATTGGTGGTAAAATAATATTATTTTTATATTTGATATTAAAATAATTTAAAATTAAATTAAAATTATTTTTATTTATATTTATATTTTTTTAATTTATGAAATTGAATTATAACAAAAATTAAAAATGAAAAAAAAATGAAAATGAAAAAAAAAAGAAAAAGGAAAAAAGAAAAGATAATGAAAAAACATGGTTTTCCATTTTCTTTTCTTTTTTTCCTCACCTTTTGCCACCTCTCTTTTAGCTTGATACCTCACCTAATTGAGTGTCCAATTATGGTGAGTTAGTTGTGCATGAAATTCTCTTTAAATAGAGATAAAATTCGTGCACAAAAGGATTGATGATCTTGGTTAATCTTGCTTCCAAAAGTTGGTGTTCAAAGGTTGAACTCAAGCACTGCCTCCATCAATTCCCTCCCAAATTTACCACAAAGTAGGATCCCACAATTCGTTTTAAGGCCGGAGAATAGCTGAGAAGACACTAATAGTGGTCTGGGAGGTGATCGTGAACAAATCTGCTGAAAAACAAGGGAGAATTCGATCGTCAAAGGTATGGTTTCTTATTACCTATTTTCCAAGTGTAAAAAGCATGTTGTATCCATTAAATTGAGCTAATTAGAGTGCAATGTGATCCATTCTGCTACGCATGCATGTATATTACTCCTTCAATTTACAACCCGGAATATATATATATATATATATATATATATTAAATGTCATTTTAAAAAGAAAAGTAATATCAAATGATTAGATATTTAAAAACCAACCGAACAATAAAATATTTTGCAATGACAAGTTATAAAATTGCATACGTGAATGAAAAATAAAATTATAAAATAAAATAAAAGACAATTGTGGTAACCACAGCTACTAACCAGTAAGGGACCTAGTGCCAACCAGATTTCAGTTGCATAAACAACAGAACAAGAACTTGTGAGTTCGTTGGTTTGAATCTTAGACCGATCTAATCCTTGTTCCTATCCTTGGAGATGGAAAAGATCACACTATAGCACAAAAACAATCATATGAGAGAGAGAAAAGTCAAAAGTCCAATTTACAGAGAACTCAATCAAAAAAGAAAAAAAATTTACAACACATCTAACACTAAAAAAAGTACTAAGAACTCAATGTTAGAAAAGTAATTATATTTAATTTGTAAAAGCAGAAAAGAATTATGTTTGCCCAATGTTGAAACAAATTTTAGGTTAAAGACAAATCACGCAAAACAATACTGCCCAAGTTAACTCCTCCTTTATTGGGAAAGGTATATATATACTGCAGTAGGGAAAAGAATATACCCTAAACAATAATACTTGGCCCAAGAATAAGAGCCTAATAAGAAAGAGGAAAGAAATACATAAAAGGAGCCCAAGTACTACAACAAGCCCACGTGAGTTTGTTCAGCAGGAAGCAACCATTGTTTTAACTCTCCCCCTCAAACGACAGGGGGCTAGCAGAACTCAAAGTCTTGAGTGCATGCTAGAGAATTTCTTTTCAGACAGTGGCTTTGTCAATCCATCGTCCAATTGCTCGCTCATTGGTACATACCGAATTTCTAGTTGCTTTTTTTATCACTTTATCTTCGATGAAGTGGAGGTCTATTTCAACATGCTTGCTTCTTGAATGTAGGACATGATTTTCGGTTAAGGCAAAAGCACTGGTGTTATCACACCAAATCATTGGAGCAGGCGACGGAAGGAGGTTTATTTCCTTCAGGAGGAACAATATCCAACTCATCTCAGCAGCTACATGTGCCAAGGATCTATATTCGACTTTTGTACTCAAGCGGGCAACTACTTTCTATTTTCTTGAAGCCCATGAGACCAAGCAATTTCCAACGAATACAAGATAGGCAGAAATTGAGCGTCAATCATCTGGGTTGCAGGCCCAATCTGCATCTAAGAGCTCGTTAATTACAGATTGTCCCCTGCTCTGAGATGGAGACCATAGTTTTGTGCCCCCTGTAAGTACCTTAGAACTTTCTTTACATCTTTTCAATGGATTTCTGTAGGTTGTTGTATAAATTGGCTTTGTTTGTTTGTTATGAATGCTATGTATGGTCTGGTGTGAGATAAATATTGTAGGCCTCATATTGCACTTCTGTAAATTGTAGGATTTTCGAGGGGTTGACCTTCATACGCAGACAATGGACTTCCGATTATGGCTGGGGTTGTTATAAGGTTTCAAATGGTTGAGATTTAATGATGTAGTAGGTCACTAATGTATTTGTTTTGCATCAGGTACATACCACTCTCATCTCTAAGAACTTCAACTCCAAGGAAGTAGTCCAGTTCTCCAAGATCTTTTCAGGCATAGGTACTGCTTAGTTTCTTGATGAAGCTCTCAATTAGGAATTTGCAACTACCAGTCACTAAAATATCAACATAAATTAGGACTAATATAGTGTGATTACCATGGTATAAATAAAAAAGAGAGCAATTTGACTTTGAATTTCTGAGCCCCCAGCCGACTAGCGCTTTCTTTAGATTGTCATACCAAGCTCGAGGAGCTTGCTTTAGTCCATACAATGCCTTGTTTAGTTTGCACACATTATTAGGCCACCTCTGATTAATGAATCCCTCTGGCTGTAACATGTACACGTCCTCTTGTAGGATTCCATTTAGAAAGGCATTGTTAATATCGAGTTGTCTAATTCCCCAACCTTTGGCTACAGTTATAGTGAGAATTATTAGGATTGTAGGTGTCTTTATAACTGGGCTGAAAGTCTCATTGAAATCGAGTCCAGGGTGTTGATGAAAGCCATTGGCTACGAGCCTTGCCTTTAGCCTTTCAACGGTTCCATCTTGGTTGAATTTGGTCTTGAGTACCCACTTGTTGCCAACTAGATTGTTGTTCTTGGAGAAAGGAATTAAACTCTAGGTGTTGTTTTTAATAAGAGCCTTCATTTCCTTTGTCATGGCTGATTTCCAACCTACTATTTGCAAGGCCTCTTTTACTGTCTGTGGCTCAACAAGAGTGGGAAGTATGTTATGTTTATTCTGTTGTTTGTTTCCTTTAGACTGATCAAGGTAGGTGCAGATTTTAGGCTTAAAAATCCCACTTTTAGCCCTAGTTTGCATAGGATGAGAGGGTTCAACTACCACTGCTCTATTTTCTAAAATTTTCAGTGTATCCTCAGCCAACATCTCACCATTTCCAGCCCGATTTTCAGCACTATTTTCACTGATTTTTGTGTTCCCAGCTTCTGTTTCATTCAACCTCTCAACATTATCTTGATTAGGTGTTGCTTCAAGGGAGTCTAAAGATTGGACACTTGAGGAGACAGGGTCATTGTTAGGTTGAGAGTTAAGGGAATGAGTAAAGTTGGGGTTGGAGGTTGTAAGTTGATTATTGGGAACATTCAACTAAGTGACTATGGTTTCATATGACTGTTGAGTCAAGGGAGAGGTAGTGATAAAACCAGATTTGAAAGGGAATTCATGCTTATTGAAGATGACATTTCGGGAAATGTAGACACGACCATTTGTGCTTAAACACTTATAACCTTTGTGAGCTTCACTATATCCAAGGAAGACACATTTGGTGGAGTGATATTTAAATTTATGTTTTTGGTACGGTCTTAGGCATCAGAAACATGATGATCCAAAGATCTTGAAGAATTTGTAGTCTGGAACCTTTTTATAGGCCTTTTCCCATGGTGAAAGAAGATTTAAAGTGGGTGTAGGTAGGTGGTTTATTATGTAGGTAGCTGTTTGGAATGCATCCCACCAATACCTCAAGGGCATTGATGCTTGAGCTAGGAGAGAAAAACTCATTTCAACAATGTGGCGGTGTTTTCTCTCCACAATTTTGTTTTGCTCACTTGTGTGTGGACAAGGGTGGCAAAACTCAATTGCTTTGGTCTTTAGGAGAGGTGCGAAGGGCCTAAATTCTCCACCCCAATCACTTTGGATGGTTTTAATTTTTTTCTCAAATCTGTTTTCAACTAGACTTTGGTATTGGAGAAAGAAGTTAAGGGCTTCTTATTTTTGTTTAAGAGGAAAGATGTGAGTGAGTCTTGTGAAGTTATCAATGAAGCTAATGTAATAGTTATAGCCATATGAGGATATTGGTGAAGGCTCCCATAGATCACAATGTACAAGCTCAAGTGGTGCACTAGTTTGGGAGTCAGAGGGTTTAAAAGGAAGACTTTGAGATTTACCAAATTGGCAAGCATTACAAAAACTGGAATTATCATTAATGGAAATCTTTTGAATACAAGCTTTGAGAATATGGCTCAGCACCTTATCAGACAAGTGGCCTAAATGTTGATGCCATAGACTCTGGACTCTTGACTCTTTTTCAATACTAAAAACAATAGGACTAGACATGGATGAAGACTCTGGATAGACTCATGGGTTGGTGAGGGAATGTCACGAACCCGACCTCTTGATTTTTGGCTTGCCTTAGGTAAAGATAGTTGAAGTTGGTAAAGCCCGTCTCTAAGCCTCCCTTGAAGTGCCACCTTCCCTGTTAGTTTGTCCTTCACAAGCCAACAATTTGAGTGAAATTCAACAACAAGATTATTGTCAAGTGTGAGTTTAGATATGCTAAGCAAGTTTCTCTTAATATGAGGAACATATAAAATATTCTTTAGGTAGATCTGAGATTTCTCTCCACCATAGGTATTATGACCAACATTAGTAATATGAAATTTGGAACCATTGCCAACTGTGGTAGATTCATTACCTTGATAATTTGTTTGTACTTTTAAGTTGCTCAAGTCTGAGGTGACATGGTTGGAAGCACCGCTATCAGCCAACCAACTAGGATAAACAACTATTTTAGTGTGGCTATGTAGATTGATCTATGATTACTGTTGCTCTGGTTGGGAGGAACAAACTCTTGTTCGAACCTATGATAGCAAAAAAAAGTCGAGTGGCCATATTTCCCACAAACTTGACAAGTAGGTTTAGAGCCACCACTTCTATAATTGTTTCCTTTTCCACCATTTCCTCTATCTTTGTTATTTCCTTTGTTTGAGGGTTGTCATCTACTGTGACTCCCACCTTTGTTGTTGTTTTGATTGGAGTTTGTGCCCTGTCTATTGAAAGTGAGGTTAGCAGCAAGATTTCTAGAGAGAGAGATTACCTTGGTGTTATTATTAATCATGTTTAGAGTAATCAATGTGTTCTCAAAGGTGATTAGATTGACATGTAACTCTTTCCACAATAGTTCTTCCTTGTTGATTTGACAAGTGATGGGTAGATACTCTGCATCTAGGCCTGAAACAACGTAGGAAGTCAGGTCGTCTATGCCGACTGGAGCTCCAGTGAGGGCTAAATTATCCGCTACTTGTTTCATGAGTGTAAGATATTCACTCATTTTGCTTGACACTTTCCTAATATTCTGAAG
Source organism: Telfairia occidentalis (assembly GCA_026257165.2). Taxonomy (NCBI): domain Eukaryota; kingdom Viridiplantae; phylum Streptophyta; class Magnoliopsida; order Cucurbitales; family Cucurbitaceae; genus Telfairia; species Telfairia occidentalis. The sequence continues at coordinate 3,052,877 of JAOANK020000059.1, read as the reverse complement.
AAATGCCTTACGTTGTTGTTTTCTTGCATGGTTTGTAGAGCTAAATAGATCTTCAAGTGCTTTCCAAACCTGCATTGAGGTTGTGTAGTTGATGATTTCTGATGCAATGTCGGCATCATGGACCCATATAGCCATCCAAGTAAGGCTTGATCCATCCTTGCCCACTCTTCAAACGAGGGGTTGATGGTGAGTTTTGAGGTCCCTGCATTTTGTGAACTTGTGGCAACATGTTCAGCTAGTTGTTCTTTGGTTCCAAGTATGTAACCATCTAGTTTTTAACCTCTCAACACTGCTAGGACCATCTTTTTCCACAACATATAGTTTTTTTCATCCAACTTATATAGTGAGCATTTGTGGATAGAGGATTTCCAAATGGGTGAATGGATGTCGGATTGATGGTGTTAATTGTTACACCAGTAGCCGCAGCAGCAAGAGTTGAATTTCCTCATGTCCTCGTCTTTGTTGTGCTGTTGGCATCAGAAGGAGTGGTCATATCGAATAGAAAGGAGGGAGGCGATACAACCTAGCTTTGATACCAAGACAAATTTTAGGTTAAAGACAAATCACGAAAACAATACTGCCCAAGTTAACTTCTCATTTATTGGGAAGGGGATCTATATAGCAGTAGGGAAAAGAATAAACCCTAAACAATAATACTTGGCTCAAGAATAAGAGCCCAATAAGGAAGAGGAAAGAAACACATAAAAGGAACCCAAGTAATACAACAAGACCACGTGAGTTTGTTAAGCAGGAAGCAACCTTTGTTTTAAAAGTTAGAACTAATTTGAAACACAACGATAGAATTCAATTTAGAAAAAATTAGTATATTGTGAAATAAGGTAGAGAAAGTACAACGATATATTTAATTTTAAAATGTAAAGGATGAATGAGAAGATCTTGCATTTTTTTTCTAAAATAACTGGAGTGAAAATAGAAAAAGCATAAACTAAATTGTAATATCTTAGAGAGAGCATAGGAAAAAAAAACTAATTTTTTATATGTAACTAAATCTTTTTATTATTTTTTTTAAAGCATGCATCGGCAGAAATTTGGGTTGGAGGACAGCCACGACAAGGAAAAATTATTGGGATAACAATATATATAGCCATTAAAAATAGGTCATTTTAAAATGGCCAAACAGCCGTATATTATGAAGAATGTCCAAGTTAAAAATAAGAGCATTTCAGTTAAATTTAGCAATTACCCTTAGAATGAGCATTTCTTTTACAACCCAATTTTATAGTAGAATTGTACCATAACATAAATATAAAAAAAATAATACCAATAATTTAGGGAATACAAAAAAATATTAAAGAAAGCCTATAATCGAGGAAATAAAATGAAAAAAGTCAAATATAATAAAAATTTGAATCAAAAGGTAAATATCTAAACTTTAAAATTTTTCAACAAAGCAATCAAAATCAAATAACTATAGATAGAAATTTGAATCAGAATCCTTATTCAAAATAGATATAAAATTTTAAAAATATAATTAATATCTTTAAAATAATTAATACGAGGAGTGCAAATACATTGTAATAGGCATATCTTGAAACAATCTTATTCCAAAAATACTCATATTCCAACAATACTCTTAAACAATCTCTGTTATTCCAAAAATACTCCCTAAATACTCTATGCTATCCCAAGAACGCTCCCCAAATACTATCTACTAGCTATTCACCTTGTTTCTTTAAGTTGAAACAATCTTTAAGTGGTATTTTAAGTTGTAAAAACTTTGTAATGTGGAATAGAAAATTACTCTCTAAATACTTTTGCTAGCTACGTACTGATCTCTAAATACTCTCTATTATTCCCAAAATACTCTCTTTAGCTTAGACTATTTTAATCAAAAAATATTTTTTTGGTGTTGGGTGTTTGCTATGTTATTTTCCTTTGTTGCATAAGAAAATTTTGCCTAAGAATTTTCTCACCTTTTGATAGCAAAAATGATGTATTGTATATTGTCTCTTCTATGAAACGTGGAGATAGGAGTTGATGACTTGGCCATGAGAAGTAGAAGAAGAAGCCACAAAAATCATGTTATATACTCATTGTAACTCTTATGAAGATGCCCAAACGTGGATATGAGAGTCAATGACTCTACTTTGAGAAATAGAAAAAGTCATTTTACTATCTGTTTTTGGGGAATTGAGATGCGAAGAAGGGCTTTCTAGGAGAAGACGAGGATGAAGAAAAATGTAGATAATAAATAATTATTCGATTGAGAACAAAATCTATAATTAAAAAAATCGAAAAAGATAAAATTGAGGAGAGAATTCAAATATTGAAAAAGACAAAAGGAGAAAGAATATAACAAAAATAGAAAACCTTTAGAATTAGGAGAAAGGTGAGGAAAAATTCTTTCGAATTCAAAAGGAATAACTGAATAAAAAAGGGTAAAATGGTGGTCTAAAGCAAAAATATTAAACCGTTTGAGAAAAACAAAATGATATTGTTTCATTATTAGAAGTAATTTAGCAATTTTTCAAAATGGAGAGGTAAAAAAAGACACTCTAGTCTAATTTCTCAAATTCAATAAGCGGCCTCTTGGTTAGGAGATTTATCTTTAACCAATTTACCTATGCTCGGTTTAGCGAGGTGGAAGAGGCTTTAGGTATGGGAAAGTGACCATTTTTTTTCACTACATGGGAAAGTGACGGTTACAAGACATAAAATTTAATATTATAATTAAATTTCGAACTTTATAGGAGTTCCCACAGTTACAAATTAAGTTTTATAATTAATTAAATTGGTTTAAACGTTACAAACTTATTAACTCTCTGAAGGGTACAATTTAATATATATTCAATTTTTTATGCACTCGAACATCATTACTTCAACCCACTTAGCCACTGACACTCTATATTATCTCTACTTAAACTATCTTAAATTTCCATCTGATTGATAATCTTGGTAATTCGGATATGTTTTTAGTTTAGTTTTTTGAATGCTATTAAAAAAAAAAGAAAATGTTTCTCTGAACCACGAAAATTGAGAAGATAAAATCCAGAAAACAGGTCATTGACCACTTAGTCCAGAAAAAGAATGATTATTAAATATGAAAACAATTCGAGGCGAGCTGGGTCCCAAAGAAAGTTGTTCAAAAGACTTCTTTTTATAGTTTTCACACTGACATTCGTCTCCGTCCCTCTATAAAATTGTCTTCAATTCCATTTTCTTTTCCATTAAGGAGAGAAAAAATGGACTCTGGAGTCTCATCCTTCAGCTTCAGCTTCGTTTTCTTCATCTTATCAATATTGGTGTCTGTATGTTTTAGAGTTTCGCATTGTGGGTTAGTGCCTGCAGTCTACGTGTTCGGAGACTCGCTGGTGGACGTTGGAAATAACAACTACTTGAAGCTTTCAATAGCCAAAGCCAACTTTCCCCACAACGGACTTGACTTTCCCACCAAAACCCCCACTGGAAGGTTCTGTAATGGCAAGAATGTTGCGGATTATTTTGGTAAACTACTCTTTGCTAAGCCTCTTCAGTTTTTCTTAACACACACACACACTCGACACATTTAATTTTTTTTTTATAAAAAAAAATTATAAAAAAAAAAAAAAGATAAAGAAACAACCTTACACTTAGGAATCAAATTTCCATTGATTTGAAAAAAATTCTCCACATATTTGTTTTGTTATTTTTTTTCGATTAAACTTATATAATCTTAAAGTCATAAACACTTTGGTTGCATTTAAGGTGTGTTTAGTATAATTTTTAAACTATTTATTGATAGAAAAAATTATTTTTTCTAAAATTAACAATTTTCTGTTAAAATTTTAAAAAATACTTTTAACTAATTAAAAATATTTTTTAAAAATTTTAATAATAAAAAGTGGTTGAAAATATCTAAAAACGTATAAAATACATTTAAACTTTTTAAATTTAAGCATTTAATTAATTTTCTTCCAAAAAAATTTATATAATAAATATTTTATTTAAAAACATTTTTTAAAGAAGTTATACCAAACATGCCAATTTGATTTCATTTAATGGATTTTTTCTTTTTTTTTTTAGTCAATCAATTCAATTAATTTCGTTCCAACCTGCGCAATAGGTTTTGAACTTTTAAAAAAAAAAAACTCAATTGGTTTGGTTTTTTTTGTCAAAAGGCTAGTTTCAATCAATTTTCAATCTTTCTAGAAAAAACAAATAGAGAGAGAGGAGAGATTCAAACTTACTATCCATTAAAAAAAAATTAAAATCTCAACTAATTAAACTTTTTCTTATTGTTTTCTGACCAAAAGATTATGGATTCGAGTCCTCCTTTTAATATATTGAACTCAAAAAAGAAATCTTTTTTGGTAATTATTATTATTTTTGTTATTTAATAAATGACATAACCACATGCCTTTTTGATATACTTTATTTTAAAATCTTAAATCAATATTATACATTTTATTTCAATAAAATCTTGACCTTTCACATTTTTATTAGTTGATAAATGTTACTATCTCTCTATCTTATGGTCGCTTGACAATTTAATTTAAACCCAAAAAAGCACCATCTTTGGATATCGCCATATGGGATCACACGTGTCCATGTGCATTCATTGCAACAAATCGTGCGAGGCACTACCTTACATTATATCAAAGCTAAAGCCTTTCCACTCCAAAAAAAAAAAAAAAAAAAAGCGCTGAAGCCTTCTTATTATTATTATTTGGGTTTTTTTAAAGAAAAAATTACTTTAATTTTAATATATTTTTCACGAAAGTTGTTTATGTTGTTTTATTTTCATTTTATTCTTAATAATACTTCTTTCTTAAATTTTTCAATAATCAAAATAATTTGAAAAATTCCAAAAGTAGATAGATAAAAGAATATTTAAAGAAAAAGTACTTAACTAATTGGATATTTGTAATATGTAGCAATTTTTTTTTTTTTTGCTATATTTACAAATATAGAAATCAGTTTTAAGTTTTGTAAATATAGCAATTTTTTTAAATCAAATTTTTGTTTTTATTATTATTCCAATTTTACTCTTTTTATTTTCAAATCAGCGATATAACTAATATGAACTATATCAATAATATATATATATCGTTCATATACTTATATTAAGTATATCAATGGTATACTAAATCAAAGATATACTCAATATGAAGCATATCAATGATATACTAAGTCAACGTTTTCATATTCTTGTTCTCACTCTTCTTATTCAAAAAATTAATTTTCCATTCATCACTTCCTTTTTCTTATTCAGTTTCTAGTTTATTTTTTCATTGATTCTTTATAAAAAACAAAAAATTACTATATCTTATAGAAAAATCATTAGCCGTAGTCACAATAGGATCATTGAAAACTAGACAGAAAAAAATTGATTGAAGATTAGCTATTTAACAATAAATCAGTGATATATCTATTACTAATTACGTTCATATGCTTCATATAGCGTATATCAAGAAAATAGTATATCAAGTATATTAATGGTATATCACTAATATTACTGATATAATACTAAATATATCGTTGATATACTTCTTATTACATATATATATCAAAAAAATAGTATATCAACAATATATTTTATATCATATATATCAATGATATATCAATAATGTATCAATAGTGACTCACTAATATTACTGCTATATCTAATATAAATTTGCATGTCTTAAAAAATCCACCCTTTTAAGGGTATTCTAGATTTTTTTTTTTCATTTTAGGTTGGGGTGAATTTGATTTTTTGTCTATATTTGCAAAATATAAAAGCGTAGTTGCTAGATTTGCAATATTCTGTAATTAATTTTTTCCAAAAGTATTTATAGAGAAAATGTTTCATTTAAAAATATTGCTTTTTAAAAGACACCAAAAATTCAATATTTTTAAAAAAAATCTCTCTATGTAAAATTACATCTTGAGTGAGTGCATAAAAATGTTTTCTGTAAGATCATGATTGGATGTGATATTTGTTAATTTGAGCATAACTCAATAGTGTACATATATATCTTCTCTGACGGAAGATTCAAATCTCCAGCTACACATTTGTTGAACTTAAAATTTACAGGAAATAAATTGTTTTTGTGTGACAAGTAATCATGCAGCTTCCTTCTCAAGAAAATGTTCAATTAATAAATATAGATTTTTTGAGTAAGATTATAATTCTCCATCACGTAGACAGTTTTCCTTAGCTATTGACGAAAAACTCTAGGAAGTTCTTTTATGTGAGACAAAAAAACCGAAGTCAAATTTCCAAGAAAACAAAATTAAAGAAATTAATTAAATTTGACTATTATTTTGAATATAATTGATATATGTGGATGTACACCAATTCAGAATAATAGTGGTCCATGTATACAAGCATTCATCGAGGAAATGAAAATCTAATACATATCCTATTAGGTTTGTATGAAATGATTTTATAAATAAATTAATGGTAAGAAAAGAAATAAATTTAAAGACTAAAATCTAAAAACTAAAACAAAAGGTTTAATCGGTTGCACTGTCATTTTCATAAATAGTAGAGGTATGGAGGAAGATTGAATCCAAAGGAATGATTTGTGCATTTTTGTTTTTGTTTTTCTGTTTATTGAAAATTTTATTTAATGAATATATGATTGAAATTTTGAGCAGCTGAGAAGGTGGGCTTACCGACTTCACCACCATATCTGTCCCTTGTATCCAAGTTTGGAAAGATTAGGAACACGACATCGTTTACAACAGGCGTGAGCTTCGCTTCTGGAGGAGCGGGAATTTTTAACGAAACAAATAAACTTTTTGTAATTTCCCCCATTCTCCATTCAAAATATGAAGGGAGCAAACAAAATAGAAAATAATTTTTTTTTTTTTTTTGGGGTTTTTCTAAATTGTTTCAGAAGCAATCGATAGCCATGGACCAACAAATAGACTTGTATTCGTCAGTGTACCGATTTGTAGTAGAAAAGTTGGGAATGTCGGCAGCGCAGGCGCATCTTTCAAAATCTCTCTTCACCGTTGTGATTGGAAGCAATGATGTGTTTGGGTATCATCGGTCGTCTGATCTGCGTAACAAATACTCTCCACAACAATACGTGGACTTGATGGCCTCCACCCTGGAATCACAACTTCAGGTATAATTTTTTTATGGATTCACTTAACCTATTATTTTTACTCTCTAAAACGAATTTTAGGAATTAAAGTATTTTTATTAAAACTTCAACAACCGCTAAATTTAAATTTTAGGGACCATAAATATATTTTACTTTCTTTTGTTAGGTAATCTGTTGAATTGATTTTATGGCTGTGATTTCACAACCTTTTCTTTTTTATAATAAAAATCAAATATTATGATAAAAAAGAAAATAAGGGAACTTAATCAGTAAGATAAGATTTGAATGGCAGTCACTTCCCTACGATAAGATAACAGCGAGAAAGAGAAATCCAATAATTTCTATTTTAAAAAGTTGTAAAGCTGATTTAAGTTTTAACTTATCTGTAGAGGTGCAAGCTCAACCTGCCAAAATCGACCAAACCTACCGAAATCGACGGCGGTTCGGGTTGGCGGTTTCGGTTTTTGTATAGAGAAAATCGATCAAATTTAGTCGGTTTCGGATTTTGCATTGCCAAAATCGACTAAACCCAAAACCGACCGACTATATATATTTATAAGCATAAAATATTACTAAAAGTATTTAGTATCATAGATAGTTTAGCAATTCCCTTAGTAAATTAGAGGGTGTGGGATTGAGCCTTCATAATACCAATTTTTTCCTTTAAACGGTGAAATATATTAATAATATATATATTAAAATTCCAAATAATTTAATAAAAATGTATTGTAGCACAGTTGGTTGCTCCTCTCTCTTGCTAATTAAGAGTGTTTAGGCTTAAGTCTTAGAAGATGCAATTTTTTTCAACAAATTATTCAGAAACGGTGAACCGCCAAACCGAACCGATCGAATCATCGATTTGAGCTGTTCGGTTCGGTTCTTGATATTTCTTCAATATTCTAATCGGTTCGGCTCGGTTTGAGCCCAAACCGAACCGAACCGATTACACCCCTACTTATCTGGTTTGTTTATAGTTTTACTTTTACTTCACCTACTTGAGAAATAGGGTTATTTATTCATATTTTCTTCTTTTTTTTTTTCCCTTAGTTTTTAGCTACTATCTGCATTCGGAAAATAAAACACAGCTTTGAAAATTTTATGAACATTTTCTTTTTGTCTACTTTGTAAGGAAATTTTTTCAATCTTTAACAATTTTTTAAAAAAGAGTAAAATTCGCTAAACATGGTAATTATTATTAAACAACCTTGTTACTAGGCTGATAATAATTCAACACGTCAAGATATTAACAACTGTTTTAAAAGTGGTAGTAGATTTTAAGTAAACTTTTAATTTTTACTCCTGAACTTATTTACTTTACATCATTTTTCACCATAAACTTTTAATTTCATTAAAGATCCTAGACTTGATAAGTATAGCAATTTTAACATTTTATTTAATTTTCGCTAATTCCCTCATTAATTTTAACAAAAAAATAATGTAAAAATTTTCCTAAACTCACTAATTTCAATAGAATAAAGCATTGTTCAAAATTATCAAACCGAGCATAACCAACTACTTAAAGGTCGACAGATCCACGTTGGGACTAGGGACACGTGCTCCCCTCAATTTTTTTATATATTTATTTTTAAATTTATAGTTTACTAGATGCAAAAGTTGTTATATATAAAATCGGTCACAATCAAATCGGTCATTGTGATTGTTGTGTGCCTCCTTGGCCTGTTGAACAGTAGGTCTTAGGTTCAATTTTTTTTCTTTATAAAGTTTTTTGTTTAACAAATTTTTTAATTTCAATTTTTTCGTTTAAAATTTCTATTCTCTCCAACATTTCTAATATCTCTCTGTTATTAATATTCTCAATCTAATATATCTTCCACTCTTTTAATCCTTATTCGTCTAAATCTTTTTTTCTCTATTTTTTTCTTTACAAAAATATATATCTATAATTCTCTAAACTTTTATTTTCATATATCTTCATATTTTCTCTTTCTAACTTGTCTCTCAATTTATTGACTTTTCAACAAACATTTCAAAAAATATAAAACCAAAAATTGTAATATTACAAAATGGTTTATTATAGTTTGCTAATACTAAATACCTTTAATATTACATAATCATAATGTTGTATATTAATTCATCTAAAACTATATTCAATTCAATTTGTGCTCCTTGACATAAATTTATGGATCCGCCCTTGCTTAGAAGCCAACCAAGAAGTCATGGAGTTCAAATCTCTCCACCCCACATGTTGTTGAACTAAAAAAAACTGTATTGCACAAAATTAAGTTCAATTAATGTAGAAATTAACCAATAAATAACTTTGCTAAAAACTCATAAATTTCAACAAAAATTTAGCTCTAGTGTCAACTTTTTTTTTTGGTAACTCTATCAATTTTGTTCTTGTAAAATTTGAGATTGTAATAGTACTAGAAAAGAAGTATGATAAGGAGCAAAGTTTTGTAGCTTGGTTGAATAAGAAACAAAAAAAATCAATGTAACTGAATGGCAGCGATTACACGGGTATGGAGCAAGAAAATATGTGGTGGCTGGAGTTGGATTAGTGGGGTGCGCTCCATCACAAAGGAAGAGAAGCAAAACAGGCGAATGCGATGCGGAAGTCAATAACTGGGTGGAACAGTACAACCTCGCCGTAAAATCAATGTTGCACAGACTCAAAATGGAGCTCAACGACTTTGCTTTCTCGTACTTCGATGTATATGCACTCATCTCCAACTTCGTTACCACACCATCTTCTTATGGTAATCCATTCTTTTTTTTTTTTGTTTTATTACTGCATTAAATTTATCTTTGCCTATCAACTGAAGCTTTTGAGTGGAGTGTTGATTTAACAGCAACAATATATGGGCTCATGAAGGTTGGCAATTGAGCACCAATTTTAATATTTTTGTGATTTCAGGATTCACAGAGATTAGAAGTGCTTGTTGTGGGCTTGGGAACCTGAATGCAGATATTCCTTGCTTACCAATCGCAACTTTTTGCTCAAACAGAAACAACCACCTCTTTTGGGATCTCTATCATCCTACCCAAGAAGCCAATCGCCTCTTTGCTAATTATATATTTGATGGTCCATTTACATACCCACTCAATGTCAACCAACTCATTGCTCTTTAACCCCCACACACATTATCTAATTACAGTGTTACTGTAGGAACCCACAAGGAAAAAAAATATATGTATGGGCCACAAATGTATTACCATACCTCTTTTGGTACAGAGGAAGTAAGTTAAAATATTTTGGTAATATTCTTAGCTTGTTATTGATGCTTCTTTAATTTCTAAAAAAATTATGGTTCGTATATATTTTCTATTTATTGAAAAGAGAAATAGGAATGAATCTTAAGGCTAATGCATAAATAAAACAACATTATGACCATGACACATATGAATTCTTTCTCTCGTCCACCACGACCGTTATTGCCGTTACTTGAAAAAAAAAATAACATAAAAAGGTTGAGTATTTTAACAAATACCCCCTAAGTAACCTCACCTACAGAGTCAGACTCACATACACACACAATCATACAAACTCAATATGTAGTCTTTTAGGACCTATCATTTCAATGGTTGATAGTATACTGTATTTATCATGTTGGGTAAACAACTTTTTTTACCCTACCATGGTATCATCTCACTTTGAGTTCGAGTGTTGGACCCTCAATTTAAATGGGGGAAGTCGACTGTAACTGATGTTTGATGACACTCATTCAGCACCACTGAATTCCCACCCAACACCGACCGTTTGGATGTGGGAGGTAGTTGTCACCTTCTTTTAAATCATGGTTCATGCAAGGTCCCACATACATACGACATGAAATCTTAACATCTACAACATGCATGTCGTATCAAAATAAGCATCGCCACATCACAATTTAGCAAACAATTTCCAAGGATGCTTATATACATAGTAAGATATCCCTAAGTATATCAAGTCATAAGTGCCACATCAGATATCCTAGTTTGCTATTTCATACATGACATAATTTACTATTAACAAGATACCATGCAAACATACATATAGAACATTTGTATGCATACATCATTCAACCTAAGCCCTTACGGGTCCATAAGTGAAGTCACTTAATCCTATACGCTTCCCTAAAGAACCAATCAAAGCACAGTTGGTCAACATAAGGTTAAACATAAAATTTACTTAGAAAGTTATCTTAAAACTAATTTTTAACGCATTTCGAGGCTACATAAAGGGGCAATACACCAAAGGTTGCTTACTGATTAGGAACACCGTCCCCACATGCCACCACAAGCTCCACCGATTTTCTAGTTAGGAACCCTCAGACCTAAAACTTCAAGTCACTACAGTTCCAACGCCACCGACCACGCCCTGAACATAGGCTCCAAGCGCTCACACGCGCGGCCTAAACTCTGCGCATGTGGCTCACGCACCGCCTGCGGCTAGATTTTTCCTCTAGCGCGTGAGGGTCCACCACTACTCCAATTGACGTCCCGTTTTCACCAATGTGTAGATCTGGTCCTCGAGGTCCTGTTCCACCTTTCGTTGAACTAAAAAAAAATAACTTTTTGGCTGAAAAAAGGAGGAAAAACGTGATTATTGGCCATACCAAACAAAACCAAAAAACTACATACAAACTAACGATTTTACCTTCTAGATCCTATTCTCCCCACTAGTCTTAGTCGCGCACTGCCAGAAATGAGAAAACCCACTTGGTTTGTGAAAGAAAGCGACGAGAAAAGACTCCCAAAACACAAGAACACCTACCAAAATTTTTGCCGGCGATCCCGAACACTCTAACTAGAACTGGACCAGCTGTTTTCTGAAGATGCTACTGCTGGAAAATTGTGGCCAAAGGGAAGACTCCAAAAGGAGGAAAAAATCGAGAGGCTGGGAGAGAAATCAAGATTTCCCTTTTTTTCTTTTGGCAAAAATAAAAGTGAAGGTGACTAGGGTATATCTTATTCTTATATAGGATACACCTTAGAATCCTAACCCTAACCTCCTCTAGGCTTATTTACAAAAATGCCACCAAGCCAAATTATTCTTATTTCCTTTTTTTTTAAAACAAAAATCCTCAAAACAAAATACTTAATACCCTTCAAATTAACCAAATTTATTCCTCCAATTCACCACTTTTATTCTTCAAAAATTTATAACTTAAAAAATA
>JAOANK020000059.1:3020333-3035877 GCA_026257165.2 Telfairia occidentalis | reverse complement strand
TTTCCTTATTTATTTTGAGCTAATTAGAGTGTATAGATCTTTATTCCGCTGCGCATGCATCTTGATGTATCCTACACTTGGCTGGTAAAAGAAAAGAGGATTTAACTACAGTGAAGGAGTATCTCAAAGTTGAATTTGAAATGAAGGACCTAGGTGCGTCAAAACGGATCCTAGGGATGGAAATCTCAAGAAATTGGGAAGAAAACTCCTTACACATAAGTCAAACATCCTATTGCTGCAAAATACTGAAGAAGTACAAAATGTCAGAATCAAAGATAGTTTCAACGCCTTTGGCTCAACATTTTAAGTTATCTTCAGCCAACAGTCCCACTGAAAGTAATATAGAACCAAAAAAAAAATACATGAGTACTATTCCTTATGCCCAAGTGGTAGGGATTCTTATGTATCTAATGATTTGTACAAGACCTGATTTAGCCTATTCAACAAGCCTGATTTGCAGATTTATGGCTGATCCAGGGAAAAGACATTGGGAGGCTGCAAAATGGGTTCTAAGGTATCTTAAAGGAACTCAAAACTACTCCCTTCATTACCAAAAGACAGAAGACTGTGACAATACTCTATATGGATTTGTGGATTTTGATTATGCAGGTGACCTTGACAAAAGGAGGTCTCTCAGTGGCTACATCTTCTTAATTGGTACAAATGTAATAAGCTAGAAAGCCATTTTACAACCAGTTGTGGCCTTATCATCTACAGAAGCAGAGTTCATAGCACTCTCCGAAGCTGTAAAAGAGGGCATTTGGTTAAAAGGTCTCTTAACTGACCTTGGCTTGAAGCAAAACTCAATCAAAATATTTTGTGATAATCAAAGTACAATCCACTTATCCAAGAATCAACAATTTCACAGCAGAACCAAACATGTTTATATTAAATATCACTTCATCAGGGAGAAAATTGAAGCTGGAATTATTGAGGTAATAAAAGTTCATACCTTTGAAAATCTAGCTGACATGCTGACGAAGGTAGTACCTCAGTCCAAGCTCAAATTTTTTCTAAAATCAACTGGACTCTTTCCTTCTGAAAAAGGGTGAATAAGACCTAAAAAAAAGGAGAAAAGGGACGACACTTATTGATTTTCTTCAGATTGCTTTTCAAAGGTGGAGATTGTTATATTCATAGTTGAAAATCCTCTGAAGCATTAAATAGATGAAGTTACAACACAGTAATTACTCACTTCTTTAAATAGTTTTTTCTTATCTAATGTATTTTTGTTAGAAGCTATAAATAAGTGAGGGGGTAAAGTCCTATGGGTAATAGACTAACCTTTGTGTCTCTGTAAGATCCATCTTCAAGAAAGCTCTTAATAGATCTGTCTTTCACAGTGGATGTAGGCTTGATTGCCGAACCACTATAATTTCCTTTGCGTCTATTATCTTCCTTCTCTCTCTTATTTTTCCATATTCTCTCACTGCTATTTCTATCATTCTGATTTGTCATTATTCAGAAAACTCAAAAATAAGGTTCTGTTTTCTGTTCAATGGATGCAGCATGAAAACTTGAAATTAATCGTGGAGCAATAGCAAAGGATTTTTAATCGTTGTTAGATGAATCCAATCGCGGCAATAATAGGAAAATAAATTAATTGGCAGAAGGAGATTGAGCAAAAATGGCAATAATAGGGGAAAAAAAATTCAATGGTAGTGAGATGGAGCGAGTAAAGAAAACCCAATGGAAGAATGAGAATTAAATGTGGAGATCTGCAAGGAGATGAAGCAAAGAAAAAACAAAGCAGACTTTCCACGATCAACGACAGCGATACTACTCAGAAGTTACTGGTGGCCTACCCAAAAAAAAACTTCCTAATCAATTTTTAGACGATTATCCATGGCAAAGGAAAGAAAAAAAAAAGATCTTTTGCAAGACAAATACTTTTATGTGATTCCGACGGTGAAAGATTTCAAGAAAAAAAAAACTTAAAATATTTAGGCCTATCTAAATCGTGAAAAAAGAATCTAAAAATAATTTTTAAAAAGTTTTAATTAATCTTACTAATAATTCTAAATTTAAAATTAAAGATTGCATTAATTTAAAAGGATATTGAAAATATTGTTTCAAAATTGAAATCAAATCATTAATGAATGATTTAAAGATAAAAAATTATAATAGATAGAAAAATTGGTTGACACATTTGCAAATATGTCACATAGAAAAATAATTTACAAATATGACAAATATGTAAATTTCACATATCATTGATAGATGTCATAATATCATTGATAGACATGCATTGTTGATAGACCAATTTTATATCTATTAGTGATAGAAATCTATCATCGACATACCATTTTTACTTCAATCAGTGATTACCCATTTTCAAGCACTAATAGGCCATTGTTACTTTAATTAGTGATAAATGTCTATCACTGATAGACTACTATTTTTGCTTCGATCAGTGATTTATGTCTACACTAATAAATAATTTTTACATTTATCAGTAATATACGCTATCAATAATCAATGATAAACCAATAATTGTTCTTTTTTCCTCTCTGGTAGATTCATTCTGATTGGAATTCTATATAGATTACGATGAATGTATTACCTCCCACCAGTTATAAAATGATGTAATATCAATGGTTGACTATTTTTTATATTGATTATAAGTAATTGATTACTTTACTTTTTATTTCTTCATATTATAAGTAGTCTATCACTTATAATAATCTATCATATATCAGTCTATTAGTGATGAACTTCAATCTCAAATAAATCAGATACCATCAATTGGTGTATTGATAAGTCACACAAAATTTAATCGTTATCACATGTAAATTTTCACCAGTTATACAATGAAATAATATCACTGATTGACATTTCTCATATTGATGATTATAAATTTTCAGATGGCAAAATTAGATATCATCAATACTTTATTTTTTCATATTATAAGTAGTCTATCACTAAAAAAGCATATCAAAGTTATATTAGCCTATAAAAAAAGTCATATATTCATTCTATTTGGGACAATCACTAATTGAAGTTTATCAATAAGTTTTTTCATGTTAATTATAATTAGTTGAATAACATATTAGTGATATATGTCTATCCATATATAAAGTACATGTTAGTTGTGATAATCTATTGCTGATAGAGTTATATCAAAACTAACTTATAGTCTATCATTGATATACGCCAATAAGAGATAAACTACTTATTTTAATTATAATTTCAGTTTGTAACTAACCTATTTAAATCAATAATCATCATATAAAGACTAATCAAATTGTATATACATGAACATCAATATAGTTATAGGATAAACATGTTCAAATTCAATAGAAAAGCAACATTAACATAATTTGAGTCTATTGGTAATAGACTCAAATTGAAAATTGTGAGTAATAGGAGAAATTGTGGGAAATCATAAACTTTTCGAAAGAAAACATTTTTTGTAGGCGAGACTATTATTTTAAGGCTTTTTGGACTTTTGAAAAATAATTTGTCATATTTGCAAATACTTTTATTATTATTATTATTATTATTATTATTATTATTATTTTGCTATAAATGCTATTATTTTGGGTCTAGTTGCTATATTTACAACCAACCTAATTTAGATGGTATACTAATGATAGACCTAAAAGCAAATAAGTAATGCAAACCATCATTGAGATAAAAAAACAGAATCAGCATGCAATGGTAGATCTAATAACAAATGAGCATGCAAACAATTATTGATAAAAATTAATGTCAAATATCACTTATGTACTTTGTTTTTATATTCAATTGATATGATATATCAAGGATAGACATTATAGGGAATGAGCATGCAAGCATTAACCAACAAAAAACGAAAAGTACCACAAATTTACCATTTTGTATCTATTGACATGACTAAATTGATGATTGAACTAATAATAAAGGAGCATACCAACAATCATTGATAGAAAACAATTTTAAATACCAATAATATACTATTTTTAATTTTATTGATATTATATATTAGTGATAAACCTAATAGAAAAAGAGCATGCAAAGAATTATTGTTAGAAAATGACGAAGGTTGATTACTATTAACATACAATTTATTTCTTTATTGATAATATATATCAATATATTAGTGATAAGCCGAATAATAAATGAATATACAAATAATCTATGATAAATGTTTATCACTCATAAATCTCAATGACATCCATTATTAATAGAGGTCTATTTGATAGAGGCTTATAAGTGGCAATCATTTATCAGGTCTACCAATGACAATCGCGGATAGACCTATGATATTGAGATGTTGATGAATTTTTTTACCATATTTGTAAATCTTTTCAATTTGTGCTAGATTTACTATTATTTTAGATCAATAGTTATATATGCAATTGTTACCTTAAATGTGAAAATTTAACTTAAATTTATAATATTATATAAAAATAAATAAATTGAATAAATTAGGACACTTTGAAAAAAATAAAAGCTGCTAGAATGTTTAAAATTTGAAAAATAAATTGTGAAAATGAAGTTTTGTAAAAAGGGTTTCTAAAACAATCTTTCCACCACAATTTCTAATTTTTGTTTTATCTTTTATCTTTTTTTTCTCTCTCGTCCCTTCTTCTTTCCCTGTCTTCCCTCCCCTTTCCTTTCCCAGCTTCGTTTTGCTTTTCATCTAGGTAGTTCGAAAGAAGAAAAAAAAAAGAAGGGTATATGCGGCGGAGGGGAAAGCCGTCAACAGAAATTTTTGAGAAAAAGTAAGATGCAGTAGCATGAGAGAGGGAGGAGAGGAGAAAAAAATTGGGAGAAGAAAGAGAGAGATGAAAGAAATAAATGGAGAGAAGAAAGGGAAGGGAACCTCTTTCTTCAGAAATTTAGGTTGCTTCTTTCTTATGGTTTCTATGCAACTTCTTGTGGTTGTGGGTAAGCTTTCGATTTTTCACCTATTTTGCTAATTTTCTTTCTCAGGTTGTGCCAGGTGCGAATGTGTGCTTTGGTTCTCCTTGATCGTGACTTTCTAAAAATTGGTCTACGAATAGAACTGCTAGGTCGGTGAAGAAATTGATGGGTCCCTTCTGACATGCTCTGGTACCAGTTATGAGTTAAATCGGATGCACCGCATTTGGTTGGGTGTCCACACCCTTCTCAACATGCTCAATAGGGTCCATCGTTCTATCATACTTGTCGACCACGACAGTCTTCATCTTTTCCGAGAGGTTTGCCTTCATTACCTCCACCGTGAATGGCTCCTTTTCAAACTTGCGGAGCTCCTGAGTGGAGGTGGCCCCTTGTCCTTCTTTGGCTAGCTTGGCTCGAAGTTCCTTCCATAGATCGGCCTTCATCTTGTTGAACTCATGCTTCCACAAGTCCGCCATCGAAACAAGATACTCCTCAAGTCTTTAGCTTGCCATATCATGCTAAAGCACTACTTGTTATTCTAATGATATTAGCATGTCATGTCAATATTAAGAAATGATAATAAAACAATGACTTGCTATAAAAATAAAAATCAGAAAGGTTCAAGGACGACAATTGAAATTTAAAAAAATTGATTTGAACAAGTCTAAGCAACCCGCGCACACAGATAGCATGGGGTATAATTCCATAGACAAAACTCCAATTTGACCCCTCTCTCTCTCTCTCTGCTCAAACATAAGAGCCCAATTATTTTTAATTCACAGAAAAATCAAAGGCTGAGTTGTCTGTTATATACTTCGGTCTTCCCAACAATGGACTATGGAGATCTGTAGGTAGATTACTTACTTTCCAAGTTGAAACGATCCCATCCGGTTTAATTTGATACTGTTCTTCTTACAGTTCATGATGAACATTATGTAGCTAAGTTCCTCTAGCCTTTGCAAGATGAGTTAGTCCTCTATCTCCAACACCTGGTACAGTTCGAGCAAAGGTTGCTACTTGCTTCCACCTTTGACTTTAAATAATTTTACTCATGCAGTCATGCTAAAATTAAGATTTTGGTCTCAATCTTAAGAACCATCGATTCTATTGTAAAATCGCCCAGAGAAAACAAAGGGAAAACAATTTCTATCATATAATGGGCACCCAACTGTAGGTGTAAAAATCTAATGTTAAATGTCCAACAACTAAGAAAATATAAAAGGACACCTAACAAATTCAACTAACACCAACATGCAAAACCAACTTGAGCATAATTCAACTAGTTAAGGTATATATCATCGACTAAAAAATTTCAAAGGTTCGAATGCCCACCTCCATGTTGTTGTTGAACTAAAAAGAAAAATGTGTTTTTAAAATGATTGATCATGCCAAATACTCGTAGCAAAAAAGGAGAAAATTCAACCAACTTCTATGTTACACGGACCAGAATTTTATAAAAAATGATTGTGAAGATTCCAATTAATTCGAATGGTATTTAAATACTACCAATCTATATCAAGACAGGAGGATATAGATCGTAGAGTGATTCATAGAGTGATGAAGGAATTTACTGTGTCCCAACTAGAACTCGAATAGATCGAACAATTTGTTCTAAGCCAAGAAGATTGTCCTTGGTAAAAATATGCTATTAGAGATGGATTAAGTCAAATTGGCTAGTAAGAGGCGAAAACATATGCCACCATATTCGAGTTGAATCATCCCCTGAACATGGCTAAATACAGCCATACCTTTGAATAGTCGTTTATTATTTAGAAAATGTTACATAATGAGGTCATCTAAAGTGTACATCCAACCCCAAGTCACAAACCATTATGTATGATAACTATTTTTGTTTTTGAATTTTTAGTTTTCCTATTTTATGTTTTTTAAAAAATAAAAGTTATATATATTTGATAACTGTATTTTATTTTATCTTATTTAGAAAAAAGTTATTGAGAAAATTTTGGAAAAATTTTAGTTAGAGATCTTTAAAAAGATATAAGTCTGAAAAGGAGAGAAAAGTTAGACAGAACAAATTTATACAGAAAGTAGTTAAAGAGAGAGAAATTATATAGAGAGTGAACATGATGTGTTAAAAAAAGATATAATGAAAATTTATAGTGAAAAAATTTAGACAAAATTATAGACAAAAAAAAAAAAAAGTTAGAGATATATTTATGAGAGTAATTTTAAACATATATATGTTATAGAGATTGAAAGTAAGAGATACTTTAGAAGACAAAGGGAATATATAAAGATGAAAGTTTTAAAGAGGGAGAACTAAACGTTAGAGAAAAGTTAGAGAAAGAAATTTGTCGTGAGGAGATGTCAAAAAGAAAAAATTAAACATTAAAAAAAATGAATTTTTGAGAAATAGAAACTATTTTTAAAATCTACTCTTTTTTTGTTTTTAAAATTACTTTATAATTTTAAAATCACAGAAAATAGAAAATTAAATTGATTGTTAAACCCTGTTTTTCAAAATCCAAAAACCAAAAACCAAAAATAAAATAGCTATGAAACCGCAGCTTATTCATTCAATACATACATACTTCAATTAGAATGTGATTATAACTCTCCACAAAGGAATGAGGATTGGAGTCCCTAAAAGAGAAATAGCTATAATAACTGCACTGCGGAAACACGTTGTGCCTATCCTTAAACAGAAAAACTCAGCAAATTGTATTCTCATTTTCCTATCAAAACGGAACAAGCCGTTTGCCGGTAGCAAACTTAAAATTCATAGCATCACCGACGTTATAGCTATAGTAAGTATTTTAAACAAAAACATCCTACAAAAGCATACATAAAATGTCAAAATTTAGAAAGGCAGCATTTCTTTACCAACCAAGTAGCAAGAGTTTCACGAGAGCCATCCGAATATAAAGACCATTCTTAGCTTGTCGAAAGTAGGCAGCCCGTGGATCCACATCTACATCAACGGTGATCTGCAAAAAATAATGTATAACTTGTCGTCATATCATGTATTACACCAAAAACCTTTTACATTCATCTTTGTTACCTCGTCAAGCCTTGGCAAAGGGTGCATGACCACAGCATGTTTCTGCATCACGTTTAACACATTCGTATCCACAATATACTTGCCTCTAGCTTGTTCATAAAGATCAATCCTCTCTCCAAATCTTTCCCGCTGAATACGAGTTTGATACACCACATCACACTCCGACGCAACTTCCATCAAGTTGTTACATTCTTCCCATTTGACTCCTTGTGATGTCAAATACTCTTTTATATCATCCTAGATGAACAAACAAGTTTAATGGTTGGGAGATATTTTAAAATAGCAACAAGTAAGGCCTACAAAGAATGGCACTACAAAGAATGTCAGCCGATGACATTAGATTTTTAATTCCAGACTTACCTTCATTTTTACAACATCTGGAGAGACGAAGTATATTTTCACATCTTGATACTTGGCAAGCAGATACGCAAGTGACCGTACAGTTCTCCCGTTAGCAAGATCTCCTACGAGCCCAACTTTAATTCCATCCAGTTTTCCTATTTCTCTCTGAATAGTATATACATCTAAAAGAGCCTGCCAGAAGAAGGCCACCGGGTTTTTTTAAAAAAATGCAGATTTCCATCACGCAAAAAGATTACTGACAGCATTTTTACAAGTTCTCAACAAAGCTTAGCAAAAGAGGCTCGGGAATCTGGAGCCAAACTTTATTTTCTGATGTCTTTTTTATATGATCCAAAAAATAAGTAAACACCTTATTGTCTTATCATATTGATTATCTGTTTTACCATATTGATTATAATCACTGGTTCCAATTGGAATCAAACGCATTGAAAGACCAACATTCAGATTTCTTGCTTGAACTTTTGCATAAAATTCAGAAAGCAAGCAAATATAGATGCTAGGTGATAAAGTCACATGTATTTAGTGGCTACTGATAACTATTAATTCTAGTTGATTCATTTCTTTAAAATCTATATGTGGATGTAACAAGTGGGAGTTGCGGAATATGGTGAATGGTTGTTCGTTTTTAAGTTGATTTTTTTTTCATTTAGCAAAAATTACTATGAGAATTTTGTATTTGTATTGCTTAATGAATGCAGAAAAGGGCTATGGAATCAGTAATTTGTCAAAACTAAATTGTCTTGAGAGGACGTTTGAACACTTAGTAAAAATTTTGGACGTCGAAACCCTCTCAATTGATCCTACTTTTCAAATTTCTACCATTCATGCCGTATTTTGTAACCAATAATCATGTTTATAATCAATGTTTTAAAAAATTAAAGGCAGCTTCAAGGATTTTCATCTTGAAGTGGTAAGGTGTAAACCTCAATTTTAGTAAAGAAAAATTCATAAAATCCTAAATTTGTGTAATTAAAGTATGACTAAAGATACTAGTTATATAGAAGTATAAAAGAAAACACCCCTATCGATTGCTACTAGAATAAAAATTCTAAAAGAAGATGCTTTAACATCACTACAATTATCACTAATAGGTTTAACTTATTCCATAAATTTTAGTTTTCAATCTTTTTAAAGCCTAGACAGTAAAGGTAGTAATAGATTGAATTGTCAGGGTCACAACTCATGTATTAACATTCCATACATAAAAGAACATTTTTATATTTTTGTAGAATGACGCAAATTAATATTAATCTTCTAATCATTACACGAGGCATAAAGACTAGCCTCAACACATTTGATAGTTAGCATCTTCAATGAGAACGGTAAGCCTCTATGGTCTATAGAGAAGGCATAAGTCCTGGGGCTAAAAGCTGAAGTCTTGCCTCGAGACAAACCACAAGGCTTAAGTCTCAAAGGCCTTTTAAATCATTGTTTATAACACTTTCTTAACTATGTACTCTTACATGTGACATACTCATACAAACATTATAAGAGAGAAAAAGGTGCTAACAAACCTGAGTTGGATGTTGTCCAGGACCATCACCAGCATTAATAATAGGAATGCTAGCTGTTGCTGCAGCCCTCCTCGCAGCACCACTTTCAAAATGTCGCATCACAATTATATCTGAGTAGCCCTCAACAGTTCTGATAGTATCTGTAATTAAATGCATATAATGACAATTAAATTGCGGTAGAAAAAAGAAAAGAAGAAAAGAAGGTCATAAAATGCAATCAATGTGGATAACCTTCGAGGGTCTCTCCTTTAGCTGCCGAAGAAAACTCCCGTGCATTTTCAGTTGTCAATACCTCCCCACCTAACCTTTTCATGGCAGATTCAAAGGACAGCCTAGTTCTAGTAGAGGGCTCATAGAAAAGAGTAGCCATCAAATATCCCTTGAGCATTTGGCTTTTAGATGAACTCTTTTCAATC
Organism: Telfairia occidentalis; assembly: GCA_026257165.2. Lineage (NCBI taxonomy): Eukaryota > Viridiplantae > Streptophyta > Magnoliopsida > Cucurbitales > Cucurbitaceae > Telfairia > Telfairia occidentalis. The sequence goes on along the minus strand of JAOANK020000059.1, from coordinate 3,025,714 downwards.
TTCTCCATATCAAGTGCAACTTCAAATATATAATTGAGAGTCTCTCTATCAAATTGTTGAGCTTCAATCACATCAGTTAGCTCAAACTTCTTGCTTAGAAGAGGAGAAAGTGGTTTCTTAATTTCCAAAGCTCGACACAGGATTTCATTCCTCATTGGAGATTTCTTAATTTGTTCCCATTTTGATGAACTATAGTTATGTAAGAACTTAGGAGTAGTTAGGTACTTGGACTTGGAGAACCCAGGGCAACTTAATAAAGATAAATCACCATACATAAAGCCTTTGCCTTTACAGCATTTTATCGGCGTTTGGGTGGACGCATGCCCTTGCAATGAGTATGTCAGAAGGGATGATGAAGCAGCCATTGTAATATCCAAAATATCCTCAATAGACTCGAGTCTTAGTAACACAGGACACCTTAATTAATCAGATTTGTCATAATTATCTAGCATTGAAAATTATTAAATTAATAAATGAAAAGTTCTTATCATTCACACAGCATACAAAAAAATCACTTCATCCATTTGCATCTGCCTTACAGAAAAACACATGCAGGGCATGAGTCCAAAAAAAAAAATAATAACCTGAAGAACAGCGAAAACTATTCAGCTCACTACGTTGGACTACGTTTATGAATCACGTACAAAACACATGGAATAAAAAGAACGAAAGTAGAAAACGATTAGAAAGGTCCATAAGAAAAGGACGGAAAGAGGAGGCAAGTTAAGAGGTGATCCCAACCCAAAAGGAAAAACACTGAAAACACGGAATTGGCTAAAATCCCGTTTGGTGATGAGTTTTCGAAAACAAAATTGGAATTCAATCCAAATTCAGCCGCTTATTTTTTAAAACGTTTAAAATTCGTTTCAAAGTTTTCAGATTTGAAGTTGTACTGTATGTGATAATTATTTGTTTTATTTTTTAAAAAAACAAATGGGTTGACATAGATATTTGCCTTTCATCCATAGTCATTTTTTTTACTACTTTTATGGTTTTGAAATTTTCTTTAGGGATACAATAATATATTTTAATTAATAGGTTAAGATATTTAATATATATTTAGAATACAATATTACTATTGTGGTGATGTAGGCAGAAGCTTTCAACCTATGTTAAAGATTTTTAGATCCTTAATCATTAAACTATCTTTAGGTTGAGAAATATTATTAATATATTAATCAATAAAATTTGAGATTTGTTCATTGCTTTCATTGTTTTTAAAACAATATCAAATATAATTCGAACTTTTTACAAGTTTTTAAATTAAGATTCAATTTCTGAATCTGCTACCAAATATATAAAAATAGTGAAAATATAGAATACAATTTTATTTTCACTAAATTCCTTGTTTTCAGATTCTTGTTTTCAAATTACTTACGAAATACAATGCATCCTAAGGTTTTCAAAGTATGGCAGAGAAATATTATTTACACTATTAAGAAAAATAAAAAAAGGGACAACCCAACAAATACGTTTCCTTATTGGCATCCGCCAATTGTTTCCCTGCTCCTCTTGTTCTAATAAATTACAATTTTGAAATATGATTAATATATCTGCCCGCATGAGGATTACTCCGCATCTCCTCTACAGCTCAAACACAATTTAGAAGGAACCCATGAAAGGAATGAAAGAGGAGAGAAAAAACTAAAATCAGCGGAACAATAAAAGAAAATAGAAATCATTATGGGAATCCATTGAAGTAAACATGCAATCTCATAAGGAATATTAAGAATAATTAGCCGAAAATAAGCGGGGAAAACAAAAGTGAAGAGAGGATTTGGAACACCTGGCTAGAGAGAAAAATGGCGAGATTGAAGGGAATGGTGGTGGAAAGTAGAGGAGAGTAATAGAATGGAAAGAGAAGAAGAGAAAGGAAGTGAGAGAATAGGGAAGCGGAAGCGTTTCGGCTTGTTTTGAAAGGGAATTTGAATTGGCACTGACATCTTAATAATAATATGTTGAAGAAAGAGGAAGTGGATGTTTCGGAGAGGAGGTGCTGGTTGGTGGTCCATCTCCTTGTAAAAGTATCTTCTTTTTTCTCTCACTCTCCGCAGAAAAGTACTCTTTTCAAATCAACAATTAGTCTATTAGTATTTAAAAACAAAAACCTTCAAATCTTATTTTGACTTCACATCGAACTTTTTTTTTTTCTATTTCCTTTTTAAATGCTTATTTTGATTATACTTCAAATCATGCTTATTTTCTTTTTTATTTTTTTTTATAAATATTAAAAGAAAATACAGAAATTGTTTTGAATAGCCACTTTATTTTATACTTCCTCAAATATCCACATTTTTAATGAAACTAATCTTTTAGCACGTAATGCACTGTCATATTTCCATTTCCTTTCACCATAATTTAGATTTTAAGCATTGAAGAACATTCAAACTATTAAAAGTAAAATTTAATTTAAAATACAAAACTGATGGGAATTAATTATAATCAAGTATAATTTTTCAAGATGCAAGCACAAGTTCAAATAGAAATTAATTTAGACGGGAGTTCTGACAAGTTGATTACCGTCGGACCTTTACGGAAGGGTTGCCAATGACTGGGGTTCCGATTGAATCGGTGGCGAAAGAACACGCTGCTGTGTGTCAGAAGTCGCCGGAATGAGGAGTGTCGCGTCGCGGAGGGGGATCACGCGCGTTTTCCTGCAGAGCTGGAGGAGTTGAGTCCGCGCCACCGCTCGTGGGAGCGCCGCCTGACAAACGCCGTTGCCGGATAAGAATAGGAGTCGCCGGTGAAGAAAACTTAACGCGCGTGGTTCTGGTGCTCTCACAAGAGAGAAAGCCGGATTCGCCGGATTTCTTCTTCCGCCGCCGCTCGCCTGGTTCACAATGGAAAGAGAGTCGCGGGCGAGGGGGGAAGAATCGAAGGGAGAAGGGGGCTGGCTCTGAAATGTGAAGGACAGGGAGAAAGAGGAGATACCATAGTAGGGTTTTTAGGGTATTTTTTCTTAATTTTCTTCTTTTTTTTCTTCTTAATTTAAATTCCTAATTATACTTTCATAAATTATTCAAAAACTAGAAAAATGGGTAAATTGGATTATTCAAAACTTAAACAAAATTCAAAAGAAAAATTAAAGGGTAAAATACACTTTTTTTTATGAGTTTGACGATGGATTTTTATTTAGTCATTAAATTTCAAAAAATGACAGTTTAGTCTTTAATATTTAGAAAATAGTTTAAAAGGTCCTTATAGTCAAACTATACTCATAGAATACTAACGTGACAGTTTGAGAGATCAAATGACATGATGATATGTTAATTTAAATGATGTAGCCAAATAGAAATTTTATGAAACAATAAAACTTTAATAAAATAAAAAGAAATATGAAAATGACATAGGCATGCCTACACTGCCTGCTCCCGTTGCTCACCCTCACCCTCTCAATTTTAAAAAGATCAAATTTTTAATCTCATCCCTCTCTGCAAAATTCCCTCTTTTTGCCTCTTCTATACATACTCACTTCAAAACAAACACAAAACTCCACATCAATGGCTACCAACAAACTCATCACCATCTTGTATAGAAACTCCAACAAGATGACCCTTATTTTAGTCTACGCCCTCCTCGAATGACTTTTGATTGTTCTTCTTCTTCTCCATTATCTTGCATACCGCAAAAAGGAAAAAGAAGCCCTCGCTCACATCATCGTGAGAATGTCACTCTTCTCCCTATCGGTAGAGCTACTTTGCTCCTCTCTAATTCCTTTTTTTTTTTTTTTTAATTATCAAATTAGATATCAGTTAGTTTAATGATAGGTCTTTATAGACTTTTTTGGGGTAGACCAGAATGATGTTAACAAAGACCAAATTTACTCAGTGCGAGGTCAGTAAAGCAAGGCTCATTTATCCATTTTTCAGGCAGCCATCAACTTTCTCGAAATAAGGGGAGATTCGTTGCTTACTGAATGGAAAGTCATAATTAACATAATAGTTAGGAGCGTTCATAAAACCTTGGATGGTCATCAGGTCTAAGAATTCGAAATTAATCGTAATGGAGGGAGCAAAACTTAATGCTAGTAGAACAAAAGCTAGGAAAGAGGGTTGGCTAATGATGGATGATATTCAGGGGGTCAGGTAACTACCAAGTGCATATCGCAGAAGGAGACGAGCCAAAGATAACTTGTGTGACAAGGTGATAGGGACAACAGACCCTCCACATCTCCACAATGGTATGGTATTGTCCACTTTGGGGATAAAGCCCTCATGGCTTTACTTTTGGTTTCACCCCAAAAGGCCTCATACCAATGGAGATGGTGTTCCTCCTTTATATACCCACGATCCTCCCCATGTCTAGCCAATGTGGGACTTTGGTTGCACTCCCAACAATCCTCCCCTCGAACAAAGGACCACCGAGCCTCCCCTCAAATAGTCATCCATCCGTCCACTCTTATGCAGGCCAACTCCTCCCCCGAAGCGCATCCCCACCGCCTGTCTAATAGAGCTCTACCACGGATCCGTGGAGCGTTCACCACATGACTATTTCTTTGAGACTCATTAATTTTCACTTGTTCGACACTCGAGGATTCTACCGACATTACTAAGTTAGGGGCATAGCTCTGATACCAATTGATAGGGACAACCATTTATGCATTGCATTTTGAAAAGTCAGATTTCAAACTGCATGGTTTCGTGGATTCAGATATGGCTGGTGATACAGATAGTAAAAAAAGTACCATCGATTATGTGTTTACCTTGGGAGAGACATTGATCAGTTGGGTTTCAACACTGTAGAAGATTGTTGCTCTATCTACTACAGAAGTCGAGTATGTTGCAGTTACTGAAGCAAGCAAAGAGATGATATGGCTTCAGTCCTTCTTGGAAGAACTTGGTTTGAATCTGGGAAAGGGCATAGTGCATTGTGACAGTCAGAGTGTCATTCATCTAGCAAAGAATCCAGTGTTTCATTCAAGAACGAAAGACATACAGATACGATATCACTTCATCAGATCAATTTTGGAGGATGATGTGTTGGTGCTTGAGAAAGTTACAGGAAGTCAGAATCCAACAGACATGTTTACCAAAGTCGTCGTCGTTGATAAACTGAAGTTGTGTGCAACTTCAGTTGAACTCCTCCCAGATTCAAACCAAGTACAAGAAGCCCTTTGTAAACAATAGTCAGCCTTTGTCCAACATGTATGAGAAGCCCTCTGTAAACAACAAAGTATATTTAGCAACGAAGTTTTTCAATATGAAGATGTCGGAAGGAGCGTCAGTTACTGCTCACTTGAATGAGTTTGATCTTCTGATGAACAAACTCGTTGTTGCTGATTTAGAGTTCAAGGACGAGGTGTACGCTATACTACTATTGAAGTCTTTGTCGGATAGCTGGGAGACCATGAAGACTGCAATTTCAAATTCTTGTGGAAACGC